>CM050513.1:57141870-57494370 GCA_027563665.1 Antrozous pallidus
AGTTAAAATAGGAAGCTACCAGATGATTTCATTGTTAATAGTACCTACCAAAACAAACAAATTTTAATTTACAAGTTGATTTGATGGTACACTCAATGTTTTAAATTATAGTATGGATTTTGTATAATTCACAGCCTTGCAAGCCCAGAGACTTAATCTTATCAGTTCCCAGAGTTTATCTGAGTTGGAAGAATTGTATGGTGAACTAATTCACAGGAGACTGACAGATAAACAAGAATGCCAATTGCATTTTCTGGATGAAAAGTTACATTGGTTCAAATCCCATCTCCATAACTTGTTAGTGTTACATTTGAAAGTATAGTATTTTCTAATGTCTTTGAGGTTCCATTTTTCCATCTGTGATCTGAAGATAATAGCTAATTTACAGAACTGTCATGAAGATTACATGAAATTATGTAGGGAAGCCTGCTAGTAGGGTAGGAACTTAGAAGTGAGACCTGAGTTCAGATTTTATCTCTATTACTTACTAGACAATGTGACCTTGGGTAAAATATTTAAATTTCCTATTGCTCAGTTTATTCCATCAAAGTTTGAATATTAATAACCCCCACCTTACCGAGTTGTTTTCAGGATTAAACCAACCAATGGACGGAAAGTGCTTAGAATACTGTGAATGCCACATACTAAATTCTACATAAGTATGGTTGTGCAACATAAAGTTTCTATCCGAATGTCCAGCACACAAGAGGTGCTTTTTAAAATGGAGTCTATGACTGCAGCAAGAACCTAAATTTATACAGAACCACTAGAACGACAGAGGAGATTGTGGAGGCTGAAAAGAGAAAAAGATAAGATATTTTAGAAAATTAGTTTTCTAAGTGATTCTTACAAAAATTCAATACCTTAATTCCCTAAAAACCACTGTTCTAAAGATGTAATCATTAACATTCACTGAGTCATTGTATAGTATAGTCAATGGGTTTTAAGATCAGACTGGGGTTGGGATCACCTTACTATTTTTTTAAAATGTTTTTATTGAGAGAGAGAGAGGGAGGGAGGGAGAGAGGGAGGGAGAGAGAGAGAGAGAGAGAGAGAGAGAGAGAGAGAGAGAGAGAGAAGGAGAGAGGGAGAGGGAGAGGGAGGGAGAGGGAGGGAGAGGGAGAGGGAAAGGAAGAGAGGGAGAGAGGAGGGGAGAGGGTTAGAAATATTGAGGAGAGATGAACATCATCAAACGGCTGCCTCCTGCATATTGAGGATTGAGCCTGCAACCTGGGCATGTGCTCTGACTGGTAATAGAACCAGCGACCTCTTGGTTCCTGGGTCAAAGATGCTCAACCGCTGACTAGCTCACTATTAGTAACTTAAAAAGTACTTGGTACTACAGTGAGAGATAAAGCTGTCAAGGATACCTGGATAACCTAGCTGGTTCTTCTCTTGTAGATAAACTACATAGAAATCAGGTTTAACCTAGAAGGTTTCCTGGTGCAGAACATGAGGAATTGTTTGAAAGAAATAAAGTTTCATGTCCTCTATTAGAATATAAACTCTATGAAGCTACAGATTATTTTTTTTCACTGTTGCATTTGCAGAAACTAACTGACATATAGCAGATGTTCAACAAATTATTTTGACTGAGTGATTAAGTGGATTAAAGGACATGGGTAGATTTTACTCCCCGGTCAGGGCAATTTCCCTGGAAAATGCTCGGGTGGGCACTGCCAGTGTGTGCCTGCTTTACTGCAGCTTTTCCTGCTTTCGTTGCTATCCTGGCCCTCTTCTGATTGATATTTTTCTTTAA
Source organism: Antrozous pallidus (assembly GCA_027563665.1). Taxonomy (NCBI): domain Eukaryota; kingdom Metazoa; phylum Chordata; class Mammalia; order Chiroptera; family Vespertilionidae; genus Antrozous; species Antrozous pallidus. The sequence continues at coordinate 57,143,630 of CM050513.1, forward strand.
ATATCTTAATACACTCAGACTGATTACTACCTTACTTGCATAGTATTTATGCAATATAGTTAAGAAGAGTTTACAAATGTGTACCACGATCAGTTCTCATTTAATTGAAAATTAACCTTCAAAGCACAAATTTAATTGTAAGTTTTTCAGAGGTATAATTATCAGGAAAATTACCCTTAAACTCATTTGTAAAATGTTCTAACTTTAATGGAATAAGCTAATTGTTTTCTCCATGTACAGTATTTGTATATCTATGTTATGCCTTGAAAAGTGCCCATAAGTTTCTAAGTGCAAATTCTTTCACATTTTTTTCTAACGTGTACCAAATGGGCTACATTTTGTTGGTCACTTTTATTTATTTTTTAATATATATATCTTATTGATTTTTTACAGAGAGGAAGGGAGAGGGATAGAAAGTCAGAAACATCGATGAGAGAGAAACATCGATCAGCTGCCTCTTGCACACCCTTCACTGGGGATGTGCCCACAGCCAAGGTACATGCCCTTGACCGGAATCGAACCCTGGACCCTTCAGTCCCCAGGCCAATGCTCTATCCACTGAGCCAAACCGATTTGGGCTGTTGTGTCACTTTTAACTATGGAACATAGTAAAAGACAAGACTTTTTTTTTTTAGACATAGTAAAGTTTATTACAAAATTATGTTACAAAAAAACTGATTTAAAGAAACATCCCAATTCAGATTTCCCAAGATACAAATAAATATATTGGTAGATAATTTGTTATTAATCTTTAACTTTAAATGTAGTGGGGCTGAGTTGGCCAATATCTCTTTAGAGCTAAAGTCAGTAATAATGTGGGGTAGAACTCATTTACCCTCAATCATAGATGGCTAATACGTGGTTAATATGTGGCTGCTAGCAAGGCAATCACATAACAATAAAATTATTGAAGGGAATCCATGAAGCTTACATAACACACTCATTTATAATTTTATACTTAACACTGTTTACAGAAGCATAAATCAAAGACAAAGAAATGCTATTTAAATTGAAATTGCATGCCAATGACTTTTAAACATCAAGATTGGAAAGTTACAAACAAGAAAATTTCTAGCAACACTAACTTAGAAACAATTTTGTGATGTGTTGTGAGAAGTACACAAGGTTGAAAAAGCTAGTTTGTGCTCACCATAACCTTCCTTGTCCCTACTTCCCAGATTTCTGCACACACATACACACATTAGACTGCTGATGAATACACAGTTCAATGGAAAGAGGGATAATTTGACAAATGTTGAATATTTACTGAATACTGCCCAGTTACTCTACTCAGACTGGAATTTATCAGGTATTTATTAATACCCTATAGAAGAAGCAATGTTTTAAGGTCAGTGGCATGGAAAAATGATGCAGATTCAGATATTGCCCTCAAGAAGCTTGTAGACATTCCAAAGTTTTTAACAGAAGTACATTACAAAAAAAAAAGAACTGATTTAAAGAAACATCCTAATTCAGATTTTCCAAGATAAAAATACATATGTAGCCAGATAATTTGTTATTAATCCTTAACTTTAAATGTAGTGAGACTGAGTTGGCCTTTACTAGAGAAAAGTTGGATGACATACATGCTCATTAAAACAACAAACTTTTAAAATTGGGTCAATAAGTACAAGGTCCCTGATGACAAACTGTGTGAGTTCTAAGTAGAGAGATTATTTGGAGGGAGGTATGGTAGAATCAGAGAAGAGACTATAGAGGGATGGCAAAGAATGCAACTTGAAGTGAACTTGGAAAAATAATAGAAAGGGACAACAAGCTTCTACGGTAGCTACCTGGGCATTTTCTCCGGTGTGAACACAGCAGTTAGCAGCATCACTACTCTTTTTAGCCTCCTATCCCCTTTTTCAGCTATTATAAATGAAGCTACTTTGAACATTCATGTCCAAGTCATTTACTTTCATTACTCTGGGGTAAATATATAGAAGTGGAATAGCTGAATCATGTGGTAGGTACACGCTTAACTTGTTGAGAAGCTGCCAAACTGCTTTCCACAGTGACGTTGTGCTATTTCACATTCCCATCAGTGATGTATGAGTTTTAGTTTCTCCACATCTTCACCAAAACTTGGTATGGTCAGTCAGTCTTTTTAATTCATGGTGCATAGGGTTGTTTCATTATGGCTGTAATGCGCATTTTCTAATTGGATAGTGAAGTTGTATATCTTTTATTTGCTATGTGCACATCTCCTTTGAAGTGTTTGTTGAAATATTCTCCCTATTTTATTGTCATACTAGAGGCCCAGTGCATGAAATTTGTGCATTTGTGCCTGGACTGCATCCTCTCTAATCTGGGACCCCTCAGACATCCCTTTCGAAATTCAGGACTGCTGGCTCCTAACCGCTCACCTGCTTGCCTGCCTGACCACCCCTAACACCTCTGCCTTCCTGCTTGATCGCCCCTAACTTCCCTGCCAGCCTGATCACCCCCAACTGCCCACCTCTGCTGACCTGGCCGCCTCTAACTGCCCTCCCCTGCCAGCTTGTTGGTCACCCCTAACTGCTCTCCCCTGCCAGCCTGATCACCCCTAACTGCCTCTGCCACCATGACTTTGTCTGGAAGGATATCTGGATGGATTTCCAGAAGATGTCCAGTCTAGTTAGCATATTACCCTTTTATTAGTATAGATTATCAATCATATTTTTGAATTTTGAGAGTTCATTCTATATTTAGAACATAAGTCCTTTATCAGTTATATGCTTTGAAAATATTTTATCTTAGTTGGTAGTATACTTTTTATTTCTTTCAGTAATATTTGTGGTTTTCAGTGTGCATGACTTCTCCATCTTTTGTCAGACTCACCTCTAAATAATGTGTCAGTGGTTGTCATATTGGAGAGCACAGATATGGGACTTTTCCAACAGAAAGTTCTATTAAACAGCACTTCTCAGGAGTGTACCTCAGAGTTTAATGCACTCTCCTGTATATGTATTCTACACATGCACACCCACCACTGAAAAATACTCATGGCAATTTTGTAGTATTACTTAACATGGCTTTGTAAAATATATTATGTGAAACCAGATGTGTATTTTTTTCTGGAAAAAAATCAAATTTAGAACATAGTCTAGAGTCAGTTTCCCTGTTTGAGGTCACTGAGTGATTTTTTTAAACAGAAAATCAAGTTGACTTAAAAGTTTCAAGGGATTATTTAATAATCAAACTGAAAAGGATGATCCCTGCTTATGTTTTTAAAGCAGCAAACACAAAGTTATCAGACAGCAATGTAGGATAGGCATAATGAGAAAAAGAGTTATCGATTTAGAATAAAAATTTATATATTGAGAACACCCATTTAATTTTCAATTCAGTGCTTTATAGAAGAATTATTTGTGAACATTACATATCTTTTTGACAGCAAAAGACATTACGTAAACTTTTGTAACTTCCTACTAATTCATCTTTTCCTTATATAACTTCCATATCTACCTACGAACAATTCCTATGAACTGCCTCTTCCTACTCTGTAAGAAGAAAGATCTGCCCTTGGATTGTTTTCCTGCAGAAACCCCTTCTTAGGAAATATCACCTGGACTTTCCTCAGCATCTGTCTCTCTATTTACATTGACTGCCTTGGGTTGAATTTTAACATGTTGCAGTTAAAAAACAACAAAATCACTCACCCAGACTTTCCATAAAACAAAAAGCTACTTATTTTGTGAAACTATTCAGCATTAATGATTTTAAAGAGATAAGATACAATAACTAACCAGTTTTGTAGTGCTCAACTAAACAGAGAAGACTGAAATTGTGAAAATGTTTTTTTTCTATTAAACGTTTTTTTTTTTCCTTTCTATCTTTCACATGGATGAAAAAACGGCACAATCCTTTTTTACACAAATGAACAGATAAATGAATGAATGAATAAACGAATGAGCCAACAAAGGAACAAAACAAGAACCCACTTAAGCCAATGCTTTATTCTCCCCACGCCATTCCCAGACTCTGCTTGTATGTCCCTCTGGAAGAGACTGCTGCCTCCTGAGAAGCCAGCTCACTGGTACACACTGACTGCCGTGGCTAGCCCCTTGTGTGGACCAGAAACCATTCCCCTCATGCTTTTCAACCACAGGGTGCTAGTGTGGTTCTCTAGGTTTACGAACTATAACCCTAATCCCACCTCCCAATAGCCTTCAAATATTTGAAAATATAGTATGAAACATTTCATCTACCCTCTTTTTCTTACACACAAGCAGCACACTCTCACAATACACCCATGCCACTACCACACCATATACGTTTGTTAAACTTTCCTGTTATTTTCATCCTTTCTTTAAATGAAATACTCTAGTTCTTCCACTGTCCTCTGGATTCAGGTTTATTTTGAGACTTTATAGTGCACAGAGCTAACCAATTCTGGACATGGTTGAGTCAGAGCAGGTTCAGGCGGGATTATTTTTCCCTTCTCTCTCAAATCTGACTTTATGTTATACTAGCTCTTTTTTGAGGTCACTCCCTTTCGGCCCCCACATCACAGTTCTGACAGATACTGTGGTTCTGACCCATTGTCCCTGAGGTAGCACGCCTCTCTAATCAGTTCTCATCAAAAGCACAAAGCAGACTTATACCAGTAGACTCAATCAGAGCCTGGTCAACTAAAACTCTCCAATCTTTTGTCTCTTTTGTGACTCTACTTTTTATTTTCTACATGACTCAAGAGACTAATACATTTTAAAAATCCATTAGTCTGAAGCTGATAATTTTATAACAATGGTTTGTAAAGCCACCATTTGTTCTCTACATAATGTAAGAGATTAATGAGTTAAATATGACTAGTTTGTTTTGGGGCACACAATATATAAAGATGTAATTTTGGAACATCAACTGCAAACGGTGGGAATGGAGCTGTTAAAGAAGCAGAATTTGTATGTATTATTAAAGTTAAGATGGTATAAAAATAAATAAAAATTTATATAGGTTCCAAGATGATGTAGTATTGAATTATAGAATTTTATGAGCACTTAAGAAAACTGAGATCCAGAAAGGGGAGGTGACTTGCTAGTTGCCACACAGCTCGATATTGACAGGTCAGGAGCATGGAGGGCACAGAGCCCCTGACTCCTGTAGTGTGTTCTCTCCACATACTCTGTCCAGCTGTATTTTGAGCTCATGGGAGACCCTATTACATTTTTTTCAAGTGAACTCAAATGTTACCAGAGTCATTTGGATATACTTCATCAAAAACAATAATTAAAATTTCTCAATCTTAAAAATATACACAAAAACACTACCTCATTTGAATCACATTTTGTGGTTTACAATGCACTTGTTATCCATCATCATTAACTATCTTGGGTTCCCTCCCAGATCATTGTAACTGCAGATTTTATAAGAATTTTTTCCCTTATCCTCACCCAAGTTATTATTAAAACTATTGCACTGGAAAGAATCAAAGATGGAGGTCTTTAACAAAATTCTAGAAACCTTCAGAAATGCATCAATCCATTAGTAATAACTATTTGGATTTGGTCAACCAACCAATTAGATGTCCTTCCAACCACCCTCACCCTCATCTCTCACACCTGCCTCACACATCATACCACTTCCATTATTCCAAAAAGACAAGCATCCTGCTGAAATCCAGTGACACTGCTCACACTATTATAACTGCCTTATGAAGAAAAGGAAAATGGGTTTTTTGATACTGTCGTTCATTATAGTAGTTAAAGGATTTTCTCTAAAGTCTTGCTACTCACAGTGTGGTCCTAAGACCAGTGTCAACAGCCTCACTTCAAAGATTGCACAAATTTTATTCATGTATTTTGTTTTCTGAATTGTAGATGCCCTGTAACTTAATTCAGTCATTTTTGCCCTAGTATCATTTGGAGACAGAAGTTAATTCAAGTGGCAAAAAAATTTCAATTATATCTCAGCATAACTTTGTAAATTTTCCTTTTGTTACAAAATACTAAATTGTACACATTTTCTTTAAAAGAAGTTTTTTAAACCAAACCTAACAGTAAAATAAAACTAATTATGAGTTTTAGGTATGTGAGTACCTTTTAAAAAATAAAAATGTAATTAAGAATGCTAAGCCAAACAGTAAAGACTAAAATAGGCTGGAGAGAAACAACTACTGAAATGTGGAAACTAAAGGTTCAAATTTGCATAACCATTAACTTTACCTATTTCTGGTCTTAGCTAGTTTTTTGAAATACCTATTTTGTTTGATGTGTGCTCCAAAATATGTTTGGCCAACAAGTGTGATAAATGTTTACTCTAATACCACAGCAGACCTACCCCATGCAAGCTTCAATAACCTTCAATGACCTAATTCATTCAAAAGTATGCTTCTTGTTGAGAGTGCTTTAATGAGTCCACCACCATTTGCACTTTCCTTAATATCTAAGTACTAATTTGAGGTTTGTGCTACACATTAAACATGATTCCAAAATAGGACACAAGAGATTCCCACCCCTCACCCCCCAAACTCAATCTGTCTCGTGTTTCAGTTTGTGTGGACATCTTTGAGATCATTGATCTGGTTTTCTGTGTACCCTATGCCCTTGTTGAGTTTGCACTTAGACTGTTTGTTGTGCCCTGCATGGCTCTGATTTTGAAATTCCAGTTTGGAAAGCTTTATTTACTCAAATTCCATAATCCTGATTGGGTGATCGTTAGAAGCAGGATTTGTTCCTTCTTGTGTGAGGGTTGTGGAAAAGAAAACATCAAAATTGTTCTCAAGAGGTTTTCCATTATTAAAAAAAGAAGAAAAATAAAAACCCAACATCACACACACACACACACACACACACACACACACACACACACACACAAAAAAAAAAACCTACACAAGAATAAACTTGTCTCCTAGGTTTTTGTTTTGTTTGCTTTTCTCATCTGTGACACTCCCTTTCACATCCTATGTTAATACATATGGAATTTTATGCAGCCAATAATACAAATCATTCTGCTTGAAGAAGTTGATTGAGGCGTCTTCTATCATCAAAACGTCTAGTCAAGCTCACAGTGTAATGTGGGGTATGCTGTGACAGTGGCCAACACTCATCCAGACTTCTGGACACAAATGTTGTCATTAGCACAAACTACTCTAAGTCTACCCATCTGGTAGTAAGAAAGGATGAGGAGCCCTGTCCAACGTGGCTCAGTTGGTTGAGTTTTGTCTTGTGTACTGAAAGACCATCAGTTCAATTCCTGATCTGGACACATGCCCAGGTTGTGATTCCATCCCAGTCATGGTATGTTAGGGAGGCAACCAATCGATGTTTCTTACTTATTGCTATATAATAAACCATTTCAAAACTTAAAACTTATTATTCATCATGGCTTCAACAGTAGTTGATTGTTCATCATGATTCTGTGTGCTGGCAAACTGGAGGTCCTTGTCTTTTCTGGGATCGCTCTTGTGGCTGAGGCCATCTGACAGCCAGACAGGGACTGAAGAGTCCAGACGCATTCACTCCAAGTTCTGGCAAAGGTACTGGCTGCTCACTGGGACACCATGGATCTTCTTCATGTTTTCTTATCCCCTGGTAGATTATCCTGGTAGTCGTGAGTTATGTATTCTATGTAATAAGGCAAGCCTCAAAGCAAAAGAATATATCAAGTCTCTGAACCCCACAATCCTGTCCACACATTTACTCATGCTCCAGTGGACAGAACAAGTCATATAGCCAAGCTCAGAGGCCATGTTTGAGAGGACTTAGACCGCTCCCTTGATGGTAAAAGTGGCTAAGAATTTGTCACTTTTGTAATCCACCATCCTGGCTATTAATTAAATTTCATTTTTAATTTTGTATGTTTGTACTTTCTTCCCTCTCTTCTTAATTAGGATCCATTGTGGTTTATATGTTTTATTGTTTCAGTAATTTTCTCTCCAGAGAACTTCAGTAAATTTATTAGATCTTAAGTAAATATATTAGGTCTAAAATTTTTCTCTATGTGTGTCTAAAGTATACATGTGTTTTATTTATTACATAGAATACATAATTATATATTTTATAACAGTGCATATTACTATATAGCAATATAAAATTATATACAATTCACACATAGTACATATATAGTCTATCTCCTAAGAGCACTGCTTTAGCTTAATTCTATTGATTCTATTTTCATTCTCATTATTTTTTAAATAGTCTGCAGCTGCAATTCTGATTTCTGTTTTTAATAGGATTATTTAAAAGAGAAACAATCAGACCCTCACCCACTATCCTTGCAGGGGCATGAACTCTCACCCCTTCTGAGGGAGGTCTCCTGCCCCCACGGCTGCTTCACCTCCCACACATAGCTCAGATCGGGACCCAGGTTGCAGAAAGAGACTTGGCCAGCAATAGCTGCTCTATATCTAAATTCAGTCTAGTACCAGGAATGCTCAGGACCTACTCAAGAATGCAAATAATCCTTTACACTAATATTTACAGGGTAAATTAAGATTTTCTGCTTGAGTATTAAAATGGACAGGAAAATAGTAATCAAGTTTTCAGTTTAATTTAAATTGGCCAAGTGAAATAAGTGAATACTCAAGAAAATTTAAGTGTACTGGACAAAAAGTTGTTCCTAAAACAATAACTAAAATATCTATTAGTAGTTCATCTCACAAAATTGCCTAACATCCAGAGAACCTAAAGCAGTCATATTTGTGTGCAAGAATTAAAATTTAAAATTACCAAGACTGCAATCTAAAATTTCCAAAAGCCCCCATTAATAAAAAAAAAAAGGTGGGTGATAGTGGGGTAATATCATGTAAGGAAAAATATCCTGTAAGTAAAATACATGTAGAAAATTCTTACTTCAGAAAAGTAACTTCCATTTGTAATGCCAACAGCAGGACACCCATGAAAAACACACACGGTGTCAAAATAAGCCAAAGGAAAATCATTTGGGCAAAAATAAAAAGAATCCCAAGTCTAATTTGCGGAGAGGATCCCTTTGTTAACTTTCGGTCGAGAATGTGTTTGTGTGTTTTCAGAGAACAACTCCAAGACCATGTGGGTTCCTGTGACAGTGAGGATCTGACGGGTCTGTTCCAGCCACGAGGATGGTCCAGAGATGGGGGACACTGACAACACCTTGCCATGCTAGCAGTCGGTGGCTGTGTAATGCTGCAGGCGTCCCAGGACCAAATCAGAGAGGATGGAATTTGCATTGCCACCATGTGTCCACCACCTGGATACCATTGCTGACATGTACACATAAAGAACTATTTGACATTGAAACTGGGACTCAAACATTTTTTGTTCTTATACATTTATTTCTAGTATGCAGATGCAAGATATTTTTAAAGAAAAGAAACAGGGGAGAGTGATTGATATAGAGGCAGGGAGGCATTGAACAGGCTGTCAAGCTACAGGGGGAAGGCTGGGGAGGGTGGGGGGCGGGTGCTGGGGGAGATCAACCGAAGGACTTGTATGCATACATATGAACATAACCAATGAATGAAAGACACTGGGGTGCGGGGGGGGGGGCTGATGGGGACATGTGCTGGGGGGTAGGAGAGGCTGTGGGGAGGATAATGGAGGGAAAAGGAAACATATGTACTACTATTAAATCTAAGTTATACTGCAAAAAAATAAAAATTAAAATAATAAATAAATAAAATAAAAGAGAAACAATCTCCAGCCCTGGCCAGGTAGATCAAATGGTTAGAGCATTGTCCAGATGTAGCCAAGCTGGAGGGTATGATCTCTGGTCAGGGAACACACAAAAAGCAACCAATAAATGTGTCTCTCTCAAATCAATAAATAAAACATTTAAAAAGAGAGAAACAATTTTTATGTATTTATTATAAAATTTTCCTCAATCCTCCCTGGATGTGTCTGAAAATTAAACTGTGAGATTAAAAGACAAGAAACATACAAAGTTACTTAATATAAATTTTGTGTGATACAGGTGCCTTCATAAGTAAATGAAGACTAAAAAAAACAGACCTGAGTATTTTTTAAATATGTTTTTATTGATTTCAGAGAGAGGGGGCAAGTGGGAGAATTAGAAACATCAGTGATAAGAAAGAATCATCGATCAGCCCTCTCCTGCACACCCCGTATTGGGGATTGAGCCCTCAACCCAGGCATGGGCTCTGACTGGGATTAGACCCATGGCCTCCTACCTACTTCATGGGTCCAATGCTCAACCACTGAGCAAAATCAGCCAGGCCAGACAAGACTATTTTTATGCTAGGTTTGATGAAGAGTAGGTAGATGTGGCAGAATATGATAGGTCAAAGAATATGAGGCAATTATGGTAAACTGGGGGAAATTTAGCAAGGTCTGTTTGGTTTTTTCTAGGTGTCCCTTTGTTTACAGAGATAAGGGTGCTTCTCCAAGTACAGGCAGGGCACCTCTCACAGGAGAGTTTTAATGCCTGTTTCCATGGAAAAGGGTAGAAGGAAGATTAGAGTGACCTTTCTTCTTGTGTTGTTCTCTCAAACTCCTTCTTTTCAAAATATTTAGTATGCTATGGTGGCATATTTTGGGATAGTGTATGTCTTGAATCACATCAGTATTTACTATTTGAATACTTATTTGATTGAATTTGGCTCTCATTCATTTATTCCAAAACATGAAGCTCTTGTAGGAAACTTTTTTTTGTTACCCAGTACATGTCTTCGCCAAACTTTTCTTGATATGTGTTGTTTTAATTGCTTTTGTATATTCACATTTTTATGAGATGGCTCAGCGGTGGTTGTAACAGAAAATCTTGGTGAAAATTGAGAAAACATAGAAAGACTTGAAACTTCATTTTTTTCTCTCTTGGCCCAAGCCTACACTAGAAGATACTCATGTATCCCACAGTACCCTATGCTCACTGCCACCTTAGAACTTGTATTTTATTGTAATTGTTTATTTGTATGTATTTCCCATTAGATCATTGCTGTTCAGAGAATAGTCCCAATCAATCTGCATCAGAGTCACCCAGGGGCTTATTATGTGTGTAAAGAACATATGGTACTTATCCTATCTATTGAATCTAAATTAGTGAAGGTGAAACTTAGAAATCTCTATTTCCTATCTACTGAATCTAAATTAGTGAAGGTGAAGCTTAGAAATCTCTATTTTTAAGTCACGTCCTGGTAAGTCCTTTTGCATAAACTCTGAACTCCTTGGGAGTATGTTGCTCATCATGGCTTTAACATAGTGCCAAACAATAGAGTATGGGGTCAAGATATCAGTATTGGATAAATAAATAATTGAGTAATGAAATTTTGTACTACATGTACAAAATTGTATTGTATATGTGTTAACCAAAGAATGTGACAATAATAGTTAAATTCCAGTTTTCTTTTTTTGCCAGTGCCTACTCTAGTGAAACAGGGTAATGTTTTATGAAGTCATCCATGGGCATTTTCCTCTGCTTTTTCCATTATCAGGATCCAAAAAAGTTATTCCAATGAAACATAAGAAAACTTATCATGCATTGAAAACTCTGTACTGAAATAACTTAGCTTGGAACATCATTTAGCGGTTGATAATTATTTGGCTCCAGAATTAGCATCACCAGCAATCTACTGTTGATAAACTTTGACAGATTTAGATTTGTCAAATACCTTTCCCCTTAGTTGGAACCAAAAGGAGTTGATTGCAATAAGCATATTGTTGTGAAATACATTGACATTGGAAGCTGAAAGACCTGCTTCAGTCTCATTTCTGTCCTTTGCTATCTGAAACTCATCACCTTGTCAGGAGTTGTTATGATGATTCAGTGAGATTATATGTAAATAATTAAGCACAGATTATATACTAATAAGTTATAATAATTATTTTTAAATTATAAATAATTTGAAAATAAAATATAATAAGTAATTATGTCTGGAATACACTGTAGTTTAATAATTTTGGCTATAGGCAAAGATGATTTCAGTACAAAATACTAAATATGTAGAAAATTATTTTAAAATTTTGTAAGTGTACCTATATAATGAACACTTGGAAACATGGGTAAGGGTATAATCTATCAATCAAAATGCTTTTAGTTAAAAGGATTCTGGGAATTACCATGAGGTTCAATCCAAGTGCCTGAGCAGTGATCATGGAAGAAAAAAAGAGTGTTGCTTAACTTGGCAGAAGATCTTGTTCTCTTCAACAAGAACAATAAGAGCATCAATCAAAAAAAATGATAGGATGTGTTGAAAGTTAGGACATAGAGGACTACAGAAGTCCCATTAGCTTGAGTATCATTATAATCAAGATCTCATCAAAGACTCAAGAGAGACTTTGGAGACAAGCACCACATCAAAGATAAAACTCGGCTGTCCTTAATTTCAGTTTGCCTGGGGACCGGCTCCTGGCTAACGTTACCATCTACAATAAACATAAGCATCAAATATAAAATTTGGGAGTAAGTTTAATGAATTGTGTGATGGAATTATAATATACTGTCTGTGGTCAAATTTGTCTAAAGTGATCTTTTTGAAATTTAGCCTTCTAAATATCACATTTTCAAACTTACTATTGAATATACTTTGACCAATCTTACCTCTCCATCAGGTTTTAATGCCAAAGCAATCATATAGCCCTAGATTATATAGATAATAATTTTTCTTTCATTCTCTTAAGGAAAAGTATTTTTAACTTTCAGTTGAATTTAATCAGAGGCTAGATCCAGATAAACTATTTTTCTTCAACCATGTAAAATTTCATTTCTTCAGAGAATACCAGATGGCAAATTAATTGTTCATGATTTCATGTCTGATATGTCCTATAATACGGTTCTGACTTTTTACCTTCTACTGACATTCATTTTAGAAATTGTATCAATCCTATGTGGAATATCCCACACATGAGAGCGAACTTATTTCTCTCCCCATGTTTTCTCCACCCTACCCCTTCCCATGGTTTATTGCAAAAATGACTGACAAAACAAGCTCTGGCACAAATAAATATATCTTTTCAACAAAACATATTTCTTTTTCAAACACACAGATTTTACCCAGGCCCAAAATTCAACTTGATTTTAAAAGTACATTGTGTCTTAATATTTGAGCCAGAGACTACCCACCACAGTCCGAAGTTCTCAGCATCTCTGAATCCACACCTCATCTAGGTCCAAGTTTATTCTAAAATGTTTTGACATAGAAGAACAATTTATAATTCACAGTGTCTGTAACATAATTATTTATAACACAGTGAAACATTATTATGATTTTATAATGACCACAATGTTACTTATTGAGTACAAGTACCATATATTCTTTACACACACAATATCATTTTTTATTGTGTCTGCTTATCTTCTTTTACCTTAGCACTAAGCCGAGTTCAGTGCTTGTTAAATAAGTAAATGCATGCATTTGTGCATGGATTAAGACATATAAACTAAAGTTTAGATTGTTTATATTTCTGAAGGTACAACTAAGTAGGTTCTTTTTCTTCTAAAATTAAGTTTGCTTTTATTAAGCAGAACTCTTCTATACCTTTTACATGCTTTATCTTGGTTCCTCTTCAGGACAACCTTATTAGGTATTCCCATTATCACGATCCATCTTGTAAGAATGAGAAAATAGAGACACAATGTGGTTGATGGGTTAAGCAGTTTGCCCGTGGTCATAACGTTCATGTGTAGTGAAACTAGGGTTATGAACCCATGCGGCCTGACACCAGAGACTACTGTTTAACAAGAGCACCCACCCTGCCTCCCCTGTGACATGGGATTTACACAAACAGCTTTCTTATACCAACATGAATTATCCCCAGGCCGAGCCCTCTCTCCAAAGCCAAGTTGGCCATGCTTCCAGTAGAGAGAGGAATGTGTCTAAGCATTCCCCGAGTCTCTGAGAAAACTGGATCCTGGCCCATCTATTCAGAAAACCGGTAACCAATGTCAGGATGGCCAAATGGACCATGTCACTATGTTCCTTAAATCAGCCAACAGTAGTTGGACAATCTGGTAATTGTTACATGTGGTTTCATTTTATAGAACTTGAACCAAGCTGCCCTGGAGAGAAAACAAGCCCAATTTTAAAAGCATTGACTGGGTATAATCCTGATTCTTTGTAAAATTGGTCAGGCATTCAGAGACTAGGCTGACCAGGCACAAGTACCAACCAGGCTTTCATAAACATGTACAAGGTCATCCACACCTTGACATTTTAAATACAGCATTTGAGAATAACCTTAAACTACTGTATTATAATCAGTTGAATAAGTCTGATTCATATTTAAGGTCTATAGGCATCAGGGGAGAAAGCTTCAGTATAAAGACATGACTGTGGAAGAACCAAGATGGTGGCATAAGTAAACACCTATACTTGCTGCCTCTCACAACCACATCAAAATTACAACTAAAAGGCAGAACAACTACCACCCAGAACTGCGGGAAAGCTGGCTGAGGGGAAGTTCCACAACTAGAGAGGTGAAGAAAGCTCGTTGAGACTGGTAAGAGGTGCGGAGGCATGGAAAGTGCTGGAACTTGGATGTGCTGCTCTTTTAATCGGGAGGGAGACACAAGCTCCTGCTTGCTCTGAACTTCAGTTCTGGGCGAAATTCTGGGGGACCCAGACACGTACGGGGAGAAACTGGACTGTCTGGAATCAGAACAGGAACTCGAGGGTGGCTTTCTCTCAGAGGTACTCACAGCGGTTATTGTTCCTGCACGGAGGCACAGGACACAGAGAACCAGGGATCTCTCCAGTGCAGGGATGACTGCCAGCCATTGCTGTTTGCTAAGCCCTGGTGATTCCCAGAGACCCCACCCCATCCAATTTACAACCCCACCCAAGCTGTGTGCATTGGCTTTTGGCCTGTCCTTTCTCCGCCTAAAACCTGTCGATCTGCAGCTGGATCAGAGAGCCCCAGAGCTTCCAAAAGAAGTCCCAAGGCCCAGCAGCAGCAGCAGCAACCTGCCTTGCTTCACAGCTGGGCCTTGTCTGGGCACTTCCAAACTCCATACAAAAAGGCGGAATCTGCAGATGTCTCTGTAGCTCCTGCAGGGCAACCCCAGATAGTGGCTGACCTTGCACCTCCTTGGAGATCCAAGAGCCAGTGTACCCAGTGGTCAGAATGAGACCATATCAGATTACAACTCTTCACATCCATAAGAGACACACTCAGTGAGCACCAAAGCCCTACTAAAGCAAGTCCTGCCCTAAAGGGTATCTCCTGCACAACAGATCTTCCAGTGGTCATCACAGCCAATTGGCCTAGAGGTCAATTCCTCCCAGTGATAGCAGTAGCAACCAAGGATTATCTACAACAAGACTGTACAAACAGTCCACAAAGGGGTGCACCAAAAGCGTCCACCTCAGATGATTGGGGAGGCTGAGCCACTGGGTCCTATTGGACACCTACCACACAAGACCAATCTGTCAACTCAAGGAGACTTAGCAGCTATCCAGTACATAGAAATAAACACAGGGAAGCAGCCAAAATGCAGAGACAAAGAAACAAGTCACAAATGAAAGGAAAGGAGAAAACAAATTACTGGACATTGAGTTTAAAACCACAGTTATAAGGTTACTCAAGAATCTTCTTGAAACCTCTGAGAAATTTAGTGAGACCTTCAAGAATATGGAAAAAGGACAAATCAGAAATTAAGCATACACTGACTGAAATAAAGAATAATATACAGAGATCCAGCAGCAGACTAGAGAATACCAAGAATCAAGTCAAAGATTTGAAATACAAAGAAGCAAAAAAAATACCCAACTGGATAAGCCAAAAGAAAAAAGAATCCAAAAATATGAAGACGGTGTAAGGAGCCTCTGGGACAACTTCAAGCATACCAATATCTAAATTATGGGGGTGCCAGAATAAGAGAGAAAGCAAGATATTGAAAACCTATTTGAGAAATAATGACAGAAAACTTTCCTCACCTGGTGAAAGAAATAGACTTACAAGTCCAAAAAAGTGCACAGAACCCCAAACAAAAGGAACCCAAAGAGGACCATACCAAGACACATCATAATTAAAATGCCAAAGGCAAAAGACAAAGAGAAAATCTTAAAAGCAACAAGAGAAAAAGTTAGTTACCTACAAGGGAGTACCCATATAACAACTGTAAGCTGATTTCTCAATAGAAACTATGCAGGTCAGACAGAAGTGGCAAGAAATATACAAAGTGATAAATAGTAAGAACCTACAACCAAGATTACTCTACCCAGCATAGTTATCATATGAATTGAAGGTCAGATAAAGAGCTTCATAGAGAAGAAAAAGCTAAAGGACTTAACCACCACCAAACCAGGATTATATGAAATGTTGAAGGGTATCCTCTAAGAAGAAGAAAAAGGTAAAGATAAAAAATTATGAACAACAAAGTGACAACAAATACATATCTATCAACAAGTGAACCTAAAAAGCAAATGAATAAAAAAACCTGATGGACAGAACAGACTGATGAATGTAATAGAATCAGAGGCATGGAAAGGGAGCTGACTGACAATTCTCGGAGGGAAGGGGTTGTTGGGGGTACAGGAAGAGACTGGACAAAGACCTTACACCTAAAGATGAGGTCAGTGTTGCGGGGGGGGGTGGGGGGGAAGGCCTGGAGTGAGGTGGGGACTGGGTGAAAAGGAGCTGGGGGAAGGAGGAAGAGGAACATCCTATCTAATAAAAGAGTAATATGCAAATTGACTGTACCTTCACTACAGCAACAAGCCATACCCATAAGCCAATCAGAGTGAGTATGCAAATTAATCCAACCAAGATGGCAGTTAATTTGCATATCCACATGCAGAAGACGGCATAGGAAGGGAGCAAAGCTTCAAAGAAGTATGCAAACTGGGTGGGGGAGAAGGGAGAGAGCAAGGCAGAGGAGAGAAGAGGAAGGGAGGCAGCAGAGAAGGAAGTGAGGCAGCACAGATGGGAGTGAAAAAGGCAGCAGAGACAGAATAAAGCGAGGAAGTGGAGAAGGGAGCGAGGCAGCAGAGAAGGGAGGGAGCTTTGTTCAGGCCACAGGAAGCTCTATTCTTGCAGGAATCTTCCTGCAACAGGTCTCTAATCTATAATAATCAGAACAATAAAGATTTAAAAAAGAAACTCACACTTAAAACCTATATAATTTTATTAATCAATGTAACTCTACTAAACATTTTTAAATGGCAAAAAAAGAGAGATGAATGCAAAGAGAACGCAAATTCCTAAAGATTTTTTTTCTCTTGAATCCCCTTATGTGGCAAATTATTCAAAACAGAAACCTCTCAGAAAGAGAAAAATACAAAGGATCAACATTATATATGAGTTCTAAGTTGCTTTGTCATTTATTAATAAAAAATCATTTATTTAGCTGAAATTGGTTTGGCTCAGTGGATAGAGCATTGACCTGTGGACTGAAAGGTCCCAGGTTCAATTCTGGTCAAGGGCATGTACCTTAGTTGTGGGCCCATCCCCAATAGAGGATGTGCAGAAGGCAGCTGATTGATGTTTCTTTCTCATCGATGTTTCTAACTTTCTATTCTTCTCCCTTCCTCTCTGTAAAAAAATCAATAAAATATATTTTTTAAAAAATCATTTATTTATACTTTGACTTAGTAATTCCATTTTTAGGACATTTCAGGAACATCACTTAAAGAAATGATCAGAGTTATAAATACTTGCATTGGTGTCAGTCTCTATTTGTGTTACTAGTGTCTGGGGTCTTTGGGAACTCCTTAAGATGGAAATCAGGAGAGTTCACCACAAAAAAAAATAATGCTCAGGTGAGAGGTTTCCTATAGCTCAGGCACTAGAGAGACAGAATTCAAAGGGAAAAGAAAATGCTGCTCTCAGAAGAAAGGCCAAGGAGAAGTTTTAAAGAAGTTGAGGCAGGAACTCTTCCGCACTAGCTTGCACGCACAGTACCACTATATGCTTGTTCATGTGCCCTGTGTCTCATTAGCATGTTCATTCTCCACCGTGGGTGTGTTTTTTACTATTATAACGAGGGTAAGGTAACACTGGGGTATTCTGCGGCTAAAATGTGCATGTGGTAGAGTCAAGAAAGTTTCTTTTTTTTTTTAATCTTTATTGTTCAGTTTATTAATTACATTGTTCCCCCTTTCTTATCCCTCTATAGCTCCCCTCCACTCTGTACCCATCCCACCCTCCACCCTCCCCTCCCCTCCCCACTGTCCTCTCCGATTGTTGCAAGATTTTTGTCCAGTCTCTTGCTGCACTTCCCACACCCCTTTTCTCCCCCAAAATTGTCAGTCCATTCCCTCTCCACATCCATGATTCTATTATATTCACCAGTTTATCCTGTTCATCAGCTTATTAATTCACTTGATTTTTGTATTCCTTTGTTGATAGATGTGTATTTGTTGTTCATAATTTATATTTTTACCTTTTTCTTCTTCCTCTTCTTAAAGAATATCTTTCAGCATTTCGTATAATATTGGTTTGGTGGTGATGAACTCCTTTAGCTTTTTCTTATCAGCGAAGCACTTTATCTGACCTTCAATTCTGAATGATAGCTTTGCTGGGTAGATTAATCTTGGTTGTAGATTCTTGCTATTCATCACTTTGAATATTTCTTGCCACTCGCATCTGGCCTGCATTGTTTCTGTTGAGAAATCCGCTGACAATCATATGGGTGCGCCCTTATAGGTAACTAATTGTTCTTCTCTTGCTGCTTTTAATATTCTCTCTTTGTCTTTTACTCTTGGTATTTTAATTATGATGTGCCTTGGTGTGGTCCTCTTAGGGTTCCTATATATTGGGGTTCGGTGCACTTCTTGGACTCCTAAGTCAATTTCTTTCACCAGGTGTGGGAAGTTTTTGGTCACTATTTCTTCAAATAGGTTTTCATTGTCTTGCTCTCTCTCTTTTTCTGGCACTCCTATAATTCGGATGTTGGTATGCTTGAGGTTGTCCCAGAGGCCCCTTACACTATCTTCAATTTTTTGGATTCTTTTGGTTTCTTGCTTTTCCAGCTGAGTGGATTTTACCTCTTTGTATTTCAAATCTTTAACTTGTTTCTTGGGGTGCTCTAGAGTACTTTTAGGTCTTTGTATAATATTTTTTTATTTCAGTCAGTGTATGCTTAATTTCTGGTTGGTCCTTTTTCATATCCTTGAGAGTCTCCTTCATATCCTTGTAGGTCTCGTTCATTTCCTTGTAGGTCTTGCTTATTTCCTTATAGGTCTCGACCTTTTCTAGGAGCCTCTTGAAAAGCTTTATAACCGTGGTTTTGAACTCTATGTCGTCTTTTTTCCTCCATTTCTTTCACACCTGATTTCTTTCCATGTCTCTGCATGGTGGCTGCTTTATGTGGTAGATGTCCTCTAAGGGTCAGTGGCACAGCCTCCCCAGTTACCTGAGGTGGGTACTCTTACTGCAATCCTTTATGGGTTGTACAGTATTTTTGAATTTAAGCCCAGCTTGTTGTTGTTAGCCCTAAGAGGGTTTGACCTCCAGGCCAATTGCCTGTGTAAGGAGACTGTGTTCAGGTTGGATGGGCGGAGTCTCTGAGCTGAGCAGGCAGCCTCAGCGTCAGCTATGTCCTATGTGGCGCTTGCGCGCGGGTCTCTGTTGGGTGGTAATTGTTGCAGAACCTCCAAGAGAAAGCCGCTAGTCTCTACCCCTTGCCAGACAACTCTGCCTCTCCCCAAATGAGTCTGAACACCCAAAGTCTTGCCCAGGGTTGTAAAACAAAGCAGGCTTGTGGTTTCCGGGACCAGAGGGAAAGTCGCCAGGGAGCAATTCGCACGTCTGTGCTGTCACACACTTTAAGCGCGCAAACTGCTTTTCCAAGCAACCTGGTTTCTACTCAGACTAGGAGACCTCTGCCGTGCCCGGCTTCCAGGGTGCCTACCCCAGACCTCGGACCTCGTCTAGCACCAGGGAATCCATGCAGTGGGACGTCTCAGCCCTCCCCGTTGGAGAAATCCAGCCGGGGTTGCTGCTGCCAGCCCTCCAGCCCGCGCGCAGCCACAGCTCCTAACCTCTGTTTCCATGCGTATCTTCAAGGCTGCACTCTTCCACTCTTCTGAGTCTCAGTGTCCCACCTTTACTTTTATTTGTGGAGTTTTCACTCAGCCAGCTGTCTGGTGATTCTGGGTAATGTTTGTTTTGTTGTTTTGTTGTAGTTTTTGAATTGTTGCACGGGGCAGAACGATAGGTGTTTACCTATGCCGCCATCTTGGTTGCTCCCCAAGTCAAGAAAGTTTCAATGGAAATTTCAGTCTATCTCATTTGTAATAGGAAAAAATTTAACAATATGGAAATGAAGAAGTAATGTGGAAATAGAGAAAATTTAATAAAGTAGAAAATTTTAGTAAAATATAGTCTTTTGTACAATGAAATATTCTCTAGTTATTATAAATCATGATATAGCAATAGAAATGTTTCTGATATTACACCAAAGTAAAAAAGAAAAGAAAGACATATAGCATGATTTCAATTTTATAACAGAAAAATATATCCTATATAAAAAAAGCCTATTATGGTAAGTATTCGGTCATCTGGTTGGCTGTTAAATCAATCAAAGAGTAATATGTTAATGATATGCTAAGGCCACTCAACCACTCGCTCTTGCATGCACTGACCACCAAGGGTCAAATGCTCCAACAGATAGGTTAGCTTGCTGCTGAGGTCCAGCTGATTGGGACTGAGTGAGACAGGCCAGACATGCCCTGTTATCTTCCCATGGTCCCTCTCCAGGTGGCCAACCTCCTGACCCATGCTCTCTCACAATCTGGGACCCCTCAGAGGATATCAGAGAGCCAGTTTTGGCCCAATCTTATAGGCCAGGCTGAGGGACCCCACTGTGTGCACACATTTGTGCACTGGGCCTCTAGCATGCTCATAAAAGGACTGGGGGGAAAACATATCAAAATGCAGTGTTAGATATCTCTGGATGATAACTTTATGGATAATTTCTATATTTTTATACTTTTTAGTCTTTCTCAATTTTTCCACAATAATTATATATTATTTTTCATACTGGAAAAATGCTTTAATAATCTAGTAGTTTCATGACAAATTGCTAGGTGTAGACTTCACAAATACCAAGGCAGCTCTGTGTGGTGTTTAGAGAGGTAAGGAGACTGTGTTACAGATGCATCTGGGGGATCCAATGATTAAAATGTGGCCAGTGAATGTGCATTAGAAGGGAATAAGATTAGCATTTCTATTGTTTTTACAACATGAAAATTAAGATCACTAAGTTTTTCTTGAGTGAGTCTTGCTTCATTAGCCAGAAAAATAGCTTTAATTTTATTTTTATACTTTATTATGTGGTTGATATTTTAAACATTTATCCCTAAAAGTAATGCCAAGTTCTTTTGATTATACTTTTACTCAGCTATCAAGAGCTGGCTCAATGAATGAAATGCCCTGGACATTAGTTACTAGTGACAGAAGTCAGTTGCTTTTTAAAAGACTTGATGCAGCTTCTAGGCAATGAAGAATGGCAGCTTCTACTCTACCCTCACAACCAAGCTCCTAGGAACATCAGATATTTGGTCATGGTAACAAATGGGTCTTACAACCTTGGCAAAGAATTTGGCAACAAAATATTGTGGAAGTTTCATAACCAAAATAAATGTACATATTGAGTTGTAAACATTGCACTTTTGGGAATTGTGCATCTAATAAATGTATAACACTATTCAGTTGTTTGGATTTCATTCTAATGTCTTATAAATGCCATAGTTCCTCCAAGTGGAACTAGTTCTTGAATCTGCAAATCGTCTTTGGTACAACATCTATTATCCTGATCAGAAGCTGGTATGTGTGAACTGAGAGGTAATTATTTAGGGTTATGATTTTCTACATTTCAAAGATTCTGTTGATAAAAATATACCAGTATGCCCAAGAAATGATTCTAAAGATTTCATTCACAAGTAATTATCTTTCACAGACCTTTCCATAAGCTATAACACATGCCAAATTTGGTTCAGTGAAAAGTGTTATAAAAATTTCTCCAGGATGGGCACACTCAGAGTTGCATGTTATCATCCATTTGGAAAGTCCCTAGATGAATGGCATGGTTTTCAAGATAAACTTTGATTTTATTAGGAACCAGCCAAACTACTTAAGATCAACTCCTTTCCAAATCACTGCAGCAAAACCCACAAAAACTAAAAAATGTAGCTTGCTGTGAATCATTTCATCTCTTGACATAACTACCATAGATCATAGTTTCTGTTCCCCTCAAAATAGAATTGATGGCTCCATAAAAACTACTATATACTGAGTCCCTGCCACTTGCCAGAATATACTTACACTAAACTCAATACCACATCTAGAATTTAATGAAATCACACAACTGTTAAGAGGAAGCACCTCAAAATTCAGGCCTATTGATTCCTAAGTCTGTGCTCTTTCAAAACCAGTTTTATGATTTTTTATTTACTGTCTCAATATTCAGATAATTTCTATAAAGTTGTGGGGAATAGAGGGCCACTTTCATCAGAACTAAAATTAAGGTTTTTTGGTTTATTTCAGGGAGAAGGGATAATTATTCACTTAATTCCCTCAATTCTTAATGCTTTCATGCCAGTGGAGAAAATGGTTTTAATGTTTGGTTCAAGTTTGCAGTAATAATATGAAATTGCTCTCAAATATGTATTCATTAAAATAAGGTCTCTGAATAATATACAACTATGAAGTAAAACCAGTTGTTCATAAGTTAACTGAAGTAAAACCAGTTGTTCATGCAATTCAGTAAAGTAGATATTGTTATTAGCTTCATTTTACAGAACAAGAAATGAGACATGGAGTGGGTTAAAAAAGTTGACTAAAATTAGTAAGTGGTATGTCTGGGTTTGAACACACCTATCCACTCTACTGATTCTCACACGCGGTAAGAATCAATTTTTCTACAATGACATTTACTGCATGGAAATCCTAAGTTTTTACTGCATGGCAATCCTAATGTTCATGTGAACTTAAATAATATAATATGCCAAAAGTGATTTTCAGCCTGTTTCATCTCATGGCATGTGTAAACTAATTACTACAATTCTGTGGCACACCAAAAAAATATATTTTGCTGATCTGACAAAAATAGGTATAATTTTGATTCATTCACACTGTATAGCTATTATCGCATGGACTATTGTCATTTTTTATTTTACAATATATGGGAAAAGAGATCAGTGTTTCAGACTAAATAGCCAGGTACTGCATTTAAAAAAAATTCCTGCCACACACCAGTGTACTGTGGCACACCAGTTGAAAATAGCTGTACTGTGCTCCGAAATCTATGCCACAGCACTTTTAAAATATGCAAATGAATAAATTATATACACAATCCTTTCCATTGGACCATATGTAAATAATGATTAAAACACTGTACAATTACACAAATATTATGAGTTCTTGCTTCAAAAATATTTCACAATTTATCATCTGAGTAAAAATAAGTATGTCAACTTACTAGTAGAGATCTTGAATTTCTGGTATTTCTTATTCTATGTTCAATTAATTCTGAATTTGTAGGTGGAACAGAAAGCATATAAGGCAAAATCAATATGCAATAATTTTTTGGAAACCTTGATTATAATCAGAATTAGATTAGAATAGATTCTGAGGATACAGTGTGCATGCATATTGACAATTGGTAGTGGAAAAAAAAAAGAGTAGGCTCTGAAATAATCTAGAAGAGTATATAGTTTGCAAAAATGGATTAACCTCACATTCAAGTTGTGCTTAGGAAGGATAGTATTGACACTGAACACCAAATAGTGATTAATTTTATATCATCTTGCTTGGTTCTGGAATATATTATATACTTTTTTTTTTGCATATTTGCTTTCCTACTTTGAGTTTTCGAAGACAAATCTAAAAATCAGTTCTATTTTCTGGGCCAGATAAACTGACTGTAAAGGGAAGCAGTCCAGCCGTAATTAAGACAGCAGGAGAAAACCAGATTGGTATTTACTTGCAGTTATTATTATCATCCTGTGTATTGGGATTCAGGATATCTGTGCTCTCTACCCTGGACCGCATATCCACATGACTGACCTGGATGGAGAGGAACTCCTTTATAACCCAGCTGACCAAAACTGCTATAATGGAACCGATGGAACAAAAGTAGCAGTTCCTTTGGTTGTAGAAACCTATTCTCAATCTTTTTCCCATTTCAACACACCAAGGGATATGGCACATCTCACCATTATCAGTGGGTCACCAGACAGAGATCTCATGACAGATGAGAGGACCTGGTAAGTGTACAAAATCCTCGAGGGAAGTTGTCTGTGTTTTTTAAATCCCACCAAAGGGAATCACATATACTGCCCAGATCATCTCGTAAAATGATTTAAAAATAAAGAAATTTCTAAGGAGCAAAATTCCATACATTCAGTGAACAGTCTATAAATATTCATAGTAGGTAATGATGACAACCATTATTGCCACTAATGACAGTTATTGCATCCTCTAGATTATTTTTAAATTTAATGCTATAATTATTCTGAATAATTGTGTGCATGTTCTATGTTAAACTGTTTTATTTTTAAGTTTATGACAGCCTTATAAAATAAGAACCTATAAAACCATTAAAAGACAATGTCTATTTCATCTTGTTGGATCCTTGCCTATACTAGAGATCTGGAGAGAGAAGTGAGCATTTTCAATGTTTCTACATGCCCTGCCAAAGAAAACTGTCTTAGTAAGTTTAGGCTGCTGTAGTAAGTGTAGACTGAATGGCTTAAATAAAAAATACTTATTTCTGATATTTCTGGGGGTAAGCTATTCTCCCTCTTTTTACAAAGACTCTAATTCCATTGTGGGGACCCTTTCCTCATAACCTCATCTAAACCTAACTTTCAAAGACCGCATCTCCAGACCATCACACTGGGGATTTAGGCATTCAACATATGAATTTTGAGGTGACACAAACATTCAGTCCACAGCAACAATCCTATATAATAAAAGCCTAATATGCTAAGCGTCCAGTCAGCCAGTCATTTGTTCAACCAATCAAAGCATAATATGCTAATGATATGCTAAGGCTGCTCAACCCTCATTATGACATGCACTGACCACAAGGAGGCAGATGCTTCAACTAGTAGGTTAGTTTCCTGCTATAGTCCCGCCAATTGGGACTGAGCCAAATGGGCAAGACATGCCCTGGAGCCCTCCTGCAGTCCCTCCCCAGCTGGCCAATCTCCTGTGTCCCTTCCAGGCCCCAATCATGGTGAGTGGGTAGGAGGTAATCAATCAAAGACCATTCTATATAATAAAAGACTAATATGCAAATCGACCAAGTGGCAGAACAACTGGTCACTATGACATGCACTGACCACCAGGGGGCTGACGTTCAATGCATGAGCTGCCCCCTGGTGATCAGTCAAAAGCTGGGCTCACAGCTGGTGAGTGCAACCACAGTGGCGGGAGCCTCTCTCACCTCCCCAGCAGCTTTAAGGATGTCCAACTGATGACTTAGGCTTGCTTCCTGTCAGTTAGGCCTAAGCCATCAGTCGGACATATCCTGAGGGTTCCCAGATTGCTAGAGGGTACAGGCCAGACTGAGGGACTCCCCCCAACCCTCAGTTCATGAATTTTGTGCACTGGGTTTCTAGTAATATAAAAAATTCAACAATAATTATAAATTGCCTATAAAATGTCA
The DNA here is from genome assembly GCA_027563665.1 of Antrozous pallidus. Classification (NCBI taxonomy): domain Eukaryota; kingdom Metazoa; phylum Chordata; class Mammalia; order Chiroptera; family Vespertilionidae; genus Antrozous; species Antrozous pallidus. Next base: position 57,169,097 of record CM050513.1, read on the forward strand.
GATAAAGAAGTTTCTATTTGTAACTCTGTCATAGTTTCTTCTATCTTTTGTGATGACATTTTTCATAAGGCCTTAGCCAGGGAATATAAAAGGAGGAAAAAATGCCTAACAAAAGATATTGTGAACTGAGAAACTAGGAATATTATAATAGATTTTGCAGTTTGATTTTCACAAGTTCCTTAAAGTCTGCCTATTCAGTGAGGTCCTTTTGAAAGTCAAGTAAGTAAATGACTAAATTAAGTCCACCTAAGATAGACTTGACATTATTTAATTCTAAAAACCTTTTTCTGATTAGTCAGAATTCTCTATATCTTGTCTATTCTTCCTCCTTCTTTCCTTTATTGCCTTTTTCATGTCTTTTGTTCCTGATCATTTTTTACTTTTCTGAGGAAACAATGTAGCTGATATGTCTGGTGTAAGTGAATGCCACTTCAACATCTCCATGTTGAGAAAGACCATCTTTTCAGGATGAACTTCAGTAGTATCCAAAGATAGATTAGCTAGAGACATTACATTTTTAGAAGGAAACACAAGGAAGTTATTTCAATTTAATTGTTTCATGGAAAGAAAATTCCTATTTTATTATTGCTCTAAACAGTTTCTGTTAAAAATCGGTAAAATCAAGGGATGTGGCTAACAAGACACATGACCATATAATATAATGTTGTCAGCTGAGCAGAGATTTCCAGACATCTCAATTAGTTCTCTATCAATGATACTAGAATGTTCAAGATCATTTCAAATGATCTTCAGACTAAGATGAGGGTTAGAATAGCAGAGAAAAATGTAATAACTTCAATTAAGCCAATATTCTAGTTTCTCTATATAGAGATGAAAATATACTGTAGTATTTCAGGATTTTCTCTGACACATTTTCTTTTTGGACCTATAAAATCTCTTAGACCACATAGAACAAATTTCCCCATATAAAACTTGAGAGACTCCATGAAACTTAGAGGAGACAAATGGTGTAACTTCTTCAGACAACCAGTCTCCAATGTCAGTGCAGGTAATGTGTACTAAGTTCCCTTGTTCCCTGTATAGGAGCTCTTATTTTCTCCCCAGATATTTTCTTCAAAATTATTTATAATTTCATTCTGAAGATATGCAGGAATTATGCATCTTCTGTACTCTATAAGACATTGTTCATAATCCAAAATTTTCTAGTTTTTAATTGCTAAATTATAAATAATTCCCCAAATCTACTTAATTCACTGAAATTATAAATGCTATTTCTATATAAAGAAGAAATAATCATGGACAAAAATTAGACATGTAATTCTTATTTCATTACATTTCCTACATAGGCTTATACTTAATTTTTCTTATCCAAAACTAAGTGTCTTACTAGTAATTTGATAGGGAAAAATTACTCACAATGCATAGCCTAGGATGAATTTTAAAATGCTCTTTCTGCCTGGACAGTGTGACTTACCTTGTTGGTTGAGCACCAAGAGATCACTGACTCAATCCCCATTCAGGGTACATGCCTGGGTTGCAGGCTTGATCCAAGGTTAGGGCATGCTGAGGCAGCCAACTGATGATTCTCTCTCATCAATGTTTCTGTCTCTCTTTTCCTCTCCCTTCCTCTTTCTATAAAATCAATAAAAATATATTTTTATAATTAATTTTTGTTGTTGTTAAATATCAGCTGAAGATACTTTTTTCATTGATTTTTTTTTTTTTTTAGAGAGAGAGTAGAAGGGAGGGGTAAAGACAGAGAGGAAAAAACATTGATGTGTGAGAAACACATTGATTTCCTCTCACACATACTCCGAAGGTGTTGGGGATCAAGCCTACCTGCAACCGAGGTATGTTTTAAAATTGAACTTGAGACCCTTTAGTACTTGGGCCATGGATCTAACCACCAAGCCAAGCCAGTTAGGGCAATAAAAACATATTTTTTCAAAATTGTTCTTTCTGATGTAATTAGAAATTTATTTGGATGTTTATATAATTAATTACTCATTCTTTCAAACAAAATACCTAGTGAACACTATGTGGCTCACAGAAATGGAAAAATTTCTCAGCAGGGACAGTTGAACCAGTAGTTTCAGGATTTTATCCATTTACAGTATAATCTGAAGCTGAAGGCATAGGTAATAGAATCTAACCTTCCCAGGGCTAAGAGCTAGAAAAATCTAAATGAAGAACCAACCTATTTGAGGTTCATAACAGAGCTCTCATTCCAGTGAAGAAGGGTACTCACCAGAAAACCAAGGCCAAAGCCCAGTCATGTGTACTGAAGGAGCCTGTGGGCAAATGCCCTTCCCTGTCACTTAACCAGGCAGATATTGGGAGGACCACCTTCAGATTTCACTGTCTGATGCATTGATCAGGACTGAATCAGAAACCAGAAACTGAGACTCTGGGATGGAAGTGTCTTGGGAAGACAGGGACTCATCCTTCCTATATAATAAAAGAGAAACATGTAAATTGTCCATACCACTGCTACACTCACCAGCCAATCAGGAGGAGTATGCAAATTAACCCACCATACACAGGCTCATAAGCTCTGAGTGCCCTGGCCTATGATGCAGGCACAAATCGGATGGGAACTTGGCAGAACACCTGGGTTTGGGGCCAATTGACAAAGGCAGGCATCTGATCTGCCCTGGCTGCTCTGGGCCGGTGGGCAGCATGTGGAGGTGCAGGGCTGCTCACCTGCCCAACCAGAATGCACTGCGCAAGGTGACAAAGCCAGGCACCCATCTCTGGGCCAGTGGGCAGTGTGTGGAGGTGCAGGGCTGCTCACCTGCCCAACCAGAATGCACTGCGCAAGGTGACAAAGCCAGGCACCCATCTCTGGGCCTGTGGGCAGTGTGCACAGGCATGGACAGGCCAGTGGGCAGGGTGGAGAGAGATGCCTGCCTTCGTCACCTTGGGCAGCTCTCTCCAGGCATGGGCAGCACGTGCAGGTGCAGAGTGGCAGTGGGCAGTGCATTTTGGGCCAGTGGGCAGCATGCACAGGTGTCCCACCCCACCCAGGCTGCTCCAGGCCTCTGCGCAGAGAGCAGAGAGTCTCTGGGAGGGGGAGGGGAGCTGGCAGAGGGCATCCAGTACTCCCCACATGGCTAAGGTGAAGTAGTACCTGCGGGTCAGCAGTGCCAAGGAGTGGCTGTGCAAGTCCTGCCTCCTGGCCCAGAAGGTGTGCCATAGATTGTAAGGACAGCCACCCTGGCCAGCCAGATTGACATCCTCCTGGCTGTGCCACAGGGGTTTGCAGATCTGCACAGCTGCTGGCCTCCGGAGCAGTGCACGATTCCTATCCTCTCGCAGCCGCTCCCACCCCCTACCCTGGCTTGCGAACGTCCCACATGTGCGCACACACACCTGCAACAGTCCTAGACCATGGTGTGTGCAAGTTCCCCCTCCCCTTGGTCCTCCTCAGCACTTCCATCAACTCCAGCATGCCTACACCCCCCACAGGATGTGTGCACGTCCCCTCTGGCATGCTCACGTCCTTTGGAGAGTGTCTGTGTGTTCCGGATGCTGGGGGTGGGCGCCTGTGAGATGACAGTGAGAGGGCAGAGTGGTGACGCCCTGTTCCCGCCGAGGCCAGTGCAGGGAGGAGATCACCTCTGTGGGGCTAATGCAGGTGCTGAGGGGGAGCAGGTGGGGACAGACACACCTGGTGGGCATGCGCCACCCTCGCTGAGGTGCCTTTGGTCAGCGTTCAAGATCGGGAATCCAGAGGAGGCGAGGAGTTTCGTCCTCTCAGTGAAATGGTGGGATAGTCGGGTTACTACAGAGGAGGAATGTGCACTTTGGGTGCCCTGACTGAGCCTCGCTTGCTTGAAGCCTAGCGCACTCCTGCCCAGCAGTGGGTGATAGGAATGCTTTTCTGAGTTAATGAGAGAAAACATTAATTTTCCTGCTGCCTGTGAAGGTGGAAAGTGGAGTGGGAGACATGCGGGGAGTGAGTGAGGTTCCCTGTGTGGGGGTTCCAAATCTGCCATTGGTTCCTTTCACTGCTGACCAAAGATATACAGGGTGTCCCCCCAAAATGTATATATACTTTGAATACCTACTAATTCCAATGGGTTTATGCACGAAAAGAAAGAAACAACAATGGAGCTGTCATCTGTTAAAAGTGCAGGCACATACATGCAGTTGGACATTCCCCAAGGGGTCCTAGATTGGACAGGGTGCAGGCCGGACTGAGGGGTCCCCCTTATCTCCCCCCCCCCCACCTTCCTCACACCCCACATGAATTTCGTGCACTGGGCCTCTAGTGTAAGATAAAATTGCAGCCCTGGAAGAAGAGTGGTAAAAGCTCTAGTTTATTGTTTTTACCCTATGAAATTAATCTATCATTGTTACAAAGTGCTAGAGGCTAAGACCAATAAGCAGTTAGCATAATTATGTGAGAAATCCATCAGAAGGCTGATGGACTTTGATATTCAGCAAGGGCTGAAAATCAGCATTGTATTACCCTGCTGCTGGCTGAATGGCTGAAGGCAATCCCCTAACCTGATAATCCTTTATTGTTTACCAAACCTTACCATTGGTATGTTTCTTTGCTTTGCTAAAGGGCAAATGTGTATTCTAGTAAATAAAAAGCTAATGGGTATGTGCATTCAGGGAACCTCTTCACTAGACAATAAGGGCTCTTCCTGGCTCCCCTGATCCCTTGTAAATTTATATTTCTTGTCTAGTATATCCATTTGTGCACATCCCCTTCTCCAGACCTTGAAACTTAGCTGTGCTGGTTGCAGCTTCACATAAAGCCTGTATCAGAGTTGAAAATTGCCCTTCTGCCCTAAAGTATTGGACATGGTCCAGGGAATAATGATGATTAATCACCTGGATGCTTCACATTCTTTTTCTTTTCTTTCTTTTACTTATTTTTCCCCAATATATTCTTTATTATTTCTTTATTAAGTTATTACATATGTGTCCTTATCATCCCATTACCTTCTCATCCCCTCCCCCCCCCCTCATGCCCTCACCCCCGTGTTGTCTGTGCCCATTGGTTAGGCATATATGCATGCATACAAATCCTTTGGTTGATCTCTCCCCCTTACCCCTCCCCTACCTTCTCTCTGAGGTTTGATGGTCTAATCAACGTCTCTGTCTCTGATCTGTTTTTGTTCATTAGTTTATGTTGTTCATTATATTCCACAAATGAGTGAGATCATGTGGTATTTATCTTTCTCTGATTAGCTTATTTCACTTAGCATAATGCTTTCCAGTTCTATCCATGCTGTTGTAAATGGTAAGAATTCCTTCTTTTTTTTTTAATCACAGCATAGTATTCCATTGTGTGGATGTACCACAGTTTTTTAATCCACTCATCTACTGTTGGGCACTTAGGCTGTTTCCAAATCTTAGCTATGGTGAATTGTGCTGCTATGAACATAAGGGTGCATATATCCTTTCTGATTCGTGTTTCTAGTTTCTTGGGATATATTTCTAGAAGTGGGATCACTGGGTCAAATGGGAGTTCCATTTTTAGTTTTTTGAGGAAACTCCATATTGTTCTCCACAGTGGCTGTACCAGTCTGCATTCCCAAGAGCAGAGACAAGGGTTCCCCTTTCTCTGCATCCTTGTCAGCACTTGTCTTTTGTTGATTTGTTGATGACTGCCATTCTGACAGGTGTGAGATTGTACCTCATTGTCGCTTTGATTTGCATCTCTCAGATGATTGGTGACTTTGAGCATGTTTTCATATGTCTCTTGGCCTTCCTCCTATCTTCTTTCAAAAAGTATCTATTTAGGTCCGTTGGCCATTTTTTGAATGGGTTGTTTATCTTCCTTTTGTTAAATCGTATGAGTTCCCTGTAAATGCTGGAGATGAAACCCTTATCGGTGATTACACTGGTAGATATGTTCTCCCATGCAATGGGATTTCTTGTTATTCTATTGATGGTTTCTTTTGCTATGCAAGAGCTTTTTATTTTGGTGTTAAAGTGCTACAAAGTATACTAGCCTATTTAATTCTCACAACAACCTATGAGGAGTTATTTTACAGATGAAGAACCTAAAGTGTGAAAAGATTAAGTAACTTGTTAATGAAGACTAGAATGTAGGCAGGCCCCTCCAGAGCTCATGCTTATAACCACCAAAAGATGCTGCCTCTTCTGCACAATTGTCCTTCTGTTCTCCTCACTGGGTATGATGCCACCCACATAATAATGGCTCCATAAATACCTGTTGGACTGACACATCAATGAGGATGGATGTATTTGTGAATGGACAGATGGAAGAAGTCCCAGCTTAGAGAACACAAGCTTTATGTGGGAAAATAATTTCTGAGAATCTTCCTATTATAGAATCTCATAAAGCAGAAAAACATCACTTCACTAATAAGCCACCCATCTCCATCTTTTATTACCAAATGCTTTCTGTAAAGCTTCCACAACTAAAATAGAATCCAAATTGGCTAAATACCATAAGCAATATGTATGGCTCTTTTTTTAAAGAATACAGAAATAAAAGAAAACATTAGAATAATCAGAGCAAAACTGTTCTGAGCCAAGCACAGAAAACTGCCTACAGTCTTTCATTACTCTGTTTTTATGTGTCAAAAGTAGTTCTTTAATACTCATTATTCATATTTCTAGTAAAGGACATCATGTTCGTTAAATTCTGACTTGAATGAATTGTGGATGAGAGGAAAGGGAGCTTTGTCATCAATATTTTCCCTCCTGGTATAATTTTCTCTTTATTATATTGTAAATTAAGTACAAGATTGTAAGTGATTTTTCTGGCATGTTATAATGGTTGGTAATGGGCAGTCCTGCTATTATTACTGCTGGTCCTATTTTAGTATTTTGCCAATATGCTCACTGAGCATGATTTCTTTTAGAAATGCTCTTGACAAATAAAGAATTTTTCCCAGGTATCTTTTATACTGTGATGCTCTAAGAACACATTTTCTTCTTATTATTATTAAAATATAATTGACTTACAATAGTATATTCATTTCAAATGTACAACATAGTGTTTTGACATTTACATAAGATACACTTACTATGTAATCACCACACCTATGTCTAGTAACCATCTGCCACCATGCCAAGTTATTACACTATTATTGACTATATTCTCTGTCCTAATTACTATGTCTCCATGGCTTATTTATTTTAAAACTGGAAGTTTGTACCTCTTATTCCCTTTCACATGTTTCACCATCCCCCAAACCTTGCCCCTCTGCCAACCATCAGTTTGTTCTGTTTCTGTTTTTATTTGTTGTTGTTGTTCATTTGTTGCTTAGATTCTATATGTAAGTGAAATCGTATAGTATTTATCTTTGACCAACTTATTCCACTTAGCATAATACCCTCTAGGTTGAAAATGGCAAGGTCTCATTCCATTTTTATTGCTGAGTAATATTCCAACACACACACACACACACACACACACACACAAGATGGGGCAAAAGTGGATTGTTAATATAGAAAATAATACAATATATTAATAAATAATAATGCAAAAATAAACTCTGTTCATGTACTCAGAACTATAAAGCCACTTTTGCCCCACCCTGTAATACATGTATGTGTGTGTGTATGTGTGTGTACCACATCTTCTTTGTCTATTTATCTACTGATGGACATCTAGGTTGCTTCGATATCTTGGCTATTGCAAATAATGCTACAATGAACATGGAAGAGTATATATATTTTTTAATTAGTGTTTTTGTTTACTTTCAATAAATACCAAAAAGTACTGGGTCATATGGAAATTCTACTTTCAAATTTTTAAGAAATCTCCATACTGTTTTCCATAGTGGATGCTCCAATTTGTAATCCCACCAACAGTGCACAAGGGTCCCTTTTTCTTCACATCTTTGTCAACACTTACTATTTGCTATTTTTTTTTATAGAAGCCATCCTATTACTAAATAGTAAAGTTGTATCTCATTGTGGTTTTTACATTTCTCTCATAATTAGTGATGGTGTATTTTGCATATGTCTGTTGACCATCTGTAAGTCTTCTTTGGAAAAATGTCTTTTGATACCCTCTGCCCATTTTTCAATTGGATATATCATTTGCAAATATATTCTCCCATTAAGTAGATTGTTATTTTCTTGTTAAAGGAAATAAGGATTATTATTTTCTTGTTTCCTTCACTGTGCAGGAGCTTTTTAGCTTGATGTAGTCCAATTTGTTCATTTCTTCCTTTTGCTTTCTTTGCCTGAGGAGACATACCAAAACTATGTTGCTAAGACCAATGTCAAAGCATTTACTATTTATGTTTTCTTCTAAGAATTTTATGGTTTCAGGTCTTACATTTAAGTCTTCAATCATTTTTCGTTTGTTTTGTATATAGTGTAAAAGACTGATCCAGTTTCTTTCTTTCTTTCTTCTTCTTTTTTTTTTTTTGCATGCTGATGCAGTTGTGTACACACACCTCAGCACCTGCTGGTCCTGCTGGAGTGAACGGCAGGGAACAGACTGCACAGCCTTGCAGACCTTCCTGGGGTGTCGGCGCAGAGCTCCCACTGGCACCATCTGGATGGAAGAGGAACACTAACAATGGTGCACCTTCAATCCCAGAGAGTTCCCTCAGATTCCAGGGGGCTCTCACAGTTCCCAACCTGTCTCTTTGATCTTTCTCTCTTGTTTGTTGTGAAGAAGCTGTTCAATGGCCCTCAGTTGTCTCTCAGAGGAAATGCTGTAAATATAGGTGCATCTTCGATGTGATCATGGCAGGGGCCAGTTCCGAGTCCTCCTCTGCCACCTGTGTTTGCCTGCCTCTCCAAGAACTCATTGTTTTTAAAAGTAGCTATTCTAAACCCAATAAATTTTATCCATCTAGGCATAGTTAAATTTTTCTTTCTTTATTCTGAAACCAAATTCTTTTTCACCAAGTGGGAAGAAAACTTAGGTGAAAAAAAGCTAGCATTGTCTTAAGCATTTAAGTTTTCATCCAAATATTATTGATGTAGTCAGTTACTGCATGCAGATTGTTTATACATATTTAAATTTTAGGGTTTGGCATTTTTCAAATAACTGAAGGCTGTATGATGTCTTTGTTAATAACTTTGTAACAGAGTCTGTGTGTGGATTGACTGTTTGCATGTTTTGTGGATTCTGGCTTCCAGCCCACTCAGCTTAGGCCTTGCCTGGTCATCTAGTCATATTTTCACAACAACTCAAATGATAGGATCTTTTCCACTATCACTTGAAATGCCTTACAGCTGTCCTTGTTAACCTTTGTATTCACCCATACGGAGAGCAAAGGGCAAGTTGTTTGCTTAGTTGAACTTAAGCAAAAACACTAGATTTTAAAAAATGTTTCAGGTCTCACCTAGCTCACTCCTTTCTACCCTCTGCTTAAGGACTAATGCCCTGATCTTTAAGTCAAAGTGGTTTTCTATAGTCATTCTTTTTATTATGTTTTGCTAATTTTTTAAAATCCTCACCTGAGGATATCTCTTCCATTGATTTTCTTTTTAAAGAGAAACTGGAAGGGAGGGTGGGGAGAGGCAGAGAGAAACATCTATGTGAGACAGACACATCGATCGGATGCCTCCCACACACATCCAAGTGGGGCAGGGGGATGAACCTGCAACCCAGGTATGTGCCCTTAATTGGAATCTAATCTGTGACCCTTCTGTGGGCATGTTGATGCTCTAATCACTGAGTATACTGGTCAGGGCTATAGTCTTCCTTTTAATCATTTATCAACTGTTCATTCAACATAATTTCATTAAGTCCCTAATATATGTCCAGTTATATAATACACAAATAAATAATAGTTAATTGACAATCTAACAGGAATGGGGGATGTGTAAGCAGGACTTAGAATGTCATGTGTAAAGTGATACAGAGTTAAGTACAAGGGTTATCCTATGTAATAAAAGAGTAATATGTAAATTGACCATACCTCTGATCAAGCCACACCCACAGCCATGCCTACCAGCCAATCAGGAGCAAATTATGCAAATAAAGCCTAACCAAGATAGCTGCTGCCACTGAGAGCAGGAGAGAGGTTTGAGTTTCCCTGGCAACGAAGGAAGCCAACCTTTCCCCTTGCTATTGCCAGCCTAAGCCCCGACTCAATGCTACAAAGTTTCAATTATAGAAGATACATAATCCCAACAGAAATGGCGGCAGCCACGAAGCTGGAGAGAGAAGAGGCTAGGGTTGCCGGGGCAATGGAGGAAGCCAAACTTCTGTAGCCCTAGCCTAGGCTTCCACTCTAGGCTACAAAGTTTCAAACAGAAATGGCTGTTGCCATGGAATGAGCAAAAGGCTTGGCTCCACTCCAGGCTACAAAGTTTCAGTTGTAGAACATAAATTAATCCTAGATCCCAGGCCTCCACTTGGGTCACTGGTGGGTGTGGCCAGCCTGCAAACCACCATAGTCCCCTCGCCCAGGCCTCCCCACACCCCAAGGGAATGCCCACCCTGATCCAGGACACCCTTCAGGGAAAACCAGCCAGTCCCCACCCCTGCACCAGGCCTCTATCCTACCTAATAAAAGAATAATATGCAGATTGACCATCACTCCAACACGTAAGAGGGCTGCCCCCAGGTGGTCAAAGATCCTGCCCCCATGTGGACACAAGATGGCCACACAAGATGGTCAGCAGGGGAGGACAGTGGGAGATTCCAGGCCTGCAAGAGAGGCAGTTGTGGGCCATGAGGCCAGCAGGGGAGGGCAGTTTGGGTGACCAGGCCTGCAGAGGAGAGAAATTGGGGGCAAACAGGCTGTAAGGGGTAGTGGTTAGGGAGTGATCAGGCTGGCAGGCAGAAGCTGTTAGGGGCAATCAGGGAGGCAGGCAGGCAAGCAGTTTGGAGCTAGCAGTCCTGGATTGTGAGGAGGATGTCCGACTGCTCATTTAGGCCCGATCCTACCAGGATCAGTCAGAAATCTTTCTTGGGGTCCCAGATTGGAGAGGGTACAGGCTGGGCTGAGGGATACACCCCTCCACTCCCCCATGCATGAATTTTGTGCACTGGGCCTCTAGTGAGATATAAGATGAGAGAGAAGTGGGGATTGGGTAGAATTGGGGGAAGGACTAGAAACTAACATTTTAGTCTAACATTTTTTGATTTTGAAGGACTTTTCAATGTTTTTTATTCATTTTTTGTTAGAAATACAATATAATAGAAAGAGAACAGACTTGAAACCCAGTTCTGTCACCTACTACTTTGTGTCTTTTACAAATGACTTAATCCTTCTATGCCTGATGCATTTGAGTTTTATTGATATAGTAACTGGCCCACTTCCAAATTCCTCTTTCTATTTATGAGAAGTTTTTCATTGCCTGAATCTTGGGGTTGGCCAATTGTGCTACAAAAATTAAAGGATAATGATTCCACACTTTCGGAAGCTAGAGCTCAGGATAGCATCCCACTAGGTTGTGTTGTTTTTTTTGCGGCTCCTGCCATCAAACCTTCATTGAAACATGGTCATTTTCAGAACCCAATTCTCCAGCCTTCTTCACTTCCAATAAATTCTTTTTCTGATTAAGTTAGCCAGGCTTCATTTCTGTTGCCTGATACCAAAAAACCTTGGATAAGACACTCATTTAATGTCTTAGGTAAGGTTTTGTTGCTTTAAGATTTTGTTGATGATTTATAATGATATAGTAGGTAACATTCATAATGCAAAGTACCCAGCACACTATGAATTTCATTATCAAGGTGGGATTCTTAAGGTGTTTGGTGGTGAGCCCAATATACTAAAATCATATCGCCAAATCTTCTCATTAGATTCAATGAAAGGGTTAAGTTACTTGTCAAAGACACAAAGTAGGAGTGGATCAAACTGGGTTTAAGGTCTGTTCCCTGTTCTCAATAGATTCTGGACAGTGGGGCTCAAAATACCACTTCATTGCTAGCTGCATTTAATAATAATCAATGCTGAGATTTGATGAAGCTGCTTTAGAGCATGTGGCGTTGGCTCTCAGGACTAAAAGAGTGTGTCACATCTTTGAAGACCAAAATCTATTTTTGAAACTTTTCACATCCTGGTTGATTGCAGGAAATAAAGACATAACCATCTCACTCTCTTGGGTAAGAAACAGAGAGAATGATGTGTACTTATAACTGGTGTTTAGAGCACAGTGAAGACATCCATTAGTAAATGTGTATAAATTTCTCTCTTTCTGGATGCATTTTATACAACTCAGGCCTAGAAAGTTGAGTTAAGCACCATTCACTCACACGCCATTGTTCATAGCACATTATCACTATCAGTCTAAATGAGACCCCTCTCTGTTTAATCCTATATAATAAAAGCCCAGCGACCATAACGGCAGAATGACTACTTGACTAGTAGCTATGAGGTGCACTGACTACCTCTTGGTCCCTTTCCCTGGCTGGCAGGCTCTGATTGCCAATGGCGAATGGGAACCACTGGGGTGGGTGGCGGGGGATGTAGGCAGCACCAGGCCAAGGCCCCCACCCTGCCAGTTGTCCCACACACAGAGGGTGACCCAAGGCAGGGGGTGGGGCTGGCAAGCAGGCAGCAATGGCTGATCTCTCGGTCCCTCCCCTGGCTGTCGGTCCCTTCACCAGATGGCAAACGGGGAAGCAGGGTGGGTAGCCGTGAGATGGCCTTGATTGCAGGCTAGGCCTAGGGACCATACCCATGCAAGATTTTGTGCACCAGGCCTCTAGTTGTAATATAAATCTTACCTTTGTTCCCAAATACCACTTCCTTTCCTTCTTTACATAGTCATGCACTCTGAAATATATGATATACTCCTCAAATATTTATGCATCCTAACAGATTATGCACTTGTTGTTGGGTGTATGTTGAAATATACAAAATATTTCAATAAAGCTATAAATAACATAAAGCTATAAATCTTTTATTTCTTACTATGTTCAGCACTGTTTTATTTTTTTAATTTTTTTAATTGATTTTTCACAGAGAGGAAGGGAAAGGGATAGAAAGTCAGAAATATTGATGAGAGAGAAACATTGATCAGCTGCCTCTTGCACCCCCCCTGCTGGGGATGTGCCCACAGCCAAAGTACATGCCCTTGACCAGAATTGAACCCGGGACCTTTCAGTCCACAGGCCAATGCTCTATCCACTGAGCCAAACCGGTTTTGGCTGTTCAACACTGTTTTAAAGATCAATTTGGCTGCCTGTGCCTCTGGAGCCTCTCTTTGAACTATTGCATGATATCCCATGGTATGCATCTACCATATTCTATTTATCTACATTGCCATGATATATCTACTACCACAAACATCATGAGGACAAGTATTCTTGTATCTATTCTATATATGAACCGAACAAGAGTTTCCCCGACATATACCTCAGAAAGACAATGACTGAGTTACAGGGCCGAGACATATTTTATTTCTCTAATAATTCCTTCCAGAATAGCTATAATCACTTATGCTTCTGCCAACAGGGCATGAGAATTCCTATCTATTTATATCTTGCTCAACATATGTTATCATTCATGTTCTAATTGTTGTCATTCAAATGGGAATAAAGTGGTATGTTATAAATATTAAAATATGCATTTTTCTAATTACTATTGAGTTTAAATATCTTTTCATGCACATGTTAGCTATTTCCCCTTTGTAAAGTATGTTTTCATATCTATTTTTTGTTTTCCATCTGTTTTTCTAGCTTTTGCCTTTGATTTTGAGGAAACCTCTGTTTATTCTAGCTATTAGTTCATTTTTGTTTTGCACACTGGAAAAAAATTCTCCCAGTCTGCCAGCTATTAAATCTGTTTACAGTAGTGTATACTAATGAGAAATGATTAATTTTTATGTAGTCAAAAGCATCCACAATTTTACCAGGTATGTGGTTTTGGGGTCTTAGAAGTATTTTTCCAATCCCTAGGTCATATAAATTTTCTATTATATTTTCCTATTAGGTTTATAATTTTACCTTTTACATTTAAGTCATTAATTCATCTGAATTCTACCTTTAAGATGTGTGGTAAGGTAAAGGAATCCAGCTTAATTTTGTACATATAATAAGTTGGTTTTCTCAACCTCACTTACTAAATAAGCCATCCTTTTCCCTTGTTTTTTTTTTTAAACCATCTTCATCAAATAATAAGTACCCATGAAACTGTTTATGAGTTACCTATTCTGTTTCATTAGGTGTCTTGTCTATTCCTGAATTAGTATCATACTTTTTTTTTTTATGTCTACAACTTTGTACAGTCCTTCAATGAGTAAACCTCTCCATTTTGCTCTTTATTTGCAAAATTAACTTTTCATGAACTTTTACTCTTCCATACTAGTATACTTTAATATATATATATATATATATATATATATATATATATATATATTTTTTTTTTTTTTTTTCAGAGAGAAAGGGAGAGAGAGATAGAGATAGAAACATCAATGATGAGAGAGAATCATTGATTGGCTGCCTCCTTCAAGCCCCACACTGGAGACCAAGCCTGCAATCCAGGCATGTACCCTGGCTGGGAATCAAACCATGACCTCCTAGTTCAAAGGTCAGTGCTCAACCACAGAGCCTCGCCAGCTGGGTCCATATACTTTTTAGAATGGGTTTGTTGATTTCCTTGTAAATATGGTAAAAATTAATATAATCAATAGAAAATAATTTTCTATTTGTTACTGAAAAACTTAGAATTTTCTATTTTTCTATAAATGTATGTATTTCATCTGGCATATAATATTTATGTGCAAATAGGTATCTATAATGTTTAATAAAGTTTTAGATATGTGTTTCAATTGGTTATTTAATCTTATATCTAATATATAAAAGGTCCGGGTTGCAAAGACTGATTACAACCGAAGGCTTACCAACCCAGAAGTTTTTCAGTCAGCACTGGGATGCCAGGACAACCAGTGCTGACTGCCCAGCTACAGCTTGGCAACCCAACCCTGACTTCCCAGGGGGCTGAGACCCAGAGAGAGAGAGGCAGGGTCTGATCTGCAGCCTCAGTGGCAACTGTTGATCAGTACTTCTCTCTCTCCCTCTCTCTCTCTCTCTCTCTCTCTCTCTCTCTTTCTCTCTCTCCTTCTCTCTCTCTCCCCCCACGCCCCCTTCTTTGTGAGCTTCCCCAGCAGTCGGGCTTTTCTTTCCCTCCTGGCCTCCATAGAGCTGCTGTTAAGCCTTGTCTTTTTTATCAGGTCCAGAGATAGGCCCAGAGATGCTGACTGGCATAGGAACAAACCAATCAGAACCAAATGTGGATGCTGTGAAGAACCAATGGCTATCTAGGAGGCAGAACCCTTTACTTTGATTGGCAAAGAAACTGACCAATCAGAACAAATGTGCGTGCTATGGGGAGGCAATGGCTGCTTAGGAGGTAGAGCTTTTGACACTGATTGGCATAGAAACCAACCAATCAGAACCAAATCTGGGTGCTGTGGGGAGCCAATGGCTGCCTAACAGGCAGAGCTTTTGATGCTGAGCATTTGATGTAGAGCTTTTGACACTGGCATAGAAATGGACCAATAAGAACCAAATGTGCCAGCAGAGGAGGATAGTTGGGGGCAAGATCAGGCCTGCAGGGGAGGGCAGTTGGGGGTGAGATAAGGCCAGCAGGGGAGGGCAGTTAGGGGTGATCAGGCTGGCAGGCAGAGGCAGTTAGGGGAAATCAGGCAGGCAGGTGAGCAGTTAAGAGCCAATGGTCTCAGACTGTGAGAGGGATGTCTGACTGCCGGTTTAGGGATTGGGCCTAAACCAGCAGTTGGACATTCCCCAAGGGGTCCCCTAATTGGAGAGGGTGCAGGCTAAGCTGAGGGAACCCCCTCTCCATGCATGAATTTGTGAACCAGGCCTCTAGTATTATTTTTATAATAGAACAGTCTTGCAATAGATTTATTAATCTTATTAATCCTTTCAAAGAATGATTTATTAAAAGCTTTATAATTTTCCCTCTAAGCACTGGTCTGTTTCACATAGTTTCACATGCATAACTTTGTTACCTGATTCTAAATATTTTATTTTTTCTCTAATGATTTCTTCTTTAACCCAAAGTTCTACATTACTGTGTTTTTTTCTACTTTGTTTAGTTTTTAGTTTTCAACCTTGTGGGCTTTTATTAATGACTCTTTTGTTATTAAAGTCTAATTTTATTGAATTGTAGTTACAGAATATAAACTATATAATGTTAATTTTTTATATTATTGATAAGTTTCTTGTGACTTTGCTCATGGTCTCTTCTTCATTCTCTGCTCCTTCAGTCTCCATGACCTCATGCTGTTGTCAGTCGCAGTGTGTGCGAGTCCATGTGTGCACAAAAACAAACAAAAAAATTTTTAAACACCATGTAAATCTATTAGTCTAAACTCAATATATTCAAATATTTTCTGCCTTTGCTTATATTTTATCTGATTGTTTATCAATTTCTAAGAGGAATTTGTTAAAATATAAACTATAATTATTTATCTAGCTCTTTCTCCTAGTAGTTATGACTTATGTGTTTTAAGGATGTGTAATGATTTTATGAATTCTTATCCTTTTTACTATCATTTGATGGCTTTATTTTTCATGAAATTTTTTCCTTGAATTTAACTTTGATACAAAATTGCTACTCATCTTTTTGTGATGTGTCTTTTTCAAGCTATTTATTCCAGTGTTCTGTAAACCTTTGTTTTAAATATACATTATACTTCTAGTCTCTTACTATTTTCTGATATGAAGTCCTCTGTGTTTTAAACTATTACTTGTATCTGGCATTTTTAACAGTATGCGAGAACTTATTCCTACCATATGATTTTGCCTTTCTATCTAATAAAAAAGTAATATGCAAATGTGACTGTACCTTGGCTCCTGATTGGCTATGCTACCAGCAAATCAGGAGCCAGGGGCATGGCCAGCAGTACAGGAGGCGAGGCCGGCAAAGCATGCGGGAGTGTGGCCATGGTGCAGGGTGGGCTCACCACGTGGGGACCCTGTGGAGGGGCAGGATGGCTGCGGGAGGCCCGCCTGGGGCTGCAGGGCATGCTGTCTGCAGAGAGGCGCCTGCCTGTTGGGTTGGCACAGGAGCCCCCAGTTCTGAATGCATTTCTCTGTTCCTTCAGTCTCCATGACCTCATTCCATTGTCAATGGCAGTGTGTGCGAGTCCAGTTAGGTCACCCTTTCCCCAAGCACCACGCACACTCTGCGGCTCCCTGCCTCCTCAGGCCAGGATCGGAGCCAGAAGCCTTCCAACCAGGTGCTCTGGCTTCTGGAGATGCTGAGGAAGGCACACCCTCAGCGGGGCTGCAGCATCTGCAGTTTCTCAGCTCATGCCCTCTCCCCAGGAGGCTGGGGAGAACATATATGGCAAAGTTCTTTAAGCCATGGCAGTCAGAGTAGTGGGACTCAGCCAGGCAGGCACATAGAGGGGCTGGGGCCCTTTCCAGCCCTGGGGTTAGGCAGCATGCCCTGTGGTCCTGGGTGCCTGTGGGTGCCTGTGGCTGCAGCAGGACTGAGTGAAGCTGGCCCAGGTCCTGGGTGCCTATAGCTGGCCAGAGGGAGGGAAGCCTGGGTCCCAAGTGTGGGGCAAGGCAGAGGCAGTTAGGAGCAATCAGGCCAGCAGGGGAGCACTTAGAGATTATCAGGAAGGTAGGCAGAGGTGGTTAGTGGTCACACATTCCCAAAAGGGTCCCTGATTGGAGCAGGTGCAGGCTGGGCTGAGGAAACCACCTCGATGCATGAATTTCGTGCACCGGGCCACTAGTTTATAGTAATGTTTCCTCCTTCCCTTTGGAGAGATAAATTTTTTTCTTATTTATTTGAATATTAATTTCTTAAACTTAATGCCAAGAACTTCTCTCTAAGGAAGACCATTGCTTTTAGTGAACCTCATTTCTTTCTGCTTGGAACCTCCTTTCTTTTATTGATACTTTTGAAATGTCATGAAAATACTTTATAGCCTTTGCTAATCTTCACTCAACTATTTACTTTCTTTTCCCCATAATTTGCAAAAATTCCTCCTTAATTAATTTCTCTTTCTGCTGTTATACTTCTTACAAAAATGCTTTCATCTCTGCATGAGCTTGGGGGCTAATATATCTGAGTTTATTTTTACAGCAATTCACATTTAAAATATTATTTAACTAGATATAAACTCTAAGTTCAGAGCTTTTCTCATTCAGCACCTAGAAAATATTACTCCTCTTTCGTGTGTCTTTCTTCCAAGATTTTATATCAATCTAATTGTGTTTTCTTTATGTGTTCTGTTCTTTCTCTCTGGAATTTTTTCTTTGTGATGTTTCCAATTTTATATAATCTGTTTATATGAAGTATTACTTCTTCCATCCAATTTGATTCTGGAGTTGTTTGGTTCTTAATTTCTTCACATATTTCCTATATTATAATAATGTACAGATCTTCATACTTCCTTTTTCATCTCCAGGTTTACTAACTATTCTTTTTTTTCCTTCTGATGCCCTTTGGAAAAATTCTTTGACCTGATCATTAACATACTTGAACTATATTCTTTTGAATATTTAGCCTATCTTTTCAGTTCTTGATCTCTACTGTAATATTTACCATACGCAGCATTGCCAATCGACTCTTCTTTATAATGGCATATTCCTGCTTCTCTTTTGTCTCCTGGAGTAAATTTATTATATTTATTTCAAATTTTTGTTTAGTCTGTTTCATTAATCCTGGCTTGTATAGCATAAATCATTCATTTGTCATTTCTATTAAAAAACATTTGTGCTCCTCGCATGTCTGCTTGTTATATTATAATTCCTGAGAATTCACTTTCCCTTGGTTGGCAATGAGGTAAGAGGGCAAAGCACAGGCCCTACTATTTACTCCTGGGGACATTAAGTGGGTGGGGATTGATGGAAGTGTTTTTCCCCACGGAGATCTTCCCTATTCTTTTACACACTCACTGCCATTTTCCAGAATTTGAATGCCTTTACTATAGCACAGCAAGAGGTAGAGGAAGGTGTAAGATCAGGAGTCTCAAGAGTTGGATACCCACTGCATTCCCCAGTCAGACCTCTGAAACTGTCCTCATGCCACTTCTACAACCCTAGGCAGCTGATGATTTTCTACTTCTGGGTTGCAATGCTCCAAACAATGATCTGGTCAGGGCCTTATGGAGCTGTTGTAAGAGAAGCACTTCAAAGGTTTTTCTAGTACGTCCCATGACCATGGTGACCTCTTCCAACCCAGGCTGCCTTTTCTCCTCACCTATCAGGTCAGAACTGCCTTCTGTCTCCTTATTTCTTCCTGGGTCCTTCAGATTTATACAATTATCTCTAACCTTAAAATAATCCTCTGATATCAGGTAGAAACATGGAGTCTTCAGTCTAGTTCATCATAATATTGTCTCTACTCACCCCAACATCCTCTCTACCCGCATTCTTTACCATACCTTTCTCCTCTAACCCCTCAGAAAACATAGGTATACATTAGGATAGTGCTATATTTAAAAAAAACACCCTGCCCCCCCCCCCCCAAAAAAAAAACAACAACACAAAAAACACCTGGTGGGGTAGAGAAGAGAAACAGAATGAGGAAGATGTATATGGAAGAAGGAAGAGAAAAAGATTCATCCTCCTCTGCAGCTCAGTGACTCCTGTCTGTGGATTTCTACTTCGGTAGTTCCACATTGAGTATGGCTCTCAACCCCAGCTACACTTTATGATCATCTGTAGTTTCACAAATTTCCCAGGTAATTTTAATGACAACCAGGGTTGAGAATCACTTGCCTATGGCAACCCAGATATATCCTATCTTAACCTTTGGCATGCTGCACAGATAGACGGTTTAGAAATTCCAAATTGGCTTCAACTGTTACAGAGCACCACTATTGGCAATGTTGTGAATTTTGGAGCTTAAGAGGAATTAGATAAGACCAAGACATACAGGGTAAAAGTAAGCAACTGTTTACTAAAGTCACTTTGAAAATAATACCACATGGTAACAATTCATGGTAGGGAAGTTTATAAGAAGGTGCAGAAATTCCAGTGATGTGAGGGGACCTCCTTAATAAGCAACTGAGTAATGTTTAAAATCTGCTATTGGGTTGTGGAACATCATTAGAGAACTGAATTAGCAGACAATATATTTAACCTCTATGACAAGTGAAAACACATGATCATAATAAATCCGTATATTTTTAGTTAAGAACAAATATATTAAGTCTTTGACTCCTTAACTTTCATATTTATGAATTACTCTATTGTGTAAAGTGTTTTAAATATTATTACATAAGGATGACTGGTGTATTGTTTTTAATGTACAGATAATCCATTTGGCAGTGTGGTCTGTAATATTAGGTTGCTATATGAAGAAATATCCTTTTCCTAATGACAGAATGGATTGCCTAACAGTACTTCCCAAAATATGATGTGGAAAAGCAGTAAAGTTTCTCAAATCATTTGTCTCAGTAGCTAGGAAAGAATCAGCCTGAATAAAAGTAATTGGTTGCCTTCTCGATCAAGAAATTCATTTTGAGCACCTTCATTAAAGAGTTAGCAAATATTTATTATAGAATTTTAGGATATGAGGCTCATGCCAGGCATTAAGTAGCTTAAAGTCCCTACCGTTTCTGCCAATATCAATATAAATGTGTTGATATTGGGTTTTATTGGATTAACTCAGCCTCTTTAGGTAAATTTTCTGTTAATTCAAGGTTCAACTTTCCTACCCAGGATTCTTCTAGCCTCTCAAAGAATCCCCTGGTCTGCCTAAGATTGCCCTGAGTTATAACCAGTGGCCAATGTAGTAAGAAAAAGCAATAATATATTTAGGAAAAAATTTCAGAGATGACTGGTGGAGGGTAGTAGCATGGAAGAGGTCAATGGGGGAAGAAGGAGGGACATCTGTAATACTTTTAACAATAAATTAAAAAAAGAAATTAAGAAAGGAATAGAAAATAAATCTACAAAATATTTCAGAGATGCTATATTTCATGAGGATCCATAGTCCATAAATTCTTCTTTAAATAATTTCTTAGTTAAAGAAGCACAACCAGTAGAGTTCAGATAAAAAGCCAGTATGAGTAGATGCTCATCAAATATTTGAATTAATGAATAATAAAAGGAAGTGGAAAAATGGGAGATGAAAGGGAAGCATTCATTTGTAGAATATCCTAGAATTATCACAAATCACTTAAACTTAAGTGGAACATACTGATTAATGGAATCTAAAGAACTACCAATTTTTTGGAAATTTCAAGAGGGGAAAGCTGTTGTTAACATTTCAGACTAACCATTTTAAATACAAAACTTGGAAAAATATTTCCCCCTCTTTTATTAACTATTAAGCTAAATTATCTACATTTTTCATGCCAAAAAGAAAGTGTTTCAGAAGAGATGTAACTAAAAGAAACACAATCAACTTCATCTCTAAAAAATATAGAAATGTCCCAAATGTCATTATTTCTTGATCAGTGTTCTAACTAGGAAACTCTTCACCTACAACAACGCTACACCTCTCAACTCTCATTTCACACCTGTTCCTCATCTCGAGCCTTTACTTATAATCTATATAAAGTATAATTTTTATTTTCACTCACTCTTTATTTTTTATATGCAAAGTGCTTATTACCCATCTCACACATTTTCAAAGTTGCTTGTCTTGTAAAGTATTATTCTCTAATTGCATTAGGTTTATTTGCCTTGTTTCTCTTAACTGTTAGAGAAATCCTTTAAAAACAGGATAGTAACATGTTGAGCACAGTGGGTTCTAAATACAAATTGATGAATCCAATGAAACAAATAATAACATAGCAGGAAGTGTGACATTCTTCATGTGGGAATGACACAGCTGGAAGTATTTTTAGAGAGGAAGCACTAATGAGACTAATGGCCACTCATTGGACATAACCAGAGTTATAATGCTTGGATTAATATATTTTCCAAGAAGTGATGTACCTATGCTCTTGTTATGCAAAAAAAAAACACCAAAAAACAAACCCCAAAATGTTCAGTGATCAATATAAAGTTCATTTTTCACATTTATACCTGAATGTGAAATGAATAAACAAGATCCCTCTGAATAGACACAGACATCTAATCATGGGTGTTCTGTGATCTGAACTGTTTTAGTTATCTACTGTCGTATAACACAAATTGCTTCAAACAATTTTATTTTTCTCTCAATCTTGTGACCTAGGGATACTAGAAAGGCTCAGCAGTTTAGCTTGTCTCTGATCCATGTGGTATTGCCGAAGGCAGCAGGAGCCAGAGGATCCCACATACAAGGTGGTTTCTCCACTCACATATTTGGTGCCTTGGTGCTCTGTAGCCTGTCTTCTCTACATGTGTCGCATCCTCTAGGATGTGGGGGGCTGCCCCAGGCAAGACACCTTAAGCATTCTCTAAATCTTTGTGCTGGCTGAATTCAAGGCGCCTGGAAAAACCAGGTCTTGAAAAACCTATTCACCAATGTTATCAGCTTGGCTTACTTTGCCTCAGGTGTCAGGGGAGAGGGCCTTGATATGTAAATGTAGGCTTGCCTCGGGAATGGGTGAATGAATAGGGCCTGGGCTCACCTAAACTCCTTTGATCCTAATGTTGGAAAAACCCCTTTGTATTGTGGATTATAAATAAATGCAGCTTCGTAGGCTCAGCGCCTTGGCTGTTTCTCCATGAGAGGAAGAACAGATGCTCACCTAACCCCAGCTTTTTAATCCTACTTCTGTGTCTTCTCTTCTATATTTCATTTTTCTTCATCCTCAGCTCCTCCACTCAGAAACTGAACCCAGTCTCTCTCCATGCTGGATGTGGGAGAGAGAGAGAGGAAAAAACACCTCCGATACTAGGGCAGTGGTTGGCAAACTCATTAGTCAACAGAGCCAAATATCAACAGTATTTCAACAATTGAAATTTCTTTTGAGAGCCAAATTTTTTAAGCTTAAACTTCTTCTAATGCCACTTCTTCAAAATAGACTCACCCAAGCCATGGTAATTGTGGAAGAGCCACACTCAAGGGGCCAAAGAACTGCATGTGGCTCGAGAGCCGCAATTTGCAGACCACAACTCTAGGGTCTCTCTTCACATGCCTTAGGCTTCTCACAGCATGGATAGTCAGATCTCTTATTGAGCACTGGCCTCCAAGAATGTTCCAAGAAAGAAGAAGAGGAAACTATCAGTCTTTTCAGGTTGGGCCCTAAAATTTCACTTCTGTTGCTTCCTTGGGCCCAAATATCATGGAGCCTGCCTTGATTCAAGGAAAGGGAACATAGAACTCCTCTTCTCGATGCAACGAAAATAGAAACATACACCCTTTTAAAACCTGCCACATGAGTTTCCCATCTTCCTATAAAATTAGGTTTCTGTGTGAAAACTGTCAACTTGATTTATCTTGGACACATGAGCTTCTGGACACATTTGGTGCTTATGCCCAAATGAATACTCATATTCAGGTTAAATAAATTCCCTGGGCTAACATATAAAACTTTTCTAGAACTGCTTTGAAGTAGGTAAGACCAAGAGGTGCCGCTTCTGCATTGTCCCAGACTACTTTCAACACATCAGTTTTTCCTGTGTCTTTCTGTTAGATAGCCTAGGTTTATAAGCCGGAATCTGTGGCTCTTCAGGAATGGACATCAGAGGTCCAGACTTCACTGAAATTGTAATAACACTTTGTGTATCTGCATTTTTCAAGGAAAAAAACTATCAGTTTAATCAACTTCTTTGAACATTTTTCATTCCCCAGAAAAGATTAAGAACTATTCTGCCAGAGGGTTCTAGGCTCATTTTTTCCTTTTTAATTTTCTGTTTTTGAAATGTAGTCATTGTAAGTTGAAGACAACAGGATGTATTTATAATCCTCTATCAAGGCCAGTAGCTCTCTGATGGTATAGCTAAGGTGTGATGCATGTCAGATGTAAATAGATTGTGATGTGTGACTTGTAAAATTCTCACCCTCAACTTACTGAAGCTTTAAATAAAACACTCAATGATAGAATAGTCAACATTCAATACAAATGTGGGTAATTCCCAGAAATACTTATTGTCTGTCAGTAAGACAAAATATTCAAAATGTAGGAATTTCTTTCATTCAATTTAATTAACTAGCATAGTAAACATCACCATAAATAATTTAAAAAAAGAAGTAAATGAGTGCCTCATTTCTCCCTTCACTTATGCAAAGATCAGCCTGGATAAAATTCAGCCATCTATTGTAACTTGGAGACCAACAGTTAGGTTTTAATTTGTGACATGAACACCTATTGTGTTTAGCATCTTAATATCCTGGCCCTTTTTTCTGGAAACAGGACTATTATTTTCTAGGAGGAATTCATTTCATGTGGTTCATAAGACTGTTTTCACCCATTTCTCTGTCCCTGGGGATGAATATGTAAACAGACCAAGCCAACCACAGAACCCCATTCTATTGTCTACTGTGGTTGGTTTAAGGATGGGTATATAATTCAGCCTGAACAGAAGTATCCCTGGGAAATTCTATTAGGTCTAGTAAAAAAATATACTATATTTTTAATGAGGTTGCCAAGATACTAGGATCTTGGGCTTCTAGGCAATTTTGATCAAAATGTAAAGCGAATCTATGTCTATTTCCTTCACCAAGTTAGGAACAAACATAGGGAAACATAATGACAAGCATGTGTTTGCCATTATTTTGTCAAATAGGTTTTCCATTCTTGCTCTCTCTGTTCTCCTTCCGGCACCTCAATGATGCAAATGTTGGGATACTTGAAGTTGTCCCAGAGACTTTCTACACTATCTTCATTTTGTTTTCCTTTTGCTATTCTGATTGGATGTTTTTGCTTCTTTATATTCCAAATCACTGATTTGATTCTCAGTTTCATCTATTCTACTACTGATTTCCTGTAAATTATTCTTCATTTCAGTTAGTGTACCCTTCATCTCTGACTGGTTCATCTTTTTATGGCTTATATGTCCTTTTTCATGCTGTTGCAGTTTTCATTGAGTTTCTTGTGCATCCTTCTAACCATTGTTTTGAACTCTGTATCTGTTTGTTTGCCTTCATTTCATTTCATTATTTTTCTGAAGTTTTGTTCTGTTCTTTCATTTGGGACTTATTTCTTTATCTTCAGATTTTGGCAGCTCCCCTATATTTATTTC
This sequence comes from Antrozous pallidus, assembly GCA_027563665.1. Classification (NCBI taxonomy): domain Eukaryota; kingdom Metazoa; phylum Chordata; class Mammalia; order Chiroptera; family Vespertilionidae; genus Antrozous; species Antrozous pallidus. The sequence continues at coordinate 57,194,025 of CM050513.1, forward strand.
CATGTATTAGAAAGAGCTGCTATATCTCCCAAGCTTGGTAGATTAGGCTTATGTAGTAGGTGTCTTTGGAGCCTAGTGGCTCAGCTTTCCCATTCACCCAAGGTGGGCACTACCAAGTACAACCCTGTGTGTACTGTGCTCTTGTAGTTGTACTGTTGGCATCACTGGGACGAATTGATCCCCAAGCTGATTGGCTGTGAGGATTAGCTGTGGCTACAGCAGAAGATCTGCTTTGAAGAAACTGACCTACAGAGTAGGACTTGTTTCAGTGGGGCTTTGTTGCTCAATGAGTCTGCCCCTTGAGTGTGTCACTTGTGGAGTTGAGGTTGTAATCTGGCTTTGTCCAAAGCTTTCCACTGAGTGCACTGGATCTTGGGGCCACTTAGGAGATACAAAATCAGCCACTGCCTCAGCCCTGTCTGGAGTCACCCAGCATGAGCTCCAGAGCCATCTGCAGATGGCTGCTACTTGTATTGGGCTTGGAGGTCCCCAGAAGAAGTTAAGTTGAGTACTGCCTTATTTTGATTTTCTAATTCTCAGCCCCTTTCCCTACGAAAGAACCACTTATGTCCAGCTAGTATGGCTCAGTGGTTGAATGTCAACCCATGCACCAAGAGGTCACCAGTATGATTTCCAGTCAGGGCACATGCCCGGGTTGAAAACTCTATCTCTACTGGGGGATGTGCAGGAGGCAGCCGACCAATGTTTCTCTCAAGTCAGTGTTTCTATATCTCTCTCCATTTCCCTTCTTCTTTCTATAAAATTAATACAAATGTACTTTAAAAAATATTTTTAAAAGAAAGAAGCACTTGCTATGAGTAGGCAATTCAAATATCTAGAAGGGTATTTGTACCGACAAATGCCAACTATCCACCTTGCATCCTCACAAGTAATTTCAATGAAGAAAAGAAAAGGCAGAGTCATGCACTTTGGCTCAATTTTAAATCATTTACAAATAAAAATATCCATAGCTCCAAGATTAGGAGAATACTAGTTAGGGGAGATCTTATTTTTGAGCTCAGAAAGGTGAACAAGGAAGTACTTGACAATTGACTTTAATGCAGCTCCACAATATATGTGGTTCTCTCTTCCCTTCTCTGGACACACAGAAATCTTTCACCTCTCTGACCTTTTAGGTTAAGCATGGCTAACCACTTGGCTAGCTATTGTCAATAAAATATCAGTGAAAGTAATGTGTGTCACTTTAGGGCAAAACTGTTTAAGATCTTGTGCAGGAATCTCCATCTTTCCCTCTCTCTGCTGCAGTGGCCAGTGATATAGCGGATGACAGAGCCCCCATCAGCAGATGACAGAGCCCCCATCAGCTGGGTTCCTGAATAAGGAACATATGGAGTAAAGCCCCAACTAATCATGATAACACTAGCATGAAGGAGAAGTAAATCTTGTTTCAAGCCCCTATGATCTGGAATAGTTTGTCACTTTAGAACCTGGGTTATCCTAACTGACACATACACCAAACCATGGTAATAGGAACAGGATAATCCCAGTTTAAAATAGGAACTTGGAAACAATTTATTGAAAATAGTTTCCTGTACCTGATCTAACATTAGGTCTTTTGAAAATTATTATAAAGTTGGTATTAGCATACCTACTTTAAGAAGAGGTTTAAGTCTTCTTTAAAAATCATTTGGCCAGAAACAGAATTCAAACAAGATCCTCCTGAATAAAAGGCCAGGTATAATTGCTAACTGGTTGGTGATGTCAAGAGAGGAGTTACAGGAAAGTTCAAACCGTTTTAGATATCTAGTATTCAGAATGAGCTAAAATTTAATTGCTTAAAAAAGCAGAAATATTTCCATTGATTCAAAGAGGCTTCTAGAATCGAAGATAGGCCATCAGTCAGGGAGCAACACAGTAAAAGAAATAATTCCATGTGCAAAAATTCCAAAACAAGAAATCTTATTTAATAAAAGGCTAATATTCAAATTGACCAAATAGCAGGTTGTTATGATGTTCACTGGCCATCAGGGGGCAGACACTCAACGCATGAGATGCCCCACAGTGGTCAGTGCACTCCCATAGGGAAAGTGCCACTCAACCAGAAGCTGGGCTCACTGCAGGCAAGCGGAGCAGTGGTGGCTGAAGCCTCTCCCAACTCCACAGCAGCGCTAAGGAGGGTGCAGGCCAGGTTGAGGGACCCCCACTCAGGGCACAAATGTCGTGCACATGCTTCTAGTGTTAAGAAAAGTTTCAATAACTAATTCAAAATAAAATCTTCTCTTTCCTTCATAACAACCACTTCAAATGATTCCCCAGTTTAGGGCAGCATTCTAATAAGACCAACAGGTTTGAAGACACGGGGAAGGAAGGAGCAGCACTCAAAGAGGACATTGAGTCATAACAGCCTTGTGGAAATCCTGCAGCAACAAATCAGTTCTGGGTAATCATTAGAGATTAGCTGAAAGTTCTCTAGCTACAATGAAAGGAGACTGACATTAAAAAAAAAAATCTGGCCAAATATTTAAGAAACAAAGAAGGAACAGAAAAATTTTAGAATAATGATATTATGATAAGAAATGAGACTTTCCAATGTTTTATTAATAACCAGAAGGAATAGAGACATGATTTAAGCAAGTTTAAGTGGCGTAAATTAACTATTGCAACAATCTAGACAGAAGAAATCCAGCCAAAATACTCACAGCAAAAACTCAGGAGACCATTATAACAAAGTAAACATACCATTGAATTCTAAGAAATATCACTGAAGTACCAGGAGTGAGGGATATGAAAGCAGGAAGAGATGTTCTGGCAATGGCAAATTCTAAAGTATTAGGAGTTTCTTTTTTGAGTGCATGCTGTAATGTGGGGGAGGAGTGGAACTTTTGCCTTTGTGCACTTGTTTCATTTGATCAGAACACTGTGGCTTTTTTATTTTAATTTTAATGTTCTTAAGGGAGACATCTATTTTCTCACTTCCTACTGTTCTATATCTCATATGACTATTTCCTGTCTTGCCTTTGAAGGGATTTCCTGCTTTACAAAAAAATTAAAAATACATGTTATTAAAACAGAGTCTTAAATCAGAAGTACCTCCATAAGACACTAGCTATGGGGGCAGGAGAGAGTATAAAAATGAGATGAGGAGGAGAAAGGGAAATAAAATGAGTAGCAAGAGATTAGTAAAATTCTGTACTCCAGATTTATTAAAAACCTCCCAAAATGAAGAACTATCGTGCTTATTTGAATGTTTTAGAAAAAACTCCATTGAAAATTTTAAATACTAGAGGAAAGGGGGAACATAGATTTTTTTAGGTTGGATTGCTTTTAATTAAAAGTACATTTTCTAAATACCTGCAGCCTTTATTGTTTTGTTTAACACAATATGCACAGGATGAAATTAAAAATACTCCCTTAAAATTATATATCTTAGGAGGGTGGACTCCTCCTCCAATGGGAGTATGTGGTAGGAGTTTCAAAAATTTTTCTGAATCATTTTTTTTAACTACCCAAGATCTTATAATACTGTCTCTCTTCATGGAATTATTTAACTACACAAAATCTTATAATACTGTCTCTCTTCGTATAGTTTCTCAGAAATTCTACTATGCCTTCTCCTTTTCTTTTCCATGAAATCATTGACCTAAAACAATTACTAGTTATGGGTAAATGCCAAGTCTCTTGATGCTTTGGGGACTGGAGAAAAGCTGGTAACTACTGGCTTATGCTATCTCATAAAATGTATTAAAATATTTAAAACACTTCTAAAAGAGAAGCCCTGTATTCTTAACAAGAAACATTTGGAGAGTGTAACATCAGTTATAAGAGTTTATATTTTTCATAAATAATAGAATTATTTCCAAATTCTATACTCTGATAGAGTTCAAATTATTAATTGCAATAAGAACATTAATACTCTCAGACATCTGAATCAAAATGAAAAGAAGGATGGGAAACCAGATAGAAGGCTTATTGGCTCATTTTCTTATCTGACCCATAACTCTTTGGGTGAAGGTGAAGAAGTTCAAAAAGATTATTTTTGAGATGCCTTTAGAACACCAATGAGAAGAAAGTGCATTAATACTACCTCATATCTTAAAAGTATTTGAAAATATCAACTGATATATTTTTTATTCTCAGTAATTTTTAGGTTTTCGAAGTTTTCCAGCAGCATTTCTCATGGTGTAAAAAGCATCATTCATTGATTTGTAAGTGTATGTAAAAGGGAATAAGGGGGGGAAAAGAGAGAGGAGGTGCAAACCTATCCTGAAATCAGTCATTGTTCAGCTTCGAACTTTAGAATTTTAAAATAGAGCTAAGTTCATTGCAGATAAAAAGCATAAAATTCAAAGAATGTTTGATTTCCAAATACCAGGATCTTGCTGTGTGTGTGTGTGGGGGGGGGGGGGGGGGGTGAGGGGAGTACTTTTAGGTATTTCAAAACTTAGATTTGCATTTCAAGAGAAAATCCTGGCTGGTGACTAGAACAGAGTTTATCCTGTCTTGGATAACAGAGTGGAGGAGGATTCCAATATAAGACTCACGAAGAGTTTTCCCACCTAATTAGAATCCTTTCTAGAAAGTGCAAAGAGTTTACAGAGAGGAGGAAAGATTTTTAAAATGTTACATCTTAAAGTGGGACTCTCCTTTTTGCCTACTATATTTTAACTTCGAAACTACGGGAAGGAAGAAAAAGAAACTCCTAGATGAATTTGGAAACCCAAAAGTAGAAAAGGCTTGTATCTCATTTCCAGCTTGGAATTCTGAAAGGGGAAGGCTTCATAGAGAGTCCCTAGTCATACCCAGGGTGAATTCAATAGACTATATATGATATTTCAGTTTGTTTAAGCAGAGTCTGAGATAGCCCATCATGTTTTACTCCATGAAGACCTAGAGGAGATAAAACAAAGTTTTATGTGCCCAAGGTGGGAAGAAGTGGCAGAGGACTTCTTCTATAGAGGAGGCCAGGCAGTCAGTCTTCATGAAGGGTAGGAATTCTAAAGTAAATAACAAAGCTGGGGACAGATGGTGGATCTGAGTAATCTAGGAGAGCAGTGTTGGTAAGAGAGAAGAGGGGCCAGAGCAAAGGAAAACATTGAGTGTTCCTCCCTCAGCTCTACTGTGGAGCCATCGCCTGCCTTGCCTGTAACAGAACAGATGACCAGCTAGAAAGCCAGGGACCTCAGCATGGGATGTGGCAAAGAGAAATTCATATTCCCAAGACCACAAAAAGCTGCAAAAATAAAAAAATAAAAAATTAAAGGAAATCATGAGACACATACAAATGTTAAATGAAAATATGGAAGAGTTTTATTTAACATATTAATTAAGGAGGGAACCAGGACGATGTTAAAATCCATTCAGGGGTGAATTTGAAGAAGCAGAATATGTACGACACCAAGAATTCGGAACTGAATTTGTTAATAGATGCAAGATTGCTTCTTATCCTATCTATCCTATCTAATAAAAGAGAAACATGCAAATTGACTGCACCTTTGCTACCCTACCAGCCAATAGGAGTGATTATGCAAATTAACCCAACCAAGATGGTGGGCGGTGGGGTCTAGATGGAAGCCACAAACCCAACAGGGAGGTCGGCCCCAATGCTGCCATGGTAAACCTGAGGCTGGTGGGGGGTGGATTGGAGACAAAAACCCACAGGCCTGGAACCCAGCAGCCCCAAGGCCTGATGTGGAGGCGCTTGGGTTGCTGAGGAGCGTGGGTTAGGGCAACAGAGACACAAACCCGCAAGAAACCTGTGGAAAGGGAGATAGACTATCATAACTTTATCACCCTTTTCACAAGATGAGAAAACTGCCCCTGGATTATTTAGTGCTGTGGCCAGCATCTTTCTACAAACCCAGGGTAATGTTATGACCACTCCCAGGAAGGTCTGGTCAAAATATCTCCTCCAGGGAATAATGCTACTGTGGCAAATCATCTAAGAGAGAAAACAAGCTTTTGTTGGGTTTATTCTGAAGGTCAGAGAACATGCCACCCCAACATATGCTGTGTTGTTATATTGATGACTTGAGCTATAGATGCTTGAAAAACAACAAATGCACACAGAGGATTTCACTGAAGTCTCCTGATGCCCCTAAAATCAGACCTTCCTGAAGGAGCTTAAATGTCATAGGTCCCCTTGATGGGAGAAGTGTCATCAGGCAGAGAAGACTGACTCCTGTCACAAGACAGGAGAGTAGAAGTTGACACCACACCCAAACTTTGTTACAAACTATTTCCCCCCACCCTATTCATCTTTCCTAAATATAATTTAGGAAATAATTATAATATAGGAAATAATAATAATATAGGCCTCTAATAGGCCTATATCTCCCATCCCTTTTCCCTAGGAAGAAGGAATTTAAATCTGCATTCTAAGCCACTTTGAGGAGTTACTCATTTTTCCCTGGGATCTCCCACATATACACAAGGTACACATGTTAATGAACTTTTGTTTTTTTCATGGTGATCTGTCTTTCATTACAAAGGCCTCCACTAAGAACTCAAAAGGTAGAGGAAAACTATTTTTCCTCCTCCATAATTCTATCTCGGGAAATCAAGTCCCCAACTGAACAATGAGGTTGGCTCAAGTACCAAGAAGTCCTGGCTGACAGGAGGGAAGTTTCTAGGGAGAAATCAATGATATTGGCACCAAAGTGGGACGAAGGGCACATACATGGTTGCTGGTGGGAGTTTAAAGTGGTTCAACATTTTTGGAGGATGATTTGATAAATTCGATAGAAATGTTCAAGGTACATCCAAGATTCTTCTAGGAATCACATCTGCTGAGACAAAGCACAAGTGCATAAGCTCTGGTCAGAACCCAGGATGCTACTGCGGGCTCCGCTTCCACGATAGGAAAACCTGGGAACAACTTGCATTTTTAGGACAAGGTAGCATCTATACTAATAAAAGGGTAATATGCTAATTAGACTGAACATCTTTGGGATGACCTTCCAGATGTCCTTCCAGACATCCTTCCCAACAAAGCCATGTTGGCAGGGCCAAGGCAGAGGAGGTTAGAGGCAATCAGGCAGGCAGAGGAGAGGAGTTAGGGAGACCAGGCCAGCAGGTGAGAGCAGTTAGAGTAAATAGGCTGTCAGGGCAGAGCAGCTAGGGGGATCAGGCTGACAGGCAGGTGAGTGGTTAGGAGCCAGAGGACCCAGATTAGAGAGAGTACAGGCCAAGCTGAGGCAACCCCCCTTTCTGTGCACAAATTTCATGCACCGGGCCTCTATTATCTATACTAATAAAAGAGCAATATGCTAATTAGACTGGGAAACCTTCCAGGAGACCTTCCAGACGTTCTTCTGGACAAAGCCATGATGGTGGGGCCAAGGTAGAGGTGATTAGAGGCCAAGAGGGGAGGGCAGTTGTGGGTGATCAGGCTGGTGGGGGAGCATTTGGGGGCAAGCAGACCAGTGGCAGGGGGCAGTTGGGGGCAAGCAGATTGGCAGGCAGAGTGGTTAGGGGCAATCACGTAGGCAGGTGAGCAGTTAGGAGCCAGCAGTCCCAGATTGCGAGAGGCAATGTCCGACTGCCAGTTCAGGCCTGATCCCTGTAAACTGGCAGTAGGACATCCTTTGAGGGGTCCCAGATTGGAGAGGGTGCAGGCTGGGCTAAGGGACACCCCCCACTGCCAGGCACAAGTTTCATGCACAGGGCAACTAGTGTATATATATATATATATATATATATATATATATATATATATAAAAGCGTAAGTGACTATTATGATTGAATGACCAGAATGACTGGAACAACCAGAATGACCAGTGGACCAGTCACTATGACGTGCCCTGACCACCAGGGGGGAGATGCTCAGTGCAGGAGCTGCCCCCCTGGTGGTCAGTGCACTCCACAGCCAACCTCCAATGGCCAGCCAACCTCTCATGGCCAGCCAATCTCTCCTGTTCCCTCCCCGCAGCTGGCAAACCTCTCACAGTCTTTCCCCCATCCAGCAGGCCCTGGGTGGCAGGCCCTGACTGACAGCCAGCAGGTCCCCCAGCCAGCAGGCCCCAGCTGGCAGCCAGCAGACCCCCAGGTTCCAGATGGCAGGCCCCGATCAGGACTGGGCAAGATAGCCCCAATAGGCCCTGATTGTCTGCCAGGCCTAGAAACCCCACCTGGTATATGAATTTCATGCAGTGAGCCTCTAGTAGGATCATAAAACGCAATGATCGGTATTACAATTACTATAGTGGAGAAATCACCCACAGTACTATTAGGCTAAATTCATTTGCATTGTTATGGACAAGAATAGCGTGCATCGGTTTCCTACAACTTACCTTCTCGGAGTTGTAAAATAGGCTGGTCAACAGAAAATCAACTTAAGGTGCATGCAGTGACAATTCCTTCTGCCTATTGTTAAGTCGTGGACAATTTTTCCTGACGGTTTGTTCCACTTCTCAGTTGAAGCCAATAAGAGCCCATGACAGATGGTCTACTGATACCAGAAAAGTAGGTAAACCCCCAGGACATTAGATTATCCTAAGTGGAAGTAGAGAAGAAGAGAAATGTGAGGCATAGGAGGGGAAAAGAGGCATTAGACAAACAAACTAAATTTTAAACTAGAATCCACTGCATTACCTGGGATTAGTGACATTAAGTTTCTTACCTGTGGGTGATTTCTCCACTATAGTAATTATAATACTAATCATGGTGTTTTATGACCCTACTAGAGGCGCGCTGCATGAAATTCAATCTTACTTCCTTTTCTTAATCTGTCAGTTTTCTTCCCTTTGTGAGAAAATGGAAGAAATGGAGTACCTGCAGTGTACTAGTTTAGTTCATTGGTCCTGGTTTCCTTTGAATATGGAACCAGTAAAATTAAGACAGATGCATTTTTAAACTATGTAGATTAAAAGAGGGAGTGGGGTCTGGAATTTGCATTGAACATTTTTTCCTGCTGAAATACATATATTATACATCTCCATATGTGTCAGATACATACACACAATACATGAGGATAACTAGTACTGCTGTTCACTGAATATCCTCCAACTGTGCCCACTGATGTAAACTAGCAAGTTATTTTTATAAATTGGGTATGGTTGATTATTGGACCAGACGGCTTACACAGATGAATGATTTCTTGAGAGGCCACCACAACTCCTTTCTGGACTAAGAACACCCAAAGGAACTTTAGTGACGCTGTACTGCAGATACCCTCCCTTTCAGAAACCTAACACTGTACTCCACGGTGTAGGGCCAAGAGCAATGAGTTGCCAGGGTCTGGTCAATGGACCACTTGTGCAATACCCAGGGACACTGGGGTCAGACATTATTTCTCATAACGGGAACTAATGTCATTTGTGACTTAAAAGGAGGTCATGTCTCAAAGTCAGGGACCTAATTAATTGCTTAAAGGACTTTTCCAGGCAGGTGGTCTGGAAACCTTTTACCTACTATATTGCCATCTCTGAACTTTTAAAATCTTTTTCCCCTTTCTCCTCTTTCATGTAGAACATGAAACAAGGCAACAGAGGCTGTGGTTTTGAGAGCACTTCCCCACACAAAACACTGTTTTACTTTTCACAATAACCTTATCTATACATATATAAGCCCAGCGACAGGAATGGCAGAACAACCAGAATGACTGCTGGCTATGACACACACTGCAGCAGCCAAACAGGCTAATCCGGGCTCTCATCTGCCCCCAATCCTAGCCGGCCCTGCCCCTGATCACCCACCCCCACTTCAACTGAGGACAGGGCTGGATGGCCAACCACCAGTGGCCCCTCCTCCCTGCCAGCCCAGAACAATGGGCCCCCATCGGGGAGGGCTGGCCAGACCCCACCTGTGCATGAATTCCTGTACCTGGACTCTAGTAATAGATAAAGCAGGTCCTTTTATTCCAATTTTTAAAGATGTACAATTGATGTTTATATAGCCACAGTGAAGCTGGACTCTAAAGGTCAAGTCTAGCATCCTTAATGTCACAACCTTAGGACTCTGCATGAACTGGGAAGCAAAGTGGAATTGCTGCTGAGAACTGCACTTCAGAAAAGCTTTGGTTTCTGTTCCTATATTTCACAGGTACTTTCCTAGTGTCCCTGGCCACAATGCATGAACATTCTGGCTTAAAAAATGCTAAGTCGAGGTTCTCTTACATTGACCACCTAAGAGTCACGCTATAAGAAGCAACAGCCTCTCCTCTTCCTCTCTACCATCTGCTAGTCAGCCTCAAAGCAGTAACCATGCGTGAGTGCATCTCCATCCATGTTGGCCAGGCTGGTGTCCAGATCGGCAATGCCTGCTGGGAGCTCTACTGCCTGGAACACGGCATCCAGCCCGATGGCCAGATGCCAAGTGACAAGACCATTGGCGGGGGAGATGACTCCTTCAACACCTTCTTCAGTGAGACAGGTGCTGGCAAGCTTGTGCCCAGGGCAGTGTTTGTAGACCTGGAACCCACAGTCATTGATGAAGTTAGCACTGGTACCTACCGCCAGCTCTTCCACCCTGAGCAGCTGATCACAGGCAAGGAAGATGCTGCCAATAACTATGCCTGTGGACACTACACCATTGGCAAGGAGATCATTGACCTTGTCCTGGACCGAATTCGGAAACTAGCTGACCAGTGCACAGGCCTTCAGGGCTTCCTGGTTTTCCACAGCTTTGGTGGGGGAACTGGTTCTGGGTTCACCTCTCTGCTGATGGAATGTCTCTCCGTCAATTATGGCAAGAAGTCCAAGGTGGAATTTTCCATTTAGCCAGCCCCCCAGGTCTCCACAGCTGTAGTTGAGCCCATCCTCATCACCCACACCACCCTGGAGCACTCTGATTGTGCCTTCATGATTGACAATGAGGCCATCTATGACATCTGTCAACCTCGATATTGAGCGCCCAACCTACACTGACTTGAATAGGTTGATAGGTCAAATTGTGTCCTCCATCACTGCATCCCTCAGGTTTGATGGGGCCCTGAATGTTGATCTGACTGAATTCCAGACCAACCTGGTGCCCTATCCCTGCATCCACTTCCCTCTGGCCACATATGCCCCTGTCATCTCTGCTGAGAAAGCCTACCATGAACAGCTTTCTGTAGCAGAAGTCACCAATGCGTGCTTTGAACCAGCCAACCAGACGGTGAAATGTGACTCTCGCCATGGTGCCTGTTGTACCGTGGTGTCGTGGTCCCCAAAGATGTCAGTGCTGCCGTTGCCACCATCAAGACCAAGCGTACCATCCAGTTTGTGGACTGGTGCCCCACTGGCTTCAAAGTTGGCATTAATTACCAGCCTCCCACTGTGGTCCCTGGTGGAGATCTGGCCAAAGTACAGCGAGCTGTGTGCATACTGAGCAACACCACAGCTATTGCTGAGGCCTGGGCTCGCCTGGACCACAAGTTTGACCGGATGTATGCCAAGCGTGCCTTTGTCCACTGGTATGTGGATGAGGGCATGGAGGAAGGAGAGTTTTCTGAGGCCCGTGAGGACATGGCTGCCCTTGAGAAGGATTATGAGGAAGTTGGTGTGGATTCTGTTGAAGGAGAGGGTGAGGAAGAAGGAGAGGAATACTAAATTTAAAATGTCACAATGGTGCTGCTTTTACAGGGAAACTTATTCTGTTTTAAACATTGAAAAGTTCTGGTCTGGTCAGTTCATTTGTGTGTAGAGCAGTGCACACTCTCATATACAATTACTGGCCTATGCTGTAAAACAATGCTTTGTTACAGATCCAAAGTGTCAATTTCTCTGATGGGTTTGAATAAAGTATTCCCTGTCTTAAATGAAAAAATAAATAAATAAATCAAAATAAATAAAAAATGCTAAGTCGTCCTAGCTGGTGTGGCTCAGTGGATTAGCGTCAGCCTGTGGGACTGAAGGGTCCCCCGGCTGGATTCAGGTCAAGGGCATTTGCCCAGGTTGCAGACTCGATTCCCAGTGGGGGACGTGCAGGAAGCAGCCAATCAATGATTCTTATCATTGATGTTTCTTTCTCTCCCCCTCCCTTTCTCTCCGAAATCAATAAAAAAATATTTTAAAAATTAATAAGTCATGCTTGTGTATCTGCAGAGTAGGTTCTTTTTTCTTTCTTTCGTGAAATAGCCTGAAAACAGCTCCCCCTTGCTGTTTTTCAAAGCGTATCTTCACTAAAGTTAAAACGCAAAGAAAACTCTTTTACTAGTAAGAGTATTTCTGCGTCGCTTGGGCCTGCCGCTGCGTTCCAGCTGTGCAGAGTAACTAATTAGTAACTAACAGGTCTTTTCGCTCTTCCTTCGCAGCGCCTCCTTGCAGCCTGGAGATTGCCTTGCCATTCCTCCCCCACTTAGCGCCCCCTCCCACCCCCAGCTCGGGAGCCGTGCAGTTTCCCCGCTCCTGTGCTCTGGACAGCGCCGCCTGGGTGGCCGTTCTCCGGCAGCTGCTTTCTGTCCACGAGAATAGATGTCCCCGCGATTCAGCAGGAACCAGACGATGTCCCCACGGACTACTGTGGCCCAATTCCCGCGCACCCCCCGCCTCCCTGTGGGAATCGGGCTTTTCCCGGGAGAAAACCCCAGGAATCTAGTTTAGAGAAGAGTTCCTAAATCTCCTCCCACCCCGGGGGAAACTGGAAAACCAGGAGACAATCTTTTTCCCGGCTGAAGATACATGCACGGCGGCCACGAAGGCTGCGGTGGGACGAGTGCGTGCGCCCCTCCTCTTCGCAAACGCGGGCAGGGAAACAGAGAGCCGGCGAAGAAGTTCCTGGGGAGCGCGCACCCTCTGCGCCACCCAGTTGTCACTCTGCAGAGGAGGGTAGGGAGTGGCTAGGCAGGAAGAGAGAGAATTCCCGAAGCACATTTCCCTGGGAACAACACGGGTCCGGCTCCCTTCACCCGGGAGAGTGAGACCTGGCTGGAGCGGGTGGAGTCCTCCAATGTCAGGGGCGAGAGCGGCGCGCCCGGCAGAGTGGACTCGGAAAGGTACTGACCACGTCTGTTCAAGTCAAATGTGGGGCTACGGTAGCTATTGAGGGGGGGGGGACGCCTTGAGGAAATGGAGGTGATCCCAGAAAAGGCATGAGACGTCCTGTTCACCACGATTTTTGGAACAGAAGAGCGGGGACGAGTTATGATCCCGCCTGTTATTCGGAGGAATAGGCAAGCCTCCCGGTCCCACCCCTGCAGCTGTGATGCAAAGAAGACAAGTCGCCGACGTAGGGCAGAAAAGTGATCCCCCCCTCCCCGGAAGCGGGTAGGGCGGCGGGGAGAGTAGACACCGAGCAGTCTCCAGCCACTGGGGTGAGAGAGCGCGCATTCTGGGGAAACAAACCCCGCCTAAAGCACTGAGTTGGGAGCCCAATGCTTGCAGAGGCGCGGAGCGCACCTCCCCAGCTTCCTTTGAGTTGAGTCAGGGAAAAGCCGGAAAAGCGGCGGCTGACGGACCGGAGAGCAGCTCAGCTGGCCGGCGGGACGCTGCGCCCGGAGAGACGGCTGCGGGAGGGAGAGCGGAGCCCCGCGAGCGAGCGAGCGGTGAGTGCGGGGAGGAGAGAACGCAGCGGGTCGGGAGCGCACGCCCGCGGAGGCTGGAAGAGAGCGACCCTCCGCGGAGGTCGAGGAGGTGCTGCCCGGACAGGATGCGTTTCGCCAGAGGCAACTCCAGCGGGGACAACGCCACCCGGGACGGCGGGGGTCCGCTGAGGGACGGGAGGGACGAGGAGCTGGCCAAGGTGGAGATCGCTGTGCTGGCCGTGACTTTCGTGGTGGCGGTGCTGGGGAACAGCAGCGTGTTGCTGGCGCTGCACCGCACGCCTCGCAAGACGTCCCGCATGCACCTCTTCATTCGCCACCTCAGCCTGGCGGACCTGGCTGTGGCTTTCTTCCAGGTGCTGCCGCAGCTGTGCTGGGACATCACCTACCGGTTCCGGGGCCCCGACGGGCTGTGCCGCGTGGTGAAGCACCTGCAGGTGTTCGCGATGTTCGTGTCGGCGTACATGCTGGTGGTCATGACCGCGGACCGCTACATCGCCGTGTGCCACCCGCTCAAGACGCTGCAGCAGCCCGCGCGCCGCTCGCGCCTCATGATCGCCGCCGCCTGGGCGCTGAGCTTCGTGCTGAGCACGCCGCAGTACTTCATCTTCTCCATGGTCGAGGTGGACAACGTCACCAAGGCCCGCGACTGCTGGGCCACCTTCATCCAGCCCTGGGGGGCCCGCGCCTATGTCACCTGGATGACGAGCGGCATCTTCGTGGCGCCGGTGATCATCCTGGGCACCTGCTACGGCTTCATCTGCTACCACATCTGGCGCAACGTCCGCGGGAAGACGGCGCCCCGCGAGGGCAAGGGTGCCGAGGGCGCCGGCAGCGCCTTCCACAACGGGCTCCTGCTCGAGCCCTGTGTCAGCAGCGTGAAGGTCGTTTCCCGCGCCAAGATCCGCACCGTGAAGATGACTTTCGTGATCGTGACGGCTTACATCGTTTGCTGGACGCCCTTCTTCATCGTCCAGATGTGGTCCGTCTGGGATGAGAAACTCCCCTGGGTCGGTAGGTGTCGGGACCGTGGAGGAAGGTGCTGGGGTGGAGTCCTGAGCGGGGAAAGGGGGAGGTTCTTTCCATAAATATCCCCCAAGACAGTTTTTCTTTAATTTCTGTGTGCATGAGAATCACACCTTGGCTGAAATTCTCAGAAGGGCATATTCCTGGGGTCCCCACCTCAGACAGTTTTGATTCGGTAGCTTTGGAATGGGGCCAGGAATCTGCATTTGTAGCTTGCAGTGATCCTGAGACCACAAATCCAGAAACCATGTCCTAAAGTGAGCCACACAACTCCAAGGCAGGATGGGCTTTCTTTTTTCTCAATAAACTTTAATAATGCTCCTCCATAAAGGCCTTCATGTGTTATATTAGATTTCTTCCTAGGAGTTCTATATTTTTTAATGCTATGGTAAGTTTATTTTTTAATTACATCCTAACTGGTTGCTGCTGATTATTGATATATTGTTGCTATGTGTTGATTTTGAATCCAGCAACCATGCTAAACTTTTATTGGTTTTGTGTATGTGTGTGGACACTATTACAGATGTCCTTCATTAGCCCCCATTTGCGCAGTTTTCTGTGTCCATGGGCAATGCATATGTGAATGACTTTTGCCAATCACTAACCTCCGTGTTCATTACCTTGCTTTCAAATCTATTGGATTTAAGGAAATATTTTTACTGTCACAACTGCTTTTTTTTTTTTAGTTTGTGAAAAGTATCACAATTAATATAAAAATGTTGTGACAAGGGTAAAATGTACATATTTTTTTCTGAAAAAAAAAGAGTCTTAGGAAGTCAATAATTCTAGTTTGGCATTCTAATTTGGCTAGGGTTCTATTTCTTATAATCCTTTTCTAACAACTACTTTAACACTCTTTGGAGGGAATTTCAAAGTAGAATTATTAATAAACTCTAAATTTGTTAAACTAATTAGTCTTTCACCAATAACTTGACCACACAGCTATACACCTCTTCATGCAACTTTTGCAATAGTTTACAAAGAATGTTTCTTACACCTACTAGCTTGTTTGATCTCAATTCCTTCACAAACTAGAAAAACTAACTTCACTAAAATGTACCCTAGAAGAAAGAAAGAATTTAATATTGTATCTTGAAAAATATATTTCCTTTTAGTAAGAAAAAACTTTCAAAATAACTGTATCATAGGAATGTTACCAACAACTAGTTGGGAAATGGGTATCTGGGAAGAACTGTCTTCTTGTTATTTGGGATTCACTAGGGAGTATATGTGAAATACTTTGGAATTTATATGCGCAGATAAAACATTTTAGTGTGAACTTAATTCAAAGAAATGAAAATTCATGCATGGCTATATTACTGATGAAAAATACAACATAAATGCTATATTTTTGGTTAACAGTCTCCTGTCTTGCTTGGTCTTAGCATCCTCCTAATTATTGCCAATCAACTAAAGAAATCAGTCTAATAATTACCTATCGAAATTTAGATATGATTACTAAAATACCCTTCACTTATGTGGAGGTACTTTGATGATTTTCATTCTTTTTGAATATTCTTAGACATGGATAATGACCACCTTTAAAAGTATAGCATCTTAGCACAAAGTATGATTAAATAACCTGTAATTTATTCTGGCATAGCATGAGTGAGAAGACCCAGACTTGTGTTTTTATAATCCAGGGAAAGTCAGTGCTTGCTAATTATTGTTATCTTAAAAAAAATCGTATTGTCTATTGTTCTAGTGTGACAGTGAAAGATTATAATACATATGCAGTTTTACAGGGCAAGCTAACATACTAGTAAAATGTTTCAAAAGCCTGTTGGAATTTCCTAATTCAACTGTTCTTAATATAATTTAATTTTGAAACCACAATCAAAGATGATTTTCTTTTTAAATTAAAGGAATTTTCTAATTAACCAACCCCCCCCTCCAAAAAAAAACAAAAAACAACTAAATACTGCATCCTTCAGGGACCTATTTCAACTATCCCCTTCTGTAGAATTTTGTTATTACAGGAATATGTTTTAATATTTAAAAATTTAAAACTACTAAACATGTTGCAGGATGTCGTACTTCTGCCTGAGTTATTGGAATGAATACAATTTGGTGTATGTGGTTATAGACTCTTAAAATTTCATTGCAATTGTAGCAGTTCTGTAAATGCTGTGTCCTTTAGCATATGCTGTTACTAGAACAAAGGATACAAACTTCTAAAAAATAAGTTATTTAATATTCTTAACTTCTTAAAAATCGCACTTATTCTATTGAAACATTTCAAGAGTGTTTTTAAATATCTGAATTCATTTCAAGGCATTTTCCTTACAAAAATATCTTACAGTCAAACCATTTCCATACACCATCTATTTCCCTGCTTGATGAACAAAAGACTTCACTTTCTATATTAACCCATAAATTTTTCTACTTTCATTGATCAATAGAAAAGTAAATTTATCCAGTACTCAGTTACTTCCATTTGACTATTTGAATAATCTCGGCTTATGCTTTGCCTAGAGTCGGAAAACCCAGCCATTACCATCACTGCGTTGCTGGCTTCCTTAAACAGTTGCTGCAACCCCTGGATATACATGTTTTTTAGTGGCCATCTCCTGCAAGACTGTGTCCAAAGCTTCCTGTGTTGCCACAATATGAAGCAAGCATTCAACAAAGAAGATTCTGACAGTCTGAGTAGAAGACAGACTTCTTACACTCTCAACCGGAGCCCAACAAACAGTATGGGTACTTGGAAGGACTCACCTAAATCTTCCAAGTTCATCAAACTTATTCCTGCTTCAACCTGAGCTCCTCATTCATGCAACTGACTCTTGGGACAGACTTTCTTGCCCATTGGCTGAATCCAGCTCATAATCTTGAGAACAAATGAACTATATCAGATAAGCATATGTCAGTTTGTTGGGTATAAGACTGTATTTCTAGTTGCATATTGCTATGACCAAATGCTATGAATTGGTTTATACAGAATGATAATAAAAACATGCTACACTAAAATGTTCAGGCCTAATTCCCAGAAATAAAATAAGCTCCTAAAGGAAAGATAACAGACGTCTCTAAAGGAAAAATCTTATCCATTCTGACTTTATATTTTGTTGTTGGTTTCTTCTCTTTTTATTTCTGATATAACTAAGGTTTGATTGGTTTAGAAGTCATACAATGTAGGGGCCTTATTTCTGAACAAAGTGAGCTCACCATCATCAGCGTTAGAGCTGTAAACGAATTAGAAAAGACTTCAGAGGGGCGTGTCTGGTTCAGAATGGAAAGAAGAAAGTTTTATTAGAAGCTATAAATCACCCCAAATTCCAAAACAGGAAGTTTAGAACTGGCAGTTCCCTCCTCGAGGTTCCTCATGCTTTGTTGGTTATGAAATGCCAATGGACTAAGATGCTGAAGGTTAGGAAAATGTGTCAACTCACTGATAATACTTTTCTTCTCCTGCAAGGTCGTTCTAAAATCACATTTGTATCGGGAATACTCAGTTTTATTAGAGAAATAGAAGTGAATTGCCCAAGGTACTATGCAGACTTTCTCTAGAACAGTGTAAACATGTTTTGACCAGTGTCCAACTATCACACTGCTATTGGGCAATAGCCCTTAACAAAACGGTTTGCTAGATATTAACATGATCATTACTTTATGGTTGGGGAGAACAGATTCATAGATAAGAAAGTCTGCTAAAGAGGGGCTTGGGATATATAATGTCCCCTAGCATTTAATTAAATAATAACTTGGTCTTTCCTTACCATCTCCCACCCTTTTCAACAGTGTGGGTAGAAGAAAGGCAGGGTTTCTACCAGGATGAAGAGGGAGATAGAAAAAACAACAACAAACTGCTCTGGACCCCCTCTGGTTTTCTTCATTATTAAATGCATGGCTTTAGGCAAATTATTTAAAAATACATAAAGCCTCTATGTCCTTGGCTGTACAGTGGAGTTGATAACATTCTCCTCACAGGGTCATTGTGAGGACTAAATGAAATAAGTGTGTGAAAGATCTTTGGAAATAAACTGTCAAGTGTTATACAAATGCTAGTAGTTGTTTTATTATAGTCCTGGGGCCTTGAGAATCACTCAGCCTTTTTCTGTTTACTTTTCATTAACCGGAATTTGTTGGTTTCATGTCTGGGATATAAAATCCTAAAACTTAAATATAGCTTCACTGATTCATTGGAAAGCACTGCCAGGACCGCTGAGTCCGACTTCTGCCTGTTTCCCACTTTAAAGATAGAACTTGCTTTCCTTTGAATGCAGGTAAGTCAAACCCAGCCGAGAGCATCTGTTTCTCTCATTTCCAAACGGAGATAAATCACAACACGATTTGGCTATTGTCACTGCATTTTTTATTAATGGAACTCAGTGGGTTTGTTCTGCTATTTTGTCTGGCTCCTTTTCCTTCTTAGAGAACATGCAATAATTTGAGGACACATCACAAATATATTGCATCTTTTAAAGGAAGTAATAGTTATTTTAATAGCATTGTTGGTGGGTTTTTAATTTTATTTTTTAAAAATAACTCTGTCGATAAGAAACTGAGGACTGGATTGTACTGTGAGAACCTGAAACCAACAACTTCACTCCTCTTCATTCTCTTGCCTCTCCAAATTCTCAGGCCTTTTACTTCCTGGATTGATATGCCTTAACAAAAATGTTTGCAAATATTTTATGGACATTAAGCCCTTAGGTGTTAGGAGTATACTTTTCAAAGATAAAAAAAATATGCTTAGGTATCAGTTAAATTAATCAAGCCTTTATTAGTTGTAGTATGGCAGCATCTCAGTCACCCTGTCCTCTGTAACATTGTCAGATTTTCAACAACTTCTCTTTGATAGTTCAAATATTTTTTCCAGGAGTTTGCCTTTTCATTTTCTTAGTGTTGTTGTTTTTTTTTTTTTTTTGAAGGGCAGAAGTTGTTGGAATGTGGGTTATTATTATTTTTATTGATAGTTCAAATACTAAATCCTTTGGGTTGAAAAAAAAATGAATCCATTTCTTTTTCTAAATCTAGCTGGAAAATAATAACCTCATGCTTCTTGTATAAAACAATTCAGTTTCAATCTTACTTCTGGGAACATCTATCAAATCAGGTGTATATCAACCTACCCCGCTATGTTTTTCTCCTTTTAAATGCATCAGGAGATAAGATGCAGAACAAAGGCTGAGGAGAGCCCAGAAGATCCAGTGCTAGTTCTGCACTAAGCAAGTATATGGTTTTATTCTCTGTGGGTTAGGCTTGTAGTTAAGAATAAATGTGTTGCACCACCTTCTTTTATTTTGCAGAGTTATCTGTTGGGAGATCCTGCAAGTACACCACATTAATGTAGCTAGGCGGAAGTGGAGAAGTGATAGATAGCTAATCCCCTGCAGTGGTATTGTCCACTGGGTATTTGATAAATATTAGTTGATGAGAAAAAAATAACATTTTAAAGTATATAATGTACTTAATGGATTAATTTTTGGACATGTATTTTCAAGATATAAAACTACTCAGCTTTTATACTAAAATATCATTTGGAACATAACTGAAAAAATTAGTGAAATTCCATGGTTAATTATATACTTGTCATACATACAGAATTTCTATAATCATCAAAGCAGTCTTCAACCATGATTGAAGGAAGGGTGTGGTTTTTAAAGAGAAAAAGAAAAATCAAGTAATCCTAATAACATGCAGTACCCTCCTAAACATATTATAGTTCCTAGAATGGACAAACCATTGATAATTAAAAAACACAACTTTAATCTATTATAGTACAGGTAAAGCAATCCAATTATATTAAAGTTTTATAAACTTCAGATTCTGAAACACACATTTTTGTAATGTAATTGGACACTCAGAGCTTTAAATTATAGCTTCAGCACTTTCTCCACCACGAAAGCATAATTAGGAGCTACCTAGGGAGACACTGAGCCTAGCCTCCACTCCGGATATTTAGTTCCCTTTCCGTCCACATAAACTGAGCCTAATGGATTCTCATTCTGGAGGCAGCAGCTCTATTTAAAGGAAGCCCAGGCAGGGCAGCTGGGATGCTAGTCCAGGGGTGCAGAAACAACCATTCCCCACTTCCTCTTTCTTGTTCCCTGTGGCCCTTTTTGCACATTTAGTGTCCTTAGCACCCCTTGGAATCATGAGTAACACAGAACAATAGATATTAGAGAATAATTCTTTATTCAAATTTGATTTAAAAAATGTAAGAAGTATTCATAAGAAGAGTTATCTTCTCAAAGCAACCGAAATGGGGCTGCATCTCACAAATTGTGTGATTTCATTGCTTACCTAAGCATTTGAAATATTGTTGTAAGACAATTTTTAGACATAGTAATTTATCATGAATAAAGATATATTCACCTATAGTATGTCATATCAAAATTTATGTGTTATGGTTAAGTATTAAATGCCATTATTTACTTTTTTATTATATATAATATAAACTCACATCACATCTTTTTACATTGATTTATATTCTAAATAAAAGCAAAGTGTCACAGAGCAAGTTAAATTAAGAAATACAGAAAAGAAATTCTGAGAATAAATCTGATAGTAATGTTAGAATAATTATTAATTATTAATATGAAATAATTAGCATTTCTACACATAAAGGTAGTTATATTTATATCATGGGATTTATGACACATTCTATGATGTATTAGGTCCTCATTATAACAAAGGTATTAAGAATTAATGTTGTATATTTAGTATTTTATTTTTGGAACTATTTTTCAAATATTCTATATCCCCTAGCTTATTATGCTATACAGATGAATTTGAATGTGTATTCTTGGGGAAATTGTATGATTCTGGTTTTGATGGATGTTGAACTGTTTTGTAATTATACGTAATATTTGTTCCTTTAGTGAAAAAATGTCTTCTGGCATTATATTGAAATAAGTAGTGAATTTATTTCTTAAATTGACTGTGTATTTGGCTTGATTCTATAAATAAAAATAAATCTCAAAGTTGTTTGAAATAATTTTCTTATAATCTAGTTTAATGATGAAATATATTTCAATTTATGCTGATTTTGAACAACTCAAAGAAATGCCTGGTAGCTATTGATGGCTTTACATTTGAACACAAAGATGTTCTTGTTGATATTCTTTAACTGTATCTAGTACAAATGAAACTTCATAATGGCCTTTTCAATAAATTACAATAATGAAAGCATATTAACTTTATTTTAGTCTATATTAAGACAACTAAAATAATCAGTTAACTGAGGTCAGGTGTGTCATCCTAGCCTGAAAATGTCATCTATGTCCATTTGCCTCCAGAAGTTGGTGAGATAGAATTCTGGGCTCATAGATCGGGTCTTTTTCCTGTTTCATAGTCTATAAAATTGGGATTCTTTACTCTGTGAGCTAATAAATTCAAATCACATTAACTTTCCATTTATTTTTTTCTTTGACAAGTTAAACCCTAACAGCATGGACTAAAAGGCTTATTTTGGGTTTGGCTTAAATTCTAGAGACAATGAATGCCCAGAATGGAAGAAAGGGAATTTGAAATCTCTATTTTAAAATACTGTTATTCTAGAACTCAGTTATTTTAAAAGACTTATAAATGCTTAAGAATAAACAAGATTTCTACCAAAACATGTTTTTAAAAGGTCCTATCAATCAGGTAAAGTTGAAATATAGTTCCATTGTATACCAGAAGATACTCATATATAGAAATGCACTAGTGGCCTGCTCAGTGTGGCTTAGTGGTTGAGTATCTCCCTATGAACCAGGAGGTTACCGTTAGACTCCCAGTCAGGACACATGCCTGGGTTGGGAACTCAATCCCCAGTAGGCAGCCCATCAATGACTGTCTCTCATCATTGATGTTTCTCACTCTCCCTCTCACTTATTCTCTAAAGTCAATAAAAATATATTTTTAAAAAAGAAATGCAGTGTAGGATTTATTAATTTATTCATTCTCTATCTTTCACCCTCCATAATCTCTAGAGATAAATACTTCTTCTTTTTGTACTAATGCCCTTTTTGTACTATGATATATCAAAATGATTGAAATGTTGGTTTATTGACCTGTCTTCACAATAATCATAATCATGTTTCTCTTACAAATAGAAAGTATTTCCTCTTCATCTTTGCATCTTCATATAGTAGCAGCAGTCTATAATGTATGCTTAATTAATGAAATTAATGTGGATATTAACACACATATTATATATATGTTTGTGTATATATATATATATATCCTATCTAATAAAAGAGTAATATGCAAATTAACTGCAATTCTGCTATGCCCACAAGCCATGTCTATCAGTCAATCAGGAGCAAATTATGCAAATAAACCCCAACCATGATGGCTGTGACCACTGAAAGTAGGAGGGAGGCTTGGGTTTCCCCAGCAATGGAGGAAGCCAAGCTTTTCGCCTGCCCTTGCCGGCCTGGGCCTCCACTAAATGCTACAAAGTTTCAATTACAGAAGATATGTAATCCCCCCAAAAATGGTGGCAGCCACAGAGCTGGAGAGAGCAGAGGCTAGGGTTGCCCTGGTGATGGAGGAAGCAAAGCTTCTGCAGCCCTGGTGGGCCCAAACCTCCACTTAAGGCTACAAAGTTTCAATTATTGAAGGTAAATAAACCCTAAAAGAAATGGCTGCCACCATGGAGAAAGCAGAAGGCTCGGCTCTGCTCCAGGTTATAAAGTTTCAATTGTAGAACATAAATCCTAGATACCAGGGCCTCCACCTGGGTCACTGGGGGGCATGGCCAGCCTGTAAACCACCCTTCAGCTGGCCCCCACCCACGCACCAGGCCTCTATCCTATCTAATATAAGAGTAATATGCAGATTGACCATCACTCCAATACATAAGAAGACTGCCACCATGTGGTCAAAGATCCTGCCCCCAAGTGGACACAAGATGGCTACCATAAGATGGCCAGCAGGGGAGGGCAGTTGGGAGCAATTAAGCATGCAAGGGATGGCAGTTAGAGGTGACCAGGCTAGCAGAGAAGGGAAGTTGGGGGACCAGGTCTGCAATGGAGAGCACTTGGTGGGGGGACCAGGCCTGCAGGGGAGGGCAGTTAGAGGTGACTAGGACTGCAGGGGAGGGCAGTTAGGGGCAAACAGGCTGGCAGGGAAGCAATTAGGCATCAATCAGGCTGACAGGAGAGTGGTTAGGGGCAATCAGGAAGGCAGGCAGGCGAACAATTGGGAGCCAGCAGTCCTGATGGTGAGAGGGATGTCCGACTGCACATTATGGCCCCATCCTACCAGGATCAAGCCTAAACAGGCAGTAGGACATCCCTCAAGGGGTCCCATATTGGAGAGAGTGCAGGCTGGGCTAAGGGACACTCCCCCCTCCAACCCTTTGCACAAATTTCGTGCACCAGGCCTCTAGTGTGTGTGTGTGTGTGTGTGTGTGTGTGTGTGTGTGTGTGTGTGTGTGTATCCTATCTAATAAAAGGGTAATATGCAAATTGACAGCACCTCTGCTATACCAACAAGCTACACTCACAAGCCAATCAGGAGCAAATATGCAAATAAACCCAACCAAGATGGCTGCAGCCACTGAGAGCAGGAAGGAGGCTTAGGTTTCCCTGGCGATGGAGGAAGCCATGCTTTCCACCAGCCCTTGCAAGCCTAGGCCTCCACTCAATGCTACAAAGTTTCAATTATAGAAAATAATGATGGCAGCCACAGAGCTGGAGAGAGCAGAGGCTAATGTTGCCCCGGCTATGGAGGAAGCCAAGCTTCTAGGCCTCCACTCTAGGCTACAAAGTTTCTACTGTAGAACATAAATAAATCCCAGATACCAGGGCATCCACTTGGGTCGCTGGGGGGCATGGCTGGCCTGCAAACTACCACAGGCCCCTCACCCAGGCTGCACTATGCCCCAAGTAACCCCACTCTGATCCAGTATACCCTTCAGGGCAAACCATCTGGCCCCCACCCATGCACCAAACCTCTATCCTATCTAATGAAATAGTAATATGCAGATTGACATCACTCCAACACACAAGATGGCTGCCCCCATGTGGACACAAGATAGCCAGCACAAGATGGCCAGCATGGAAGGGCAGTTGGGAGGGAGCAGGTCTGCAAGGGAGGGCAGTTGGGGATGATCAAGCCTGTAGGGGAGGGAAGTTAGGGGTGACCAGGTCAGCAGAGGAGAGAAGTTGGGGGAAAACAGGCTGGCAGGAAAGCAGTTAGATATCAATCAGGCTGGCAGGAGAGTGGTTAGAGGGTGATCATGCTGGCAGGCAGAAGCAGGTAGGGGCAATTAGGAAGGCAGGCAGGCAAGCAGTTGGGAGCAAGCAGTCCTGGATTGTGAGAGGGGTGTCCAATGGCTCGTTTAGGCCCGATCCCACCAGGATTTGGCCTAAACAGGCCATCAGATATCCCTTGAGGGGTCTCAGATTGGAGAGGGTGCAGGTTGGGCTGAGGGACAACCCCTCTAAGTCCCATGCAAGAATTTTGTGCACCAGGCCTCTAGCCCTATCTAATAAAGAGGAAATATGCTAATTAACTGCCCCACCCTCAAAGATGGTAGCACCCAGAGCCAATAAGGAGGGAACATGCTAATTGGCTGCCATGCCCTCAAAGATGGTAATGCCCAGAACCAATAAGGAGGGAATATGCTAATTGACTGCCACACCATCAAAGATAGTGGCGCCCACGGCCACAAGATGGCAGTATCCAGTCCACTCAGCCTTGCCTGGGTGGCACACAGCAAGACCAGGCCTGCCCCCAGGCGGGCTCAGCCACTCTGTGCACCTGCCTCCGAAGTCCCCCAGTCCCCTCAGCCCTTCTGCCACCCAGGGCCACATGAGGTGCAGGCAAGCCTCAGGTAACAGCTTCCCAGCTTCCCAGGGCCACCCAAGGCTCAGGTAACCAGTTTGCACTGCTGGCAGTGGCAATAGCAGAGGTGTGATGGGGCATCCTCACCTGATTGCTGGGTCACCTCCCATCCCTGAGGGTTCCCAGACTGTGAGAGGGGGCAGGCTGGGCTGAAGGATCCCCCTCCAGTGCATAAATTTTCATGCACCACTCTTCTAATATATATATATGATTAGCAGTTGGATAAACAAGGCAAAGTCTGTGTCTTTTCCTAGATTTAGGAAGAATCCTGAGGATTATTACTAATTCCTGCTTCTGTTGAACTCTGAATCCACAGCCCATTAGTTTACTTCTCATGACTACTTTTCTTCATTTATTTTCCTGCAACCTTTCTTCCAACAATTCTGAATGATGGGATCCCCTGAAGGTTGGGGGTCTGGTGAGGGCTTATATTATGCCTCAGAAGAGACAGTGATTGATCTGCACTCCCCTAGAGGTTCATGGTCATCTCTTCTAAGGGGGATTAGTCTCTAATTATTCTTCCCTTTATGACCTTGCTGGCTGCTATCTTACTCAATCCTCCTCTTACTCAATCCTCCTCTCAAATCCCTTGTTTTTCCAACTGTCAGAAAATAATATTTCTCCACTTTTTTTGTAGAACTATTTAATTTTTATTTGGCTAAAATACTCTCACTTAGACTATGCCTTTCAAAACAGCTCATTGTCTTTAAAGGTGTTTTTCCCAAGTATAAGAGCCATTCTCATTCCAAAAGGAATATTGGTTTTTTTTCCCCTAGCTCAAAGAATTCAAACTGCATTGAGTTTTTAAATTCAGCTATTTTTCTTCATTTCTTTTATACTGGTTTTGAAACATAGAGTGCCTAGATAGTTCAGATCTTGCCCTTTTAATCACTTGTATAATTTCTGCATAATTAATATTTCTTCGGGTTGGATTGGCCTCTATTCCCCTAGGTGCACCGTTATAAGATCATTTCAAAATACTCTATCAGATATCTACACTAATAAAAGAGAAACATGCAAATCAGGAGCGAATTTGCAAATTAGCCCAACAAAGATGGCAGTGGCCACAAAGCCGGAGTGAGCAGGAGGCTAGGGTTGTCCCCAGTGATGGAGGAAGCCAAGCTTCCCACCCCCTCTAGCTGGCCCTGGCCTCCACTCAGGCTACAAAGTTTCAATTATAGGAGACAAATAAATCCCAGATACCTGCTTCCATGTGGCCCTGACCTCGGTTCAAGGAGGGGCTGAAAAGAAAAAAAAGGAAGGGCTGGGAGCCTGGATCACTGGGGAGTGGGGGCGGCCTACAAACAGCCCTCAGTCCCTCACCCTGTCAGTGGGGGTCAGTTGGAGGTGATCAGGACAGCGGAGGGGGGGTGGTTTAGAGTGAGAAGACCAGCTGGGGGCAGCTGGGGGTGAGCAGGCCAGCAGGGGAGGCAGTTGGGGATGAGCACACTGGCACAGGGGGCAGTTGGAGATGATCATGATGGCAGGAGGGAGGGCATTTGGGAGCGAGCAGGCCAGTGGCAGGGGGCAGTTGGGGCTGAGCAGGCCGGCAGGCAGAGTGGTTAGGGGCAGTCAGGCAGGCAGGCAGGCAGGCAGGTGAGCAGTTAGGAGCCAGCAGTCCCTGAATTGCGAGAGGGATATCCGACTGCCAGTTTAGACCTGATCCCTGTAAACCATCAGTAGGACATCCTTCAAGGCATCCCGGATTGGAGACAGTGCAGGCTGGGCTGAGGGATAACTCCCTGCCCCCTACCCCCTGCCCCGTGCATACATTTCATGCACCCGGCCTCTAGTTCATCTCATAATACTCTTAAATGAGAATTTTGTAACTTTCCTTTCATTAGCAGCCAAGTATAAGCAAATGCCCAAGCTATTGGGATAAATATAGAGCTATAGATACAGATACTTCCATAGACTTTATTTTTAGAGCAGTTTTAGGTCTATAGAAAAATGAAGTGGAAAGAAAATACAGAGATTTCCCATATACTCTCTCTCTCAACCAGAGTGGCACGTTTGTTACCACTGAG
The DNA here is from genome assembly GCA_027563665.1 of Antrozous pallidus. Taxonomy (NCBI): domain Eukaryota; kingdom Metazoa; phylum Chordata; class Mammalia; order Chiroptera; family Vespertilionidae; genus Antrozous; species Antrozous pallidus. The sequence goes on from CM050513.1 coordinate 57,221,277, forward strand.
GAACCTACATTGACACATCATAATCAGCAAGAGTCCATACTTTACATTAGTGTTCACTCTAGATGTTGTACATTCTATAGCTTTGGGAAAATGTATAATGGCATATATCCGCCACTGTAGTATTAGAGTATTTTCACTGCCTAAAAGTCCTCTGTGCTCCATCCTCCCTTTCCCCAACTCCTGAAACCACTGACTTTTTAAATTTTCTCTTTAGTTTTGTATGTTAAATTTTAATATCCACCGTATCCTTAATGCCCAGGCCCAGATCTTTGCTCTAGCTTACCTAATTGCTACTTTATTTAAAACAGTATCACATAAAATAGACCCAACAACAACTCTAAGACATTTTCAAACAAAAAGAAACATACGTTAAAAAAAGAAAAGAAAAGAAAATCCTGCTATAATGAGCTTTTCACATGGGCCCAGACATTTGTCAAAATCTCTGCTAGAGGCATTTATACCACTTCTTTTTTTCCGCGCCCCCCCCCCCCCCCCACCAATTTTAAAAAGCATCCTCCATGTACCCAGCTCCACTTTCCAGCTGTGGGTCAATTTTTAGCTAATAGCACAACATTTTTCAAAGGAAACGCGCTCTTCCACAATCTGATTGTGAATGATGCATCTGCCACTCAAGTGAGAAATCCAGGGCCCAGAACGTGCCAAAAATGCTCACTCCTAAGGAGCTTTTGAAAGCAGAACAGCTTGTAAACAGTGAGAGCCTTTAGAAAAGCCAAAGAACCCAAAGACTATATTTGGAGATAACAAAGAGCTTGGATAAGACTCTTATCTAACTTCATTTTTTCAAAAACAAAACACAAAATATGAACATTTTGTAGGTATCCAACCGATAATTATGCTTCAATTGCTTCATTTTATAGAAACAGCATTTATTGACTACAGCATCCAAGTAATCTGCCCAACCCCTGACCCAAGAAGAGCAAATAAATGGTTTAAGTGGCTTAGGATGGAAACAGGGGTCCCAATGACAAAGACAGAAGAGGGAAATCTGCCACTTAGGAGTTTTAGTAAACACACATAAATGCTTCCCCCCTCCTCTATTTCTATTTTAAGTTACAATTTATCCGGAAAAAATCCAGAAGGAACTTCAGTGAAATGGTTACATTAGATGACTATAAAAATCAGCCTCCAGGGATTTTTAAAGGTGGCTTACTTACCTAAGCAAAGCTGGTAGTTTCCTTAAACAAATATATAAACTGTTCAATAAATAATGTGATCCTTAAAATATATAGAAATTTTCAATATGTTGTCAATGGGTTATTATGCAAATGATATGGAAATGAATGTTTTGAGTAAGCGAATAAGGTATTGTTTTGATGTCAAATACAAGCTAAGTATGTTGAAGTTAATTTGCTTCAAACTGCCTTTTCTGTTTCGGTTATGGAGTGTAAGTCAGATTTTCATGGCCTACATCGACATTCCAGGATATATTAAAAGTTTAAGATCTTTGGGAAATAAGATGCTAATATGATTAATATCTTCATTAGAATAGAGAGCTATGACAATGAGTCTTAACTATTTCAAATCTTTGGATTAATTAATTTCTCTATAGAAATTAGCAGTGTGTGACCTGCTCAGTAGTTCCAAGGGTGAGAGATGGAGGAACACCTATCATTAGGTTTTATGAATGTTCCTATTTTTACCAAATATTTTAGGCTTAATTAGGTGTTATTTTCATCTCTTATTCAAATGCAGAAAATATGTCTGCACATTTCAGAAAGAGGGGAGAAATGATTTCTCCTCAGCTATAACTTCCTTGACCTTGAAACGGGTTCCTATTTCTAGCCATCTGTGCATGCCTTTCCAATTCACCTGTCCTACTTTGGGTTAAGTGGAGGGCAGGTGCTGGAGGTAAAGACAAGTCTCTAAACTACACTATTTCATTTCTTAAACTGAAATTCTTTTTCCTTCCCAGTAATTGGCATCAGACATTGGCGTTGCCACATCATGCTGGCCCATCTGGCCCTGTAACACAGCCCTGATTTGTCTCATCAGCTTCTGCTACCCAGCCTGGCTTCAGCCACCTTCCACCCGGAGGTGCACTCCTTCCTGCTTGGTCTTTCAACCTCACTCACACAATTCTCTCCAGCCCATATGATGGTCTCCCCATCCTGGTTCCTCAGGCCAGTGCTTCTCAGACTTTAACTGGCAAGTAACCCAGGGATCTTTCTAATGTACATGATCTGATTCCACAGATTATGATTGATGAGGGCTGATTATAGGATTCTGGATTTCCAACAGCCTCCCTAGTGATGACTGCCTATTGATCAGCACACCACACTTTGGGTAGGCAGGCCTTAGAGTTCTTGTGCTATATGGTAATAAAAAGTATTGCCTAACCATTTTCAAGGCTTCAATGCCATATTGGTCCCATACCTGCTATAGGTAGCCTCTGAAATGGCACCGTCACATCAAATTGTCCAGTCTGGTCATTTCCTGAGAAGTGTTCTCTAAGGTTCCTTACTCTGCTGCTTGCACCAGAATGCTGCCCTCAGAACTCCCCTTTGCTCTACCCAGATTCCAGACATAGAATTCAGAAAAAGAGAATGGACTTGGGAACTCAAAGGCTAAATTAAGAGTAACTTTAAAAAGGGAGCCTATGTTTCTGATGAAACAGGGGAATACTGCCCTCCGGTACAGGAGGTTTTTTCTAACTTAACTGCCCTATGATCACAATCTACTTCATAAATGCCCCTCCCTTCAACCTCTTGTTTCTAAGGGGGACACTTGAGAGTCTCTCCCAAAACAGGGAAGATGATTAAGCTATATTCCCATAACCCTGGACACAGTCATCTCATATTGAAAATGTTCTATGTGATAACTGCATATCTTTGTCTTTATTATGTTTATACTGTTTCATTTTATTTTTCCAATTTTAACAATGTAATTCATGCATATAACCTAAAAAATTAAATGGTACTAAGATAATGAAAAGTGTTTTCCAGAGGTTATTACCATACTTTTAAATAATATACTTATTCTTTAAGTTGTTGACTTATTTAAGTCATTTATTGACTTCCTGCTATAAGAAATGGAGCACATTCCCCTTCACCTTTTCTCTCCAACTTTCCAAATATATCCATATTAATTCTTCAATTATAGTTAGAAAAACCAAAACTATACTAGAAAAAAAGTTGGCACTTATTCAACTTATTCATAAGAACTCTGTCGGGGAAGGAAAGGGGAGTGCTCATGAGCCAGCATCTGGACATCCCTATTTTCGGGCTTCGTAACACATACACATAATTGGCTTTCTTTCCTAGTTTTTGTTTTTTTTTTTTGGTTGTTATTAATCTTCACCCAAGGATATTTTTTCCACTGAGTTATTATTATTTAGAGAGAGTGGAAGGAATGGGGAGAGACAGAGACAGAGAGAGAGAAACATCAGTGTGAGATGTGTCCTGAACAGGCCTGGGATCAAGACTGCAACCAAAGTACATGCTGTTCACAAGAATCGAACCCAGGACTTTTTAGTCCTCAGGCCAACACTCCATCCACTGAGCCAAACTGGCTAAGGTGACAAACTTTTTTCCTTACATGAAGATAACCTAATTCCCTGATACCCTCCTCCCCTGTAATCATCATGGTTGGAGGAATCCCAATTCATTCAGATAGGAAAAAGGAGGCTGCACAGTCCTCTAATTGGACCCTGTACTATAAATAATGAGCTTCAGAAAGACTTATAAGAGCTGCTGAAAGCATGTCACAGTACTTGCCCAGTAAAACATTTAGAACATATGGGAAGTCACAGTGCTCATCAAGGAAAGTAAACCATTCAGGATCTTTTTCATACTTGAAGTGTGAAATTAGCACAATTTAAAAAACATAGGCCATCAAGAGTGCTAATGTTGCTAAGGGTGTGAAAGAAACAATGATCATAGACAATGAAGAGGTAGAAAACTTGTTGATTTGATTAAACAAAAAGCAGTTGGCGGGTGATAGCACTTGGGAGGCAGTGATATATAAACAAGTGAAGATGCTGCATACTGACTTCCTGAAAGACACCCCTGGACTGAACGCTAAAAGTGATTCAGTTAAAGGATGGTTCACAACAAACTTAAGAAAAGAAATGCTCATTTATAGATTAAACAGTAACATGTCTAATGTATATGAGAAAGGTTAAAAGGGAATCATTTGGGGATCTGGAATGAATTAATTCAATTTACATTATTTCTAATGGGAAAAAATGATTCAATTTTTGAACAAGTCACTTCTCAAATAGCCTTCCAGAATGAATTAATTTTGAGAACTGAGGTTCCACTGTACTGAAAACCCACACTTCATTTCTAGCAGCATAACTGCACAGACATATAAATAGTACTAATTTACACAGATTCCAAATAATAAACAATATTATTTGGGAAATGTTGGAATTGAACTAATTTATTAGACTTCATCATGAAAAAAGAAAAGAAAAACACTGAATACTACACTTTAGTATTTGCATCTTTTTAAAGCAGGACATTGCTATTGTTTTGAATTATTGGTGCATATTGAATATGTCTGAAAGGCATTCAGAAAATAAAGCACTAATTCTGTACTCAATGCTCCTCTGGTGTGAAAATTATTGTAAGTGCTTAAAATATTCATTTAATACTTATAAAAACCATATGAGGTAGAAACTACTATTACTCCATCTTAGACATTAGGACAGAGAGGCATGGAGAATAAAAGAAACTTGCCAAGTTTACATCTCTAAGGAGATCAAAGCCAGGATTTGAGCTCAGCACTAAGGCTTTTGAGAGTTCACTTAGGTAATTCTGCTCTCAAAGACTTTCAATTTCACCCAAAATGTTGCAGCTGGAGACAGCCTGGATCGATAAGAATTGGTTATTACCATTGCTCCTTAATGTTGTTCCAAAAGTTTTTAAAAAGCAATAAAACCTTAACTAGAAACAAAGGTACAAATATGGAAGATACAGAATTATCACAGTTTTCTCATTATGTGATTATGTAGCATAAAACCCAAAATATTACATTGCAAAGCTATTAAAATGAATAGAAGACAAAAACAAGTAGCTTTTGTTTACATCATCAGTGATAAGAAAGACAATATAGTTGACCCTTAAACAACATAGGTGCTTTCGACTGTGCAGTCAAAAATCCAGATATAATTTTTGACTCCTCCCAAAATTGACTATATTCCATAGGTACAGTTCCTAATCACTGGTTCTAGAACACCTCTTCCCCAACCCCATCATGGATATTCAAGTCCCTTATATACAGCATAGAATAATGTATCTAGTTGGGCTTCCCCATCCGCAGATTTCAAACCGTGAATGCAAAATGTGAGGCTGTAAGGGGCCCAATATAAATTTATTGAAAAAAATCTACATATTAAGTAAATTCATGTAGTACAAACCATGTTGTTCAAGGGTCAACTCTACTCTGAAAAAAAGTAATTTTTTCACAATATTAATGTCTAAAAATAAAAAATGCAAAATATTAAACCAATATAAATAAAATTAAGTTTTATTGAGATATATAAAATGAGGGTTAAGTAAGTGGACATAATATGTTTTTGAATAGGAAGACAATATAAGATGTCCATTTTTCTTAATCTATAGCTTTAAAACAATTCCAAAAACAAAATATTACTGGTATTTTTTAGCCTTACCAAATGTTTGAAAGTTGATCTGGACACACCAAAATGTTAACAGTGGTTACACCTAGGAAATGAGGACATGGGAAAGTGAGAATGAGGAAGAACATAAAATTTCACTTTTTCCTATTTATACATCAATAATTTTATTTTTTACATAATTATAAAAATTAACAAAGATTTTTTAAAAAGTTCAACTAAACAGTAATTTGACAAGAATTTTAAAAGAAATAAATACCAGCCCTCCTATATACTGACACATATTTCAAGGCCATGGCACAGACAAAAACAAAAAAATTGATGATGAAATATAGTTTATTTCACATTGCATATGAATTTTATATGATAAAGAAGATCTGACAAATCAATAAAGGAGAGAAGTATTGCTCAAATAAATGGTACTGATACAATTCCTTAGTAATTCAGGACAAAAAGGTCAATTTATTTTCTCACTTCATTCCATGTTCCCATATTATATTTGGAAAGACTAAAAAGTTAAGTAGTAGAAGAAAACAAATTTGAGCCCTTATCAAAATTCTGGAGTGAGGAGAATCTTCTGAGTGTAAAAATATAGTGGGATGGGGTCTAGCAGGCAGAGCTCAGTGGGTGAGTACGGACGGACCTATGAACCAGGTCACCTTCAATTATTGGACAGAGCACACAGCCGGGGTTGCAAACTCAATCCCCAGTGAGGAGCATGCATCAATGATTCTCTCTCATCATTAATATTTCCAGCTCTCTCTCTTTTCCCCTCTAAAATCAATAAAAGTGTATTTAAAAAATAAAAATATACTGGAGAAAACTACAAAATAAAAGATGAATAGATTTAACCACAGTAGCTTTAAATTGTCTCTTACTGATTTTAAAGGGGGGGGGGGCAAAATAAGGCATAAGACATATTATGATCTCTAATTTTCATGTCTGAAATTTTTTTATACAGCTCTGAAATATGCTATATTGGAAAACAGAAGTAAAACCAAAGATTATTTGTAAGAAACATAAAGGCAATGTCATATACATTGCCCATGATCTGCTCAGGAAAACATAATACCAATAAATATACAGATTTACAGACATTCAGAATGTTCCATCAGGCTATATTTAAGTTGCAGTGGAGATGAAGAAGAACAGGTATTCCAGGTAAAGAGAAAAACACCTTCCCACGGTCTATCTTTAGTCATTAATAATCACATCTGACAAGATTCTGTTGACCTTGGATATGACTGGAAAGCCAATACTGGTACTTTTTTCCCCCCCTGTGACCTCATCAGGTACAAATCATGTGGGTATCTGGAAAAAGAGCTATTTTTCAAACACAGAAAAAAATTTTTACTTGTAGGTAATGTTTCAATCTGTTTGAGATCCTTAAACACACTACCATAGACTGGGTGACATAAACAACAGAAATTTCTTCTTCATAATTCTAGATCTGATTGGGGAATATAAGACATTTGGGGGGTTGGGGGGGACTAGCAATCTGAATCTGTGCCAGTAACGTAATGTACATTCGTGATAGCCTATCATTAAGTCACTGTCCCTTTCCCCACAATCTGGTCTAGCAAGACCTGTTTTCCTAATTGCTCCCAATTTACAAAGGGGCCATAAACACAGAGTGTAACAGCTTAGCTAGAGGGGAGAGCTCAGTGGTTGAGCTCCACCAGCACCACCCAGACCAGGCATTTAGATACAACCTAACTTTCCCTTCGAACTGGTTCAGGAGGGGTTGGGGAACCCCACCACAGAAGCCTGGTAGTTAGGAAACAGATAGAAAACAAAGAAGCCAAAGAGTATTAAGGGAAAGCTTCCTCCATACTTATTCACTCAATTTGGAGAACTGACCCCCTGAATCACTGTACTAGTACATCTGAAACAACTGAAAATAAATAGGTTTATTCTGGACCTCCGAGGACTCCTTGTGTGTTTTTCCATTGCCTGATAATTTCTGTAACAGATCAAGGCACCAGCAGATTCCTATGTGGTGAAAGCCTGCTTCCTGGTTTACAGACTGCCTGCTTCACAGTCTGCTGACTTCTGGCTATAACCTCACATGGTATGTGTATGTGTGTGTGGGGGGGGTGGGGGGTGGGGAGGCAGGGAGGGCGTGTGTGATTAGTCTCTCTTTTAAAAGAGCACTAATCCCACTCATGAGGGCTCCTTTCTCACGACTTGATCACCTCTCAAAGGTCCCACCCTCCAAATACAATGGCACTGGGAATTAAGATTCAACATATACATTCTAGGGAAACAAACATTTAGTCAATGGAAGGCAGCCTACAAAATTCTTTTTTTCTTTTTTTTGCGAGGTTTTCTCCGCATTTTAAGAGTTAAAAAACAAACACATTCTGTTAAAAATCCACCTCTAAAATTGTATTTAGTTGTTTTATATTTCTCTATTGCCATCTTCTCAAATTTGATGGGCCATGAAACTACATCATAATCTGAATGACAGCTTTTTACTAAAAGGTATTTTGATTGTATCCATGGAATAAGGCACATGAGTCAGACCTCCTCTAAAACTAAAATTGTGTTTCCTTGATTAAAAACAGTTTTATTGGCAAAACAACCTTGTTTTTAACATGACTGTACACTGAGAAAATACATTTTCTGATTTTAGTATTTTCTTAATAGGGTGCATATGAAAGCAATGTATGAAATAAGAATTCAAAATACAGTTGAATTTTTTAATTTGAGAGTATTTGACATTGCAGACCTTTGTATACAATGCTTTAAATTCACTTGAACTTTTCCTTTGAATAACAGGAACTTTCCTGCCTAAAAATCGGTATCTAGATACAATATAGTAGGCTCATGTGACATTTAGTAACTTCCAAAAAGAAAATATCAGGGACTGGGAACCTCAGCTGCCAGGCCTGACTCCTTGGCCACTGATGCATCTCATCCAGACCAAGCACAAATTGGATATGTCTCCATCTACACTGTGATTTGGGTTACACCCCAACAAGAGTCAATTCCTCTCCATCTAAGCCATTCATCCTAGCTATATGCCTATCTGTATCTAGCTTAATCTGATTTTGAATTTTTATAATGTTGTTTTGAGGTTTTTTTATTTGCAAATATTTCTTACCACTAGTGATTCTTAACCACTGTGTGCATATTTAGGACACCTGGAGAACTTTAAAAAAACAATGTACCCCACCACTGATAAGAATTATATCAGAGTCTCATAAGAGGGGTTGGGGATTGATATTTTTTAAAATGTTTCCCAGGTTATTCAAATATACAACAAGAGTTCAAAACAACTGCACCAGGACACAGATCCTTAAGATCTGAAGCTCTTTGCTATTACTATGCACTGCCAGCTGCATGGGGGACACTTACATACATGATCTTATGTATTCCATATAATCATACCAATTTAAATAGTGCAGGCCCAGCCAGCGTGGTTTAATGGTTGAGCATTGACCCAGGAACCAAGAGGTCATGAGTTCAATTCCTGGTCAGGGCACATGCCCAGATTCCAGGCTCAATCCCCAGTAGGGGACAGCCAATTAATGAGGTTTCTCTCAATGTTTCTATCTCTCTATCCCTCTCACTTCCTCTCTAATCAATAAAAAGTATTTTTAAAACATAATAAAAATAAATAAATAGTGCAGGCAATTCTTCCACCATTCCACTCAGCGAGCTAATATCTACATTGATCATGAAATGAAAGGTATAGATCCACTTTCCTCTGTATTTCTATGAGCATCTCAAAATATAATTGTATCACCCTGTTGAGTATGAGTCTCATCCTTAGAAATGTATAACATGATCCCTAAATGAAAATGATGCTTTAAAGAAAAAGTTATCTGTTCAACTTCACCATAATTAATCTCCCACCTTAATTCTTCCAACGAAATTTCCAAGAATAATATTGTCCTATTTTCTGAATTTAAAAATATATTTCAAGTGAAATGTAGATTCTTTGTACAGGCAACTGGTAAGTTTAAGTTCCATACAACTAAATCATCTTTGTAGAACCTTTCTAAGCATTCCCCTGAAGTTTCTTTTCTTTTCTTTTTTAAAAAATATATTTTATTGATTTTTTTACAGAGCGGAAGGGAGAGGGATAGAAAGTCAGAAACATCGATGTGAGAGAAATATCGATCAGCTGCCTCTTGCACGCCCCCTACTGGGGATGTGCCCGCAGCCAAGGTACATGCCCTTGACCGGAATCGAACCCGGGACGCTTCAGTCCGCAGTCCGATGCTCTATCCACTGAGCCAGACCGGTCTCGGCTCCCCTGAAGTTTCTAAATCAACAACAACAAAAATGAAATATCTCAGCAAGGAGACTCAAATCTTTCTCCAGCACACATATCAGCATTGAATATTGTCCAAGGGCACGAGATATTCTCTAACCTATGCTTCCTTTACCTTCATGTTGGAGGCAGGGGAGACTTGTTATTTATGGGGTCTGGTTGTCTGTAATAATCATGATCCTGAGGTGATCATGTCTTGTTGATCGGTCTATTGTTCCCTATATACCTTTGACCACTGCTCAGTCATATTCTGGAGAACCTAATTTTTAAGATGAAAAAAAGGTCAAGTATTGCCCAGGGCATTGGACTATGACAATAAGAACAGACTAGGAGAGATACTAAGACTGAGAGCTCTGAGCAACAGGAAGGCATCAGCATTAAGCAGGAATTGAAGAGACAAGTGGAAGGTAGAAAAGAGGATGAAGTGATGGGAGGGAGAAGCTGAGTTACAGCCTTTGAGATATAAGTAAAAGGCATGTAAATCAATGTTTTTCCATGGCATCCAAAGCCTTCAAATCAATAAATTGGGTTAATAAAAAAAAATTAAACATTGACTCTGGACTTAAAAATAGTATAATTCATGGATACAGAAGCAGGAACAGGAATATCCATGTAATCAGGTAAATAATAAGAGAGAAGAATATAGAAGAATCCTAGGAAGCATAGAGAGTGGACATGAAATCAATCACATGGCAGATATTTTCCTAGAACAACTATTTGATTTATGGTAGGCATATATATAGATTAAATTTTACCAAGTCCTGTTCATTTTCTTGACAACTGAGCTAACTCCAATCTCTACTTCCATCATTAAAAAAAAGTAAGGGTGAAAAGAGTCAATAATGTGACAATATCCTTTACTTCTAGCTGAATCCCACCTATAACTTTTGTCTAGCCAAGAATGAAGATGAAGACTTCAGTGACACTATTATAAATTGACAAACCTCACCCAGCATGTCCACTGAGGATAATTTTTCAGGTTTAGTGGAGACTATTACTAGCTGTTACAGCAGGAACTGGAGCAGAAGACAAACTCCGGGGATCAGCAAAGAAGAGAAGAGGCTGTACTGGAGATAACCCTGGGAGGAAATATATAATTAATGCAGTTCAATTTCCCAAACCAACTGTATTTCTAACTTGTTCTGTTTCACACACTCTCCAAAATGTGTTCCAGATGAGAGCTTTGTAAGAAGAGTGTAAAATGAGCCCAATACTCCCCCTCCCCCCAGGGCATCCACTTTTCACCATGCCTAAGATTTAGCAAGGTCAATGTAAGGCAATAGCTATCTCTCCTGGGTTGGATCTAAACACTCAAACTAGATTTATCCATAGAGATCACAATGTTCTCGTTGGTTATCTTCTTTGACATCAGGTGTTTCTGCTGTTGTTTTAACAAATCTTCCATTTGAAGCAATTCAGTTTCAAAAACTTTAAGTTACAGCATTCACATCAGATATTTAGCTCTCCCTACTTTTATAATTTTGGCTTCCTACCTTTATCACCTTCCCTTCCTAATCCATGCTATCCACTGCACAAAAACTCATTTTCAAAAGTACACTTTGAGTCGAATATTTACAATTCCCTTTTGGCTCTCAAATTAAATTGAAACAATTCCCCTGGCATTCAGTGCCCTTGGATTCAAAGAACCAAAATTAATATAGAAGAATAACACACTGAGTGTGACCTTAAAGCTCTTTCAGGGGAATCTTAAAGGAAAGCTTTTCATCTTTACCCTTTAGGAAAGAATAGCAGCAATTCTGTCCTCTACTCAAAAAGCAGGATCAAAAACAGTTGCTTGGGCATTTAAAAAATCGATTATAGATGAAAAAACTACTTAAAATCCAGTTTGTTTAAAAAGCACCATGGGTATCATTATGTTTGACTCTGATCCTATTGATCAAATTTTTAGTGTTTTTATTACAAACTGCTACTACTCATACCTAGGAAAGCTTTGCCTGCACACAATCCCATAAGCTCACGTTACCTTTTACATAACAGATTTGCTAAAAGAAACATAGCTCTTCAGGATTCCCAGGGTTGCCTCTGAGCAGTATCTTTCATTTCACCTTTTTCTTTATATTCCATGTGCAACCAGTCATCTAGTTCTGCAGTTTGTCAATCTCCTGGTTAGGCAACTATTTTTCCTTTCTCTCTATATAACTGCCAACACTTAGATAAAGCCTCTGTCATCTCCTCACTATAGAACACAAATAATTTTGAACACAGACTTGAAGAGGTTTTAATTCCTTTCTCTTTCTTCTGGATGGATGATGTTGGCCAAGTCACTATCCTCTCCAAGTTCCCTCATCCTTAAATAAGATTAATAATATCTTAGAAATAAATGCTTAGATTTCCAAGAAATCACACAAAAGCATCTTTCACAAAATAATTATCTATAATAATAAAAGCATAATATGCTAATTAGGCTGGACAGCCAAATGACCTTTTGGATGTCATTCCAGATGTCCATCCGGACGAAGCCATGGTGGCAGGGGCTGAGGCAGAGGCAGTTAGGGGCAATCAGGCAGGCAGGCAGGTGATCAGTTAGGGGCAAGCAGAGTGGTTAGGGGCAATCAGGTAGGCAGGTGAGTGGTTAGGGGCAATCAGGCAAGCTGGCAGCAGTTAGGAGCCAGTGATTCTGGATTGGGATGTCCAATTGTCAGTTTAGGTCCATCCCGCAAGAATCCCTGTGGGATTGGGCCTAAACCAGCAGTTGAACATCCCCCAAGGGGTCTGGATTTCAAGAGGGTGCAGGCTGGGCTGAGAGACCCTCCCCCCACCTGTGCACAAATTCATGCACCAGGCCTGTAGTGTACATATTATTTGTGTATTGTTGTGTCAGCTTTTTCGTCTTTCTATTTCTGCTATTTTCCTTCCTAATCCAGACTTTCCATTGCTCAACATCTACCATTCCTGCTCTGGCCAGTGTGGTTTGGTTGGAGCATTCTCCTATACACTGAAAGGTCTTGGTTTCAATTCCCAACCAGGGCACATTCCCCAGGTTTCAAGGTCAGAGAGGTAATCAATCAGTGTTGCTCTCTTACATCAATGTTTCTCTCTCTCTCTCTCTCTCTCTCTCTCTCTCTCTCTCTCTCTCTCTCTCTCTTCCCCTCTCTCTAAAATCAATAAAAACATATCCTTGGGTGAGGGTTAAAAAAATCTAACATTCCAGAAGTACTCCTGTAATCACATTTATTTTTAGCTCAAGATTTATAATAACTCCTTTTGACTCTCAAATTAAGCTCAAATTATCTCTATGATATCCAAAGTCAGTGAACTGAAATTAGCAGAGATGAAGAAAAACAAAACAAAAAAACATGGACTGTAGCTTTAAAAATACTGGAGCGCTGGATGGGCATGGCTCAGTGGTTAGAGGGTCAACCAGTTCAACTCCAAGTCAAAGACATGTACCTGGGTTGCAGGTTTGATTGCCACCCCTAGGATGGGGTGCACGTGGGAGGCAACCAACCAATGTGTCTCTCTCACACCAATGCTTCTTTCTTCCTTTCCCCTTCCTCCCATCCTGCCATTCTCTCTCTAAAAATCAATGGAAAAAAATATCCTCACTCCTTGGGTGAGGATTGAAAAAACAGTGGAATACATGGACATACAGCAGGCATTGTGACGTACATTTAATATGGTAAATTATAAGAGATAAGAAACCCAAAGAGTGGGCATGAGTTCAAATATAGAGCCTAGGAGGAATACACTGAATTTTGAAGGATAAGCAGGTGAAGGCCGTTTAACCAGTCATAGTCTATTCAAACTTAGTTCTAGTCCTCACTGAGGAAATATGCACTGATTATATTCTACATTCCTAGAACACTCTAACTAATGTTCTTTCTAGTTAAATTTCATGTCTGCTCATTGAAGCCCAAGAATCTTCTCACTATATTTTCCCAAGGTTAACCTTCCTTATTCTGACCTTTCCTTTATTCTGAGTGCCATCAATCCTTAGGGATAGAGTACGTTCATATGACCTTAGGATTGCCTATATTTGGTATTAAATTAACTTTCCCGTTGTTTTACATTTTAAAAACAAAAATCTTTTTTAAATGTTGTTTTGTTTGTCATTGATTTTTGACCACATAGATAAAAGACAGATATGAAATTGTTGAGGTTCTTTTGCAAAAGAAAAAAAGGGAAAACTTCATATAACTTTGAAAATAATAAACACCGTTTTGAATACTGTTACCCATAACAACCAATTAGTATGCAATGTTTTGGAATTGCAAGTTACATTCCACAGGAGATAAATGTTCGCACATTTTCAAGAGTTTTATTTTAGAGATGGCCTTATAAGGAAACTTTTATTATTGGCTAACAAAGCAGTTAGAATAAAAATAAACAACTTAGATAAAGCCTTTGTCACCTCATCACTGTATAACACAAGTAACCCTGAGCACAGACTTAAAGAAAAGTAAATAGTTTTACTATTCAGAACAGCACCCACTTGCACCAGCAGTCTCTTCTTCCCACCTTACCTGTCTGGAGTTCCCTTTCCTAACTTACATAGTCTTGTAGTTCTGAGTTAGAAAATTCTGAGCCTAAAGAGAGCTACCACTTAATAAAGATAAATGAAATAACATAAATCAATCTATAGAGCATGGAGTGTGTTGGGGTCCATTCTGAATCCCTGCACCCAGAGCAGCTCTGGGCTAGCACTAGTTGTACACTGAAGAAATTACACAAAGACTCTGCTAAAAAAAAATCCAATTTCCATTTGTTAAGCAAATGGCTTATAAGAGGGCTGAATTCAAGAGAACAGCTTGCACCTGTCATGTTCACAGGGCAGCAGGATAAAGTGTGTGCAGATACCGGGCAGAGTCCCTCGATCTTAGGGAAACGGCCTCTCCCCTAGGCAGGGGAGGGGGCCATGTTGCCAGTCTTGGCCACTGAGATGTAGAGGGTGTATCTGTGGCTTTGGAGTAAGAGAGGGGAGAGGAAGGAGCACAAACTTCCTCCCCTGTGTTGTCATGTCTCCTGCTTCCCAGCTCCGAATCCAGCTGTTTGATAACATCATGCTTGGACAAGCTTATGTAGGGGGCACAGGTCTAGAGCACCAGCACCACCTAACCCTTAAACCATTCCTTACATCATGTGACATAAGAAAAATAATCTTTCTTCTCTTATTTAAGCAACTACACATTGGAGTTACATGGACTTGTGCCTGAAGTTGTCCTGACTGGTACATTATATCACTTAGAGTCAAATAATTTTTTTTGAGAAAATAACTTTTAGCATCATTGACATTTGTACAGAATTTAATGAGTTAGTGAGTATAAGATGTGTTGATCCACACTAAATTTAAGTACAGATTAGTATTATTGCTTTTGTCATTATAATATACCAGTCTGACATATGCCAAAAAATTTATGAAGAAAGTTGTTGGCTAATACCCCATGTGCTGTCTGTAGTGGAAGCCCAGGAGGACATCATTGTCAGAGCAAGATTTCTAGGGGCAAAACGAGGGCAGAGAGTAGTACAACAGGCAAAAGGTGATCCACTACACATTCAATTCTCTCAGTAACTATAAAGTAAGCACAAACATTAGTCTATTTGGCTAATAAAAAAAAGTGAGAAGTAAGAATGATAAAGAACTCTTAGTCAGTGCTATAGCAGGGAATATAAAATGCAGGTCAGCTTTACACCAAGTCCTTACTCTCACTTGCCATGCGATATAGCCTCTACCTTAGAAAGAATGTGATCTTTCTATCAGGAAAATTCCCCCAGCCTATACCATAACTCTGTGATTGAATCAGTACAAAAAAAGATTTACAGGTTTGCCTTCTGGGAGTTAAATAACTGGGAGTTATGTAACTCTATGCACTGTGGTAATGCAAGGAAAAAGACAAATCTATTAGTGCTCTTTAAAGCAATCTGCACTCCACTGACTTAGCCTATATAGTTTTCAATTCAGCTCATCTCAGTGGTTACTGAGGAAAATTCTGAAATTTTCACTTTTTGGACAATTTAAAAAATGTTTTGACTTCAAGTAAACCCATGAAAATAAGTTAGTTCTTTCTTTAGTTGGTTTTGCTTGTTTCTTGTTTTTGTTTTTACTACATTCCCTGTGATTCTATACCCATATTTAAAAAGTAAAGCTATGTCTACAATTCACTTAATTATAAACAGAAAAGCAAGTAAGACATGTTTTTTTTTGCTGCCTGTGGGACTAATATGAAACCCTAGATTAAATTTGTTTCATATTTAGGCTGAAAGTGGTTTATCTGAAGTTAATAAAATTTCAACTTGGTCTCAGGCCCTAACTCTCAAAAGGATGTAGTACAATTATTTCAATATGGACGGAGATGACAGCGATCCCATGTCACTGAGGTTATTTTAAATTACTTAGCCACAAATCCTGGGAAATTTAGCTTAATCCTCGGCAAACGCAGCTCGCAAGCCACATGCAGCTCTTTTGTCCCTTGAGTGTGGCTCTTCCACAAAATACCACAGTCAGGGCAAGTCTATTTTGAAGAAGTGGCGTTAAAAGAAGTTTAAGTTTAAAAAATTTGGCTCTCAAAAGAAATTTCAATCATTGTACTGTTGATATTAGGCTCTGTTGACTAATGAGTTTGCCAACCACTTCTCTAGGTGCTCTTGGTTTGAATATATACTTTTAACACTTCTTTCTTCTCTCTCTCTCTCTCTCTCTCTCTCTCTCTCTCTCTCTCTCTCCTGTCTTTCTTCTTCCTTCCCTCCCTCCCTCCCTCCCTCCCTCCCTCCCTTCCTCCCTCCCTCCCTTCCTCCCTCCCTCCCTTCCTTCCTCCCTTCCTCCCTCCCTCTTTTCTTCCTTCCTTCCTTCCTTCCTTCCTTCCTTCCTTCCTTCCTTCCTTCTTTCCTTCCTTTCTTTTCTTTTCCTTTCTTTCTTTCTTTCTTTCTTTCTTTCTTTCTTTCTTTCTTCTTTCTTTCTTTCTTTCTTTCTTTCTTTCTTTTTTCTTTTAATAATCCTCACTTTAGGATATTTTTCCATTGATGCTCTTTAGATTGTGGAAAGGAGGGGAAGAGAGAAAGAGAAACATCACTGTGAGAGAAACACATTGATTGGTTGCCTCCCACATGCACCCCGACCATGGCCAGGGCTCAAGCCTGCAACCAAGGTAAGTGCCCTTGAGCACAATCAAACCCTGGACCCTTCAGTCCACAGACTGACGCTCTATCCACTGAGCCAAACCAGCTAGGTCTTTTCCTTTCTTTCTTGACTAGGCCAGCAGTCCATATCTCATCAGGTAAATGGAGTAGTTATCTGAGTTAACCAGAGTTTCAGCAAGGAACTAGACAAAATTCCAAAGATATGGAAGTCACTTTTCTGTTTAAGATATTTATTACTGTGCTGCTTTATTTTTAGAACATTATTGGATAATTTGAGTTTGAAAGGTGTATTGAATGAGGTAAGTAATAGCAATGGATGACTTTCTTAATCTATAGTTATTGGTATAATTGTAGGAAAGTTGATATAGTTGTGATTTTTTAATTTGATAGACTGTAGAAGTTGATACAATTGGCAGCTTTTTAAACACAAACTTCAAATGATATTCTTTTCATAAAGACAAGCAAATGTATGAGAGAGAGAGAGAGAGAGAGAGAGAGAGAGAGAGAGAGAGAGAGAGAGAATGAGTAAAGAGCACTTACATGTTTGTGTTGGTAAGGAGGGGAGATCATGCCCAGCCATGTTCCCTCCTTTCTGAAACCTCAACAAACAGGAAGAAATGGGAGAAAGAACTAGAGACATTTTTTAATCTTTATTGTTCATTTTATTAATTACATTGTTCCCTTGTTTTTCCCCTATAGCTCCCCTCCACCTGGTACCCATCCCACCCTCCGCCCTCACCCCCCTCCACTGTCCTCTCCCATAGTTGCATGATTTTTGTCCAGTCTCTTGCTGCACTTCACACACCCCCTTTCTCCCCAAGAATTGTCAGTCCATTCCCTCTCTATGTCTATGATTCTGTTACATTCACCAGTTTATCCTGTTCATCAGCTTATTAATTCACTTGATTTTTAGATTCATTTGTTGATAGATGTGTATTTGTTGTTCATAATTTACTTTCATCTTTTTCTTCTTCCTCTTCTTAAAGAATATCTTTCAGCATTTCATATAATATTGGTTTGGTGGTGATGAAGTCCTTGAGCTTTTTCTTACCTGTGAAGCACTTTATCTGACCTTCAATTCTGAATGATAGCTTTGCTGGGTAGAGTAATCTTGGTTGTAGATTCTTGCTATTCATCACTTTGAATATTTCTTGCCACTCCCGTCTGGCCTGCATCGTTTCTGTTGAGAAATCTGCTGACAATCGTATGGGTGCTCCCTTATAGGTAATTAACTGTTTTTTCTCTTTCTGCTTTTAATATTCTCTCTTTGTCTTTTGCTCTTGGCATTTTAATTATGATGTCCCTTGGTGTGGTCCTCTTAGGGTTCCTATATATTGGGGTTCGGTGCCCTTCTTGGACTCCTAAGTCAATTTCTTTCACCAGGTGCGGGAAGTTTTCAGTCACTATTTCTTTAAATAGGTTTTCATTGTCTTGCTCTCTCTCTTTTTCTGGCACCCCTATAATTCAGATGTTGGTATGCTTGAGGTTGTCCCAGAGGCCCCTTACACTATCTTCAATTTTTTGGATTATATTGGTTACTTGGTTTTTCAGCTGAGTGGATTTTACCTCTTTGTATTTCAAATCTTTAACTTGGTTCTTGGGGTGCTCCAGAGCACTTTTAGGTCTTTGCATAATATTTTTTATTTCAGTCAGTGTATGCTTAATTTCTGGTTGGTCCTTTTTCATATCCTTGAGAGTCTCCTTCATATCCTTGAGGGTCTTGTTCATTTCCTTGTAGTACTCATTCATTTCCACGTTGGTCTTGATCATTTCCTTGCAGGTCTCGTTCATATCCTTGAGGGTCTCATTCATTTCCTTGTGGGACTCATTGATTTCCTTGTTGGTCTTGCTTATTTCCTTATAGGTTTCAACATTTTCTAGGAGCCTCTTAAGAAGCCCTATAACCGTGGTTTTGAATTCCATGTCCAGTCATTTTTTTCCCTCCATTTCTTTCACATCTGATTTCTTTCCATGTCTCTGTATGGTGGCTGCTTCCCTGAGTTGGTCAATTAGCTTTTTGTGGTATATGTCCTACTAGGGACAGTGGCTCAGCCTCCCCAGTTACCTGAGGTGGATATGGGTTGCACAGTCTTGCTGAAGTTAAGCTCAGATTAATCATTGTTAGCCCCTGGAGGAATTAACCTCCAGGCCAATTGTCTGTGAAGCTCAGCTGTGCTCAGGTTGGATGGGCGGAGTCTCCGGGCCAAGCAGATAGCATTAGCTCCTCCCTGTGTGGCCCCAGGGACTCTGTGCCAGGGGCAATGGCAGCCAGCACCTCTGAGAGAGAGCTGCTGTGTAGCTCCACTGGCTGCCAGGGAATTCAGACTCTCCCCAAATGAGTCTTCACACCCAATGTCTCACCCAGGGTTATAAAACAAAGCAGTCTGACGGTTTTCCGAATGAGAGAGCAAGTCGCGAGCACTCTCTACTAGGTCAGGCAGCTGCGCTGTTCCCAGGTTCATGCGCAAGCTTGCCTTCTCCACAAACCAGCAGATCCCTGCAGCACTCGAGCTTCGGCGTGCTCTCCCACTGTCAAGTTTTTACCCTGTGTGATAGTGGGTTCCCTGGACTTTGCGCAGACCTGGAGAATCAGTCCAGTGGGACGCCTTTGTCTCCCCGTTCGAGAAAACTGGCCGGTTTTCAGCCGCCCGCCCTCTCCACTGGTGCGAGCTCCAAACCTCTCTCTGCTCGAATCTTTCAACTCTGTTCGCCGCCCCTCCTCCGAGTCACAGTGTCTTATCTTCACTTTTATTTGTGGAATTTTCGCTCGGCGAGCTTTCTGGTGATTCTGGAAGGTGTTTGTTCTTTCGTTAAGTTGTAGTATTAAAATTGCTGATTATGACAGCAAGATAGGTGTTTTACCTTTGCCGCCATCTTAGTTCTCCTTCCTCCACGTTTTTTTTAAATTGAAGACCCACATGCCACTTTTTAATGTAAGAACTTTATTGACTCCTTAATTTTTTAAAAAAAATATTTTTAATTCAGAGTGGAAGGGAGAGGGAGAGAGAGAGAGAAACATCAATGATGAGTGAGAATTATTGATTGGTTACCTCCTGCATGCCCCCTACTGGGGATCTAGCTTGCAACTCAGGCATTGTGCCCTTGACTGAAATTGAATCCAGGACCATTCAATCTGCAGGCCGATGCTTTATTCACTGAGCCAAAGTGGCTATGGTAACTTCTTAATTTTTTTGGAATCATGTTTAATTACCTGTTTGACTTTCAGTACCTGGAGAAGAGGCAGTATGGTCAAGTGGAAAAAGCACAGATTTTTGGATTAGAACAAAAATAGATCCAAACCCTGTGTACATGGTCTATATCTACGAGGTATTGAAAAAAGCAACCTAAGCTTTCAGAGTATCAGCTTAACAACTATAAGTAATGTCTATTTGTGCAGTAATGAATTAACTAGTATCAGACTGGTGAAGCCCTCTGAATGGGCTTTTATAGAAAGAATGCAGTGAGCAGATTCAGCCAGAAGAATATATAAAAACTACAAAAATAAAATGAAATGTGGTATCTGGTTTTTCTTCACAATGCATGTGAAGGGAAAAATATTTCAAGTTTCATCAGACTTAAAAGATATGGACATTTTCTTCTCACATTCTTTTAAAGAAATCACGTCTGATCCAAGTGCATGACACTCTTAGGTAGAGGATAATGGGAAATGATAACTCCTTAAATATTTTCTTTTTTTCTATCAGAGCCACATATTCTAAATGGCTATGGGTGAAGGGAAATGTACAATCCAATTTTTTTGAAATAGAGGGTTCACAACAGGGAATGATGGGATCAGTCTCCATTTTGTTGAGCTGCTCATCAGGGCCTGCTGTGATACGGCTTCCGGCAGCTCCCCAACACAGTCCACTCTAATCAGCTTATCTACTCATTGTTTCCCAGACACATTCTGCCCCAAGGTATTCTTGATTATATTTTCCTCTCCACCTAGCCCGGTGGTCAGAAACTCATTAGTCAACAGAGCCAAATATCAACAGTACAAGACTGAAATTTCTTCTGAGAGTCAAATTTTTTAAACTTCAACTTCTTCTAACCCCACTTCTTCAAAATATACTTGCCCAGGCCATGGTATTTTGTGGAAGAGCCACATTCAGGGGGACAAAGAGGCACATGTGGCTCATAAGCCGCAGTTTTCTGACCATAGATCTAGCCAATGTCTACACATTAGTCAAAGCACAATGAAAGTATGTACTACTTCCAGCATAATGTCATTCTTGAATACCTCAGCTCATATTAGGTTTCTTTTGGTCTGAAATTGTGGAATTGACTATCCATATGGGATTAACAAACATTGGAGAGGTCCAGTGTCTGGGGAACCTACCTTCAAATCAGTCAAAATTGTAAGGATACCATCCTCTGTGACCTTCGCATTTGAACTTCTGTAGTTTTCTGGAGTACCTAGCAATACAATGAGCTTCCTATACTAAAGAGCTAATATGCTAATGACCTTCCAGAGATCCTTTCTGAAGACCTTCCAGACAAAGCCAGGGCTGTGAGGGCCAGATGAGGCTGCGAGGAACTACGAGGGTCAGCTAGGGCTGTGAGGGCTGCAAGGGCCAAGCCCCTTGAACAAATTTCATGCACAGGGCTTCTAGTATAATAATGTAACATTTTTTGAGTACCTACTCCATGACAGACATCATGCTAAGCTCTTTCTACATATTATTTCATCTTGACAGCAGTCCTATGAGTATTTGTATTATTATCCCAATTTTATAGGTGAGTAAAGCAATGCTTAGATATGTTCAGTGACCTTGCTCTTACCCAAGTCCACATAGCTAATTGATAGGTTCTGGATTTGAAAACAAGTTGGCGTTGTAGGTCACCAGTACCAGGGTTCTTTTCATCACTCTTTGCTTCTCTTGAGATGGTTGGAAGGTAAAAATTTACTTCTTTGTGAATAATAATTGAAGCTTCCTGACTTGAACCAACCTTTAATTTAACACCATGCCGCCTTAGAGAGTTTTTTCACTTTTCAAGGCATAATTCCCTCAGCTTGTTACAAACTTATGCAGGGAAAGGCTCACTTTATTACCTCACATTCTCCACATGACTAGCAAAGTACCAGACAAATAACAAGAGAAAAAAGTATTTGCTACTTTTTGCCATGCATTGATTTAGATCCACTTTAAAGGTACTTGTTTACTAGACTAGGGTCATGGGCTAACCCTAGTGCTAGATCCATAAAGTCCTCTGTATAGATTCTATGTGGCTTAAGAAATCATCCCAAACCAGTGGTTGGCAAACTGCGCTTGGCAGCCTCATGTGGCTCTTTGGCTCCTTGAGTGTGTCTCTTCCACAAAAACAAACAAACAAAAAAACACGTGCGAGTGCACACGTACAGTGCGATTGAAGAAGTACCCTAATTAACTTAATAATCTACCTATATAAGTTTAAGTTTAAGAAATTTGGCTCTCAAAAGAAATTTCAATCGTATTGTTGTTATTTGGCTCTGTTGACTAACGAGTTTGCTGACCACTGTCCCAGACTATTGTCATGGAAGTTCTAGATGGTTTAGTGTCAGTTAGTGGATATTTCTAAGAAGTAACATTTATTTTTAAATGGAAATTCTTTAATAATCCTTTATTAATGATTTGGAATATATATATGTATGTATGTGTGTGTGTGTGTATAAATTAGGAACTCTTCTGCTGCTTGTTATGAGAAGTGACCTTTTTATCTTAACTAAAACCATAGGATCCAGATCACACAATATTTGATACAATGAGTATTTGCAATTTTAAAGGGGAAATTAACTATTGTGCAAAATAAAAATACTTTCTATAAAATATCTAATGCAGTGTACAGCCAGTAGGTGGATTCCTCTTCCTTCTGCCACCAGATTTATAAAACCAGTAATAAAGATAAAGCTAATTATATTGAGAGATGATTTTCTTTCATTTTTTAAAAACTATGTTTTTTATTGATTTCAGAGAAAGGAGGCATATATATATATATATATATATATATATATATATATATATATACACACACACACACACACACACACACACATAAATGAGAGAGAAACATCAATCAGCTGTCTCCTGCACACCATCTAGTGGAGATCAAGCACATAATCCAGATATGTGCCCTGACTGGGAATTGAACCAATGACCTTCTGGTGCATGGGGCACACTCAACCAACTGAACCACACTGGCCAGGCAAGAGGTGATTTTCTTGACACACCATCAAGATGGGAAGTACAAGGATAACAAAAATGGTGGTAGTCTGGGTCATTGTGTTAAGAAAAAATTCTGAGGCTGTGCCTGGCCTTAGAGAGAAGGAAAGCCACACTCTATTAGTGATTCCTAACATATAGGAGGGAGAGTGGTAGCAGGTGTGCTATATAACTGTTATACCTGGACTAGTGCTTTGATTTATTTCTTAACTAGTGGCCCAGTGCATGAATTTGTGCACCTTGAAAGGAACTGTGGGCCATGAGGCTGCAGTGGGCACAGGGGAGGGTCTTGGCCCATCCTCTGTGTCCCTACACGGCCCTTCCCACCATGACCTCTGGTCCCCTGTCTACCGGTAGCCCTGCTCCTACTGCTGCTGCTCCCACACTCTGATAGCACTGCTCTCACCCACTGACAGTGCGGAGCAACTGGGGCCAATGCCAGCAGTGGGTGCAAGCAGGGATGGCACTGTCAGTGGGTGTGAGAGGCAGCTGCTGTCCTGATCACCCCTCAGGAGCAGGGGGAGGTGGAGAAGTCCTCAGGGGCAGTCAGGGCTGGGAGCTGCTGCTCCCACCTGCTGATGGTGCTGAGCAATCAGGACCAGCACTGGGCACCAGCAGCAGGTGCAAGCAGCAGCTTTAGCACAAGCTGCAGGTGTGAGCAGAGCTGGCTCTGGCAGCGGGTGTGAGCAGCAGCTCTGGTGCTGGCAGCAGGGGTGAGTGCCTGGCGGGACTGCAGCACACAGGAGCAAAGAATTCTCAGTAACCACCAAGGCTCACCCAGATGACACCAACCAGTGCCTGCCTTGATCTGGCAGCCCAGGTCACCTGCTCCAACATCCTGCCACAGCTGATGCCCACCATGTTCTGTGCATGCCCCCTGGTAACCAGTGTATGTCATAGCGACCTGTTGGTCAGCCGTTTGGTCTATTTGCATATTAGCCTTTTATTATATAGGATGAAGAAATAGCTAGTAGTTATTTCTAGGGAAATAGCTTTTTTTGTTATTCATGGTCTTTCCTACTTTCCAAATTCCTAGTAAATAGTCTTACGTCTACAAGATGTTTCAAGTGTAGCCACCAAAGGGAGCAAGCAAAAGGTGATAGGTAGATACCCAGAGAATCAACTCCTGACCTTAATTTTATTGTGACTGTACTTAACCACCTAAACTCAATTAGCCAGAGACTAGCAAAAGAGATAATTCAAGTAAAAGGAGGGAAGTTGGGCCACGAAACTGTGCCTTCAAACTACATTCATCTGCACTCCATGTGTCAGCTCTGATGTCAATATAAAGATATTTTGATGGTGAGAAACACTGTAGAATCAGTGTATTATAATAAAAATTGGGGCAAGAATAAATTGTTCAATATTCTTTTTTTGTGTTTTGATTCAAAAGCAGTTATCATCCAAATCCAATTTCAGAATTATTTTTGTTGAAAAATTACTAAATATGAAAAGAAGGGGTCACAGCTTGAGTTTCTGATATTGTGCCAGATTTATCCAGTCAAGCAAAGAACTGACATTTGGAAATGCTCGTGTTTACCTGTCCATCTAGAAACTGTCCTCTAGAGATCACTGCCAAAGGGGCCAAACAGTGGTCACTATTTTTTTTTTGTCACAAAAAAGATTCATGCCCAAGATTCCAAAGTAAGAAGGAATAGAAATTATTAATTTGTTTACTTATAATTTCACTCAGAAAATATTTTATTATTGAACCTTATTTTTATAAAAAATATGCTTTTATTGATTTCAGAGAAAGGTAAGGAGAGGGAGAGAGATGGAAACATTGGTGAGAAACATGGATTGGCTGCCTCCTGCACACCCTCTACTGGGGATCAAGCCTGCAACTGTGGCAGGTGTCCCGACTGGAAATCCAACTGGTGACCCCCAGGAACATGGGAGGATACTCAACTTTATTCTTAACATTCTTTTAATTTTTAAATTTCTATTTGTTTTTGTTTTTGTAATTTTAGAAAATTTACTATTAGCAAAACTATATTACAGATAAATTTATGCATTTTTGTAGTTTCAGCTTAACAATAACCCACAACCGTCGCACCAACTGCATTTTTGTACTTTCACACATTACTTGAAAAGTGTAATGATTATATTTCTTTGACTCTCTAAGGAGGCAATACACTCCTGTTCTGACATACTATCTAATAAAAGAGTAATATGCAAATTGACCATCACTCCAATACAAGAAGGCTGCCCCCATGTGATCAAATATAGCTGCCCCAAGGTAGACACAAGATGGCCACCACAACATGGCCAGCAGGGGAGGGCAGTTGGGAGGGACCAGGCCTGCAAGGGAGGGCAATTGTGAGCTATCAAGCCTGCAGGGCAGGGCAGTTAGGGATGACCTTGCTGGCAGAGGAGGGAGTTGGGGGTGACCAGGCCTGCAGGGGAGAGCAGTTAGGGGGAGGACCAGACCTGCAAGGGAGGGCAATTAGTAGTGACTAGGCCTGCAGGAAAGGGCAGTTAGGGGTGACCAGGCCTGCAGGGGAGGGCAGTTAGGGGCAAACAGACTGGCAGGGGAGCAGTTAGGTATCAATCAGGCTGGCAGAGGAGTGGTTAGGGGATGATCAGGCTGGCAGGCAGAAGTGGTTAGGGGCAATCAGGAAGTCAGGCGAGCAGTTTGGAGCCAGCAGTCCTGGATTGTAAGAGGAATGTCTGACTGCCTGTTCAGGCCTAAACGGGTAGTTGAACATCCCTTGAGGGGTCTCAGATTGGAGAGGGTGCAGGCTGGGCTGAGGGACCAATCCCCCCCCCCCCAATGCATGAATTTTATGCACAGGGCTCTAGTTGTCTATAAAATGACAGTTAAATTTGAGTTAAATTTGACCAGTACTTTTCTGTCCTGGCTGCATGTTAGAATCATGTGAGAAGCACTGAAAAAAAAAAAAATCCCTCACAACCTCCTTAAGTAAATTAGGTTGATTCCAGGATTATTTTCTTTTTCTCCTTAATAAATCAGGGCTGAAAAACCCTAGATTGAATATGTAATACTTTGTCAACCACACTCAGCTTTATTCAGTACATCAAGTATGATCCTTGACAGAATCACTGGCAATATATTTGTTAAAAAAATCTGGGGTAAGGCACAGGTGTTGATATTTTCAAAAAGCTCCCCAAATTATTTCAATATAAGTCAGGGTTGATAACATCTGCTTCAGAGAAGTAATTTTAAAACTTTAGCATGCACCACAACATATTATAAATTATATGTATTATTCAGGTTTTTTTATATTATGATGCTTTGATGTCTTAAAAGCCCTTCTGACTGGGGAGATACTGACATTCCCAGAGCCAGCTAATGCTTAACAGTAACTTCATATGCAAACCAACCATGTCAGAATTTTTGCCCCCAACTACTTCCTTATCTAACTCTCACACACCATGCCAGTATTTCCTCTGTCTCAAATCATCTCAGAGCCAGGTACCAGGTGACAAGAGACCATAATTTTATCTCAAAGCCCACCAGAATTATTCAAACTAGCCAATCCTACACTGTTGGCTCTGTACCATTTTGACTCCCTGAAACCCCAATATAGCTCTATCTTAAATCTTCCACTCACTTCTGTTCTGCCTCCTGACCACCCATTGTTTCCACCTGTGGTCCTGCATGGCATGAGGTAACTCTCTGTAGGACCTGAGAGTTTAAGGAACCTCTTCTAAACCTCATTCTCTTCTCCTTTTTGGGCCACAACAACTTTACCATACCATACCATACCACCATACCATACCATACCATACCATACCATACCATACCATACCATACCATACCTTTTTAAAACACAGATTTCTGGGTGCCACCCACAGAGTTTCTGGTTCAGTTTGACTAAAGTAGTCTTGGAAATATGCATTTCTAACATGTTCCGAGGTCCGTGATGGCGAACCTATGACATGCGTATCAGCACTGACACGCGTAGCCATTTTTTATGACACGTGGCAGCATGCAGTCACATACAGAGAAGTATGGGGCCACATGCCGAGAAGGACATTTTGTCCTTGGCCAGGTGCAGTAGCAGAAGATGAAACATTTGCTGTAGTGTAGTGTAGACACTCTGTGCCTAAGGTCTGTAGGCCAAAACAACAGAACTCCTGCACAGAGCATCTAGTTCTAGGACTTCTGGTTAGGCCATTATGGGATCTTTGACCTCACTTCTGGCCGGTGGAGCAGGGAACAGCGGAATACCACGGGGGACACATCTCTGGGGGCCCTGTGATCGCCATTGCCAGCAACCACATAATCACACAACCATCATCCAATCTACTGTTCTGGGGTGTCATGGATTTCTAATTGACCATCATTACTGAGATAAGTGAGGCGAGGGCCTGTGCTATGGGTGCCGTTTCCCACCATTAGAAATAGCAGCAGCCATTTTAATTTATATAAGAAACGTCATTTTGCAGCATAGTACATTTCACCACTATTACCGTTGTGCATCTTTATTAACCCCTATTTCTGCTTATTAACCCTGCCCTTTCCTAAAAGACAGTTACATATGCCATCTTGTGGTCAGTTAGGCTAGTTAACCCCTAATTGCCTAAAGGGCTAACAGGCTATTTATAATTCTATCTTCTGTTACTGCCCTACTGAAGGAGAACCCGAAAAATAAAAAAAAAACAAGATTAAGTAAAGAAAGTGGTAGTAGCAGTAGCTGACCCTTTCAAGAGACATGGACCGAGATGTATGGCATTATAGAAAAAAAAATGGCAGATCATTTTGTGTTCTATGTGCTGAAACAGTAGTAAGCAGAACGTGGAATATAAATAGACATTTTGAAACTAATCA
The DNA here is from genome assembly GCA_027563665.1 of Antrozous pallidus. Classification (NCBI taxonomy): domain Eukaryota; kingdom Metazoa; phylum Chordata; class Mammalia; order Chiroptera; family Vespertilionidae; genus Antrozous; species Antrozous pallidus. Next base: position 57,249,248 of record CM050513.1, read on the forward strand.
TTCCCAGCTCTTGAAAAAAAGTGAGGAGGAAAGGAAGTAATACATTTCCAGGCAGCTACACCTTTATAAGAGCCAATCTAATTCTATCCTTAAATTCATAAAAGGCTCTACAAATTTAACATCTGCAAGTTTGAGCATTGCTCACTCCATAGCGCAGCATGGAAAAACACTCAGTGAGGGAGAATTTATTAAAGAAACTCTCCTAAGATGTGCACCAGTTCTATTTCATGATCTGCAGAATAAAGATGCAATTATTAAGAGAATATCTGAGTTACCACTCAGTAGAAATATCATAAAAGACCGAATAATGAAACTGAACACAAATGTACAACATCAATTAAAGAGATACATAAGTAATTGTAAGTATTTTTCAATCTCTTTTGTTGAAACTACTGATGTCACATCACATGCTCAGTTGGCCATTATTGATTGATATTATTATGGTCTCACAATGAGAGAAGGGTTGATAAAGTTAGTATCAGTGCCAACAAGTACATCAGGAAGAGAAATATGTAAGGTTGTTATACAAACATTCCATGACCTAAGCATTGATATCTCTAAAGTTGTGTCAGTGATGACAGATGGGGCACAAAACATGGTGGGGAAAAAAGTTGGATTTGTCAAATTGTTTACAGAAGCTATTGGACATCGGATTGTGCCTTTTCATTGTATTCTCCATCAGGAGATTTTATGTTCCAAGGCAGGATTCACCAACTTAAATGACTTAATGTCAGTTGTTACAAAATAAATAGCTGCTCACCCCTTCACAAGCGAGAATTTTCTGCACTTTTACTGGAGGTTGATTCCACCTTCAGTGGACTGCTGATGTACAGTAATGTAAGATGGCTGAGCCGAGGCAAAATTCTTGAGTGCTTTGTGGAGTGCTTTGAAGAAATTAAGGTATTTCTTGAGTATAAGCGTCTGGGAAACTTTTCTCAGCTCAATGATGATAAGTGGGTCAACACCCTGATATTTTTTACAGATATCTCTGTTCATATTAATGAACTGAACTTAAAGTTACAAGGTTTTGGCAAAAGTATTAACATTATGTTTGGATACATAAAAGCTTTGTTTATAAAGTACCAGCATGTTTTAGACTCATTACTTGACCAGTTCAGTGATAGATTTAATCAATTTAGAAGCCTAGAACAGACCATAAAAACAATTAAGTATCCTGGGGTAGTAGTCTACAGTAGTTTGGATGCAAATTGATGATTTGGAGATGCAACTTGCAGAATTTCAAGACAGTATCTGAGCTCAGGTGTTTGTTGACTTGAGGTCAAAGCTTGAGAATCTGGAAAGATGCTGCTTGGAGAATCAAGAACAAGTGCCACTATGAACAGGAAATTTGGAGTGCCTGGAGCCCATTACCAGTCACTTTTAGCACCCTGAAAAATATAGCAATGGCTTTACTCACAATTTTTCCCTCTACATACTTTTGTGAGACCTTATTCTCAGCGTTAAATAATATCAAAACCAACAAAAGAAACAGATTGACAGGTGAAGTTAGTAGCACTTGCTTGGGCCTGAAGTGTACAAAATACCAATCTTCAATTGAAGGTTTAGCCAATGAAATTCAGCAACCAAAAAGTCACTAATAGGCAGGTTAGTTAAAGAATTCCCCCTCCCCCTCACTTATCTTAGTTATCGGTATCCTGCACAAGTTAAATAATATCAAGACCAACAAAAGAAACCGACTGACAGATGAACAAAGAAGTCACTAAGCAGGTAAGTTAAATAATTATTTTTTGGTTTATTAAATATAGTTATATATTATAATTATACATTTTTGTTATTTAAACTATAAATATCGTGAAATTATTGTTTTTTTCTCGAAGTGACAGACCACCTGAGGTATGCTCAGTTTTTTGGCGAATTTTGACACACCAGCTCAAAAGGTTGCCCATCCCTGTCCTAGGTGATGCTACTGCTGATCTAACCAGTTTTTTCAATACCATTTATTGAAGAAACTGTTTTTACCTCATTTGCCTATTTTGTTATAGATTTTAGTTGACCATATTCATGTGGTTTTATTTCTTGACTTAATATTCTGTTTCATTGGTTGATGTGTCTTTTTATGCCAGCATCATGATGTTTTGATTACTATAGCTTTATAGTATGGATTGATACCAGTATCATGAAACCTCTGATTTTGTTATTTTTTTCTCAAGATTGTTTTGGCTATTTGGCATCTTTTATGGCTCTATGTAAATTTGTTCTTGTTCTGTGAAAAGTGCCTTTAGTATTTTCATAGGTATTGTATTGAGCCTGAAGATTACTTTGGGTTGTATAGATATCTTAACAATCTTAATTCTTCCTACTCATACGCATGATATATCCTTCTATTTACTTATATTTTTGAAAATTACTTCCCCTGATGTCTTATTGTTTATGGAATGTGTCTTGTTTAAATTTATTTCTAGATTTTTATTATTTTTTAATGGGATTGTTGAGGTATGTTCCCCCTGTTCCCATTTTGCTGAGAATTTTTATTATTAATGCGTGTTGGATTTCATCAAATGCTTTTTCTGCATTTATTGATATGATCACATAATTTTCATTCTCCATTTTGTTTATGTGGTATCTCATGTTAATGGCTTTATGGATATGGAACTAACCTTGCATCCCAGGAATAAATTCCACTTGATTATGGTATATGCTCTTTTGAACATATCGTTGATTCAGTTTGCTAATATTTTGTTGAGGATTTTTGCATCTGTGTCCATCAGGGATAGCCTCTTATACTTTTCTCTTTTTTGGAATGTCTTTGTTTGTTTTGGTATCAGGGTAATGCTGATCTTATAAGATGAGTTTGGGAGCCTTCCCTCCTCCTCAGTGTTTTGGAATCGTTTTGAGAAGGGTAGCTATTAATTTTTCTATGACTGTTTGGTATGAGCTGTCTTTATATATATATATATATATATATATATATATATATATATATATATATTTATAAATATAAAGATAACTGGAATTATTTAGCCTGTAGAGAAAGGGTGTCTCAACATTAGCTCTATTGATGTTTCAGGCTATGTAATTCTTTGTTGTGGGGGGAAAGGAGGAGAGGGAAAAGGAGAGGAGAGAGGTGTTCTCCTGTGCATGTAAAATCTGTAGTGGCATCCCTGGCCTCTACCCACTAGATGCCAAGAGCACCCTCCCACAATTCCCAGTTATGATAACCAAATGCCCTATTAAGAATCACTACTGTAAAAGCAGTTACAATTTTCCATTAAATAATTGAAAATAAATGATCAACTTAATGAGCACCTATTTTTCAACTCTACTCCACAAAACAGTAACAAACACTATTCACAACTTTAAGGAACTAATATCCATATATTTAGTACTTGAAATAGCTTATCAGATGCTGCTCTTTGAGCAGGATGTTAGCATTGACGTTCATAGCTCCTAGGAACCCCTCTTCTCTTCATATTTGTTTTCTGTAGAAGAACCTAGAGAAAGGGATCATTCTACATTTGTTGGCAATGAAAGGAACTGACATTTGTTGGGTGTCTGTCTTATGTAAGTCAGATAGATATCTTACATGTTTACAATGCAACATCTTCACAGTTTACCCTGCAAGATAGCTGGTCCCATATCACAGATGAAACAGCTGAAACCCAAAGGTATGCAGAAACTTTCCCATTATCACAGAAGTTTAACTCCAGAAACTTCCTGATCTAATGTTTGCACCCTTTCCACCACTCCACTCTTACTACCGGTCTTGATTAATTCTGGACCCTTAATTTGCAATTTGATTTTCTAGTGTCTTTGAAAAGTGTTTCTAAATGAGGGAAGTGGAAACATCATTGTTGGCTGAGCAGTCTATTATAGTTGAGTTCTGGTTAGTAAGTTTCCAAGATTAGAAGCATTTGGAGTAGACTCCCTCCACCTTCTTGGTTGTCTCTAAATATAGGAAGAGAACCTACAAAACACTAGAGCATTCTGTCCTGGAAGCAGAGCTGAAATAAAGGCTCCCATCAGAATCCATGTTAGGAGGATTAGGAGGCCCAGAGACGACAGTTGGAGTCCATTAAATTCAAAATTCTGCAATTCCATCTAGTTCTCCAGGTAGGTTTTTCAATGTATTGGTTAATTATATTGCACAATGACCCATCTGCTGTAAAAGATACATTGATTAACGGCAAAATTAAATTAGAAGTATCTTGTTATGTTATAAATGCTATTATCTGTCTCAGTTCACTGTAAAAGGACAGAGCAAAGTAGCTTAAAATTGGCCTTCAGTCATGGGAGAATGACATAAATGGCTAAGTAAATCACTGAATGTAGCTTATAGGGTCTGGAATGCAACTAAAAATAGGCTGAATGTTTCTTGACTGGAACTGAAAGCAACCACAGTATTGCACAATGCTGTTCTAGGAGTGGCACTTGTACAAAAGGCAATGAGAAAATTAAAGCTAACTAAAAATTGCTAGTTGTCACTTATTAATTGGGCATAACTTGTCAATGAAGCAAATTTGCTAAATATTCAGTTATTTAGCAAATTTGCTAAATATAATCAGTCATTCAAAGTTTAGAGAGACCTATAGATAACTTATTAGTCAGGATGAAAAGAACAAAACTGAGAGGAGTAGAACTCTAATGTGTGGGTGATAAATTCTCATGTAATAAGAATAGCTTTCAGCACTTGGCAAATCATTTCATTTATTCGAAATTTCAAGAAGAGTAATATTCTGTATTGCCACATGTATTTCAGTGATTAAGTAGCACATCAGCAAATTCTGACAACACTGACCTTTGATTACTAATCTCATAATTAGATTGTTTGTTTTTAATAAAAAAAATTTGTATTTCTAACCTTCATGAGGGGCCACTGGTTTTCTAAGGAACTCAAAAATCACAAAATAGGTTATAGCATTAAAGATACTCTTTAGATGATTCCATCAAAAGAGATATTTCAAGGAACATGAGAATCATCTTCAAAATTTGAATAAATTGCAGGTGGAAGAAAGATTAAATTTTTATAAGTAGCAAAGGAGTACATAATTGGGATATTGGGTGGAAGTTACATGAAGACAGATTTGGATGTCACTAGAGGGCAGAACACTAGGCTGTTTCAAAAATAGAATGGGCTAGATGATGTAATAGTGAGTTTGTAGGTATAGCCAGTTTATGTGTATTTGTTTATTCATTCATTCATTTATTCATTCACTCAACAAATGATTACAAGTGACTACTATATGCCAGGCACTGGTCTAAATTTGGGAATATAGTTACAGACAAGAAAGACAAGGTTCCTGATCTCAAGAAAATTTATGCTGTGCAGTTGGGTTGACAATCTTCTTCTGCCACATGGTATTTGTTGCAACTAATAAACTCTGCCATTGTTTTGCAAAAGCATCCGTAAGGCAGGAATTGACAAACTATGGCCTGTTGGCCAAATCTTGCCCACCACCTACTTTTATAAATCAAGTTATATTGGAACATAGCTATACACTCATTTTATATTGCCTATAGATATCTGCCTTTAACAACAGATGTGAGTACTTGTGACAGAGATGGTAAACCCCATAAAAGCCTAAACTATTTTTCATCTTACCCTTTACAGAAAATGTTTGTTGATCCCTGACATGGAAAAGTTATAAATAAACTAGAGGCCTAGTGCACGAATTTCATGCACGGATGGGTGTGTGTGTGTGTGTGTGTGTCTGTGTGCGTGCCTCAGCCCAGCATGCACTCTCTCCAATCTGGGACCCCTCAAGAAATGTCTGACTGCCTGTTTAGGTCTGGTCCCTCTCACAATCCAGGACTGCTGGCTCTCAATGGCTCACCTGTCTGCCTGCCTGATTGCCCCTAACCACTTCTGCCTGCCAGGTTGATTAAATCCTAACCACTCCCTTGCCAGCCTGATTGACACCCAATTGCTCCCCTGCTGGCCCAATTGCCCCTAACTTGCCTCCCTTGCTGGCCTGGTCACCTCTAATTGCCCTCTCCTGCAGGCCTGGTCTCCCCCAACTGCCCTCCCTACAGGCCTTGTCCCTCCCCACTGTACTCCCTGTAAGCCTGGTCACTTCCAATTTCCCTCCCCTGCAGGCCTGGTTGTCCCTAACTGCCCTCCCCTGCAGGTCTGACCATCCCAACTGTTCCCTCTTGGAGGCCTGGTCCCTTCCAACTGCCCTCCCTGCTGGCCATCTTGTGGTGGCCATCTTGTGTCCACATGGGGGTGGCCATCTTTGACAGCAGTGGAGTGGCTATCTTGTGTGTTTGAGTGATGTTCAATTTGCATATTACCTGTTTATTATATAGGATGATTGTGACTATGTTTTAATAAGACTTTATGGATACCAAAATCTAATTTTTTATATTTTTTGCATTAGAAAATATTCTTTAAAAATGTTTCCAATTATTTAAAACAATAAAAAATAGTCTTAGCATATAGGTCATACTAAAACAGAAGTGGGTTGGATTTGGCCTGTGGGTCAGAGTTTGCTAATCCTTGTTCTAAAGTATTTTAGTGAATTTACAAATCTTGAATAGTGCTATTTTCACTGGTGAGAGTCTACTTCTAATTTCATTTATACTGATAATTACAAATTTCACCATTATGCTAAATAACAAAATGTCTGTTGTTAATCAGAGAAGGAGGTCACCAAAGTGCTTATAGCACTTATTTCTGAAATGTGGGGATTTTTTTGAAAAAATTCTAGCTGCTTCCCCTGCTCCCTGATTCCACTTCACTATGAAACCCTGATTAGAACATCTGAATTTGCCAGGGTTGTATTTTAGCCTAAGTAATATATAATATCACACTGGCTATGCTAAAGGATGTTAAATTATAGACATAATAGCACTTTAATATGCAGAGATATTTAACTCTTTTCTTCCTCAGGGCTCCCTTTATGGGCTTTGGAGCATACTTTGCATAATTAAAAAGGCCATCTATCTGGGAGACTATTTAGAAGTTGGCTGTAATTTTTCTCCCTTTCCCCCCAACTCCAAATAGCAATTTTTCCTCATGTCATACAACAAAACAAACTACTCATTGTCAAATGGGAAAACAGTAAAAGTATTTGTCTAGGTATTTGACATGACCTGTGAGTTCAATTTTAAATAGTTGTCCCAATAACCACTTCTAGGTACCACCTGAATATTTTATTCTGAAATAATTTCATTTTTTTTCTAGGAGACATTTTTCTTTTTGACAAATATATTAACTCTATGTTAAAGATTTTTGAGGCAAGCTAGAAAACATCCTTTAATCCTGTTGCTATTGGATCTCCTTCCCATGAGCCATCTCTCTTAACAGCCGTCTCTGTTAAAAGGCAGATTGTAGGTCCCTTCTTTTTTCAGAATATTTTCCCTGCTTCTTATTGCATTAGCACATTTAATCTGAAAACTGACATTGCTTTTGAGTAATAAAATCAACCCCATCTCCCACCATTTGTTAGACTAAGCATGTCTTTTTTCAGTGTGGGCTTATTTTGCCAATGGATGGGCCTAGTGCTGCTTTGGGGGAGCTGAAGCCAATAGCTCTCTGGCTAAGAGAGCAAATGCCATGGCTTATTACTGGAAATTCCCAATGAGGGGCCGCTGGGACTTGAAACCTTGGCAATGATCTAATCATTGGGATGACCTTAAACTAAATCATTTAGAGCAGCATTGTCCTCAAACATAAAAAGTGACATTGTCTTGGTCAGTTTATTTGAGTTGTTTATTTGCTGTGAAATTAAAAGATATCTGTGTTTTGTGAAATAAAGGACAGGCTTGGGGTTTCCATTGACTTCAAGCACTGATTGCTTGCCATTCTCTATTCAGAAGCTTGCTAGAGAATAGTCAGATAATCTTGACTAAAATGAGGATTGCTTTATTTGTCCACATCCTTATCCAGCAGTCCTTCACAGTAATGTTCTTTTTATTTTTTTATTGAAAATGTGAGATTTTATTGGTAAAAATTTATTAGTATGCATTCCATACATAAAGAATACAAACAAATTTAGTGCTCTTTTAAAATATTAATACCACTTTCTCTCCCACTTTCTACAAAAAGAGATATTTATTTTGAAAGTAAAAAGGTGACTTCTGTTTTGGGGGCATAGACACAAATCCTCTGAAATTGATGTTGATTCTGGGGCATGAACAAATACAAGGACAGTGATGTCATAACTTGTAAAACAGTGATTACAGTTATTTCATTCACTATAATCTATTATGTACAGCCTCAGTTCCCTTGACCTACTATTGCAAGGTTATATACTTGGGCCAAATCCAAGTATAAATTAAATACAACTCTCTGTTGTATTTACAATGACTCTGCCTAGACCTAAGCAGCTGATTATGGGTGGGAAAAGCACATAATTATGAGAATGGTGTCATCTTCATTTCATTGCACTAACCTCAAATTAGCCCTTAATACTGTTAGCAACTCCACTTCACTTGTTTCTTTTGTTCACCTTTCTCCTCTTTCGGACTATTTTCTTATACCCAGGGAGTCACTGAGAAGTGCTTATAATTGTGTGCAGTGTGGATTAAGATTGAGTGAGTGGACATGAATCATCACAGCTGGTTTAGAGGGCTCAAGACACACAATCAAGGCAGTATCAACATTTTTAGTCAGTCATTCTCTAGTCTTTACAAAAAAAAACAACACCTCAGTCCTGGCCAGTGTGTTCAGTTGGTTGAGCGTTGTCCCGCACAGATAGGTCACTGGTTTGACTCCTGGTCAGGGCACATGCTGGGTTGTGGGTTTGATCCTCAGTACCAGAAGCAGTTGATTGATATTTCTCTTTGATGTTTCTCTCTCTCTCTCCATCTCTTTCTAAAATCCATAAAAACATTAAAAAAAATATCCGAGACCAAATTCTTCAAAAGATAATAGTGCATAAAGATTGTCTTGGAAAAAGTAGTAATAAAAGAGACTATAAAAGATTTCCAGAATAGCTCTTTATAGTAAGATAAAAAAGATGGCTACCAGCTCCGAAATTTAATAAATAATTTCAGTATAGAAGTTTTACAAGGTAATGTTTTTATTATAATTTATAAAAATTCCAAAAAAATAAAGCGAAGTTTTTAATTTCTTAGAAAAACACTTTTGAGGTAATGTAATAATTTTACTCCTACTTATTTCAAAATTAAGCTAACTCCTCTGTCATCTATTTGTATTTTCTAGTGTTGAAATTTTACAGCATTTATTAATTTGGATCGTATCTATCCTCAATTTCTCTCTGTATAAAATATGGCTTGTTTGTTCAGACCTACTTCAAATGATATATCTTTTACTAAAGATTTTTCTAAACTTCAGTCAGAATCAATCATTCCCTACATGGTAGAATTTTACCCATATTTTCATTTCACTATCGTATAAAGAGAAGTATTTAAAAACAAATTTTATTAATAAAGTTATAGGAGATCTCTAGATTTTAAAAGCTTTTAGCAATATGGCGTATTGCAAATGTTTGAAATAACTACACTAAATATAAAGTATAAAATGCTAAATAAGAATTTTAGCCTCTTTCTCCCTAAAAAAATGTACATAAAGGTAGGATATGGTTTTCTGAATCCTTTTCAAATAAATGAATGACTCAATGAGGGCTGAGAGTTCAAGGAATCTTTAAATCTAATTATTATTCTTTAAAATTAGTATCCAACTAAGAGTAATATTTCTGAATGGGTATCTCTAGGCCTGGTTTCTCCCAACTGTTGCAGAGTGAAAACTGAAAATAATCAATGGTCAGTATTTTTTAAAATAATATATGTTTGTTGATAAATCTTTTGATACTCCTTTTACTTTAATTCCTCTAATTTCTTGCTGTTTAAGTACCTTTTTTTGCCATTTCAAATACATCTAAAAATACCATGTTATTTAGTAGTATTTTTAATTTAATGTATAATTTTTGATACTATGAACTAAGAAATTCTATGATAATGATACCACTGTAATAACCTGGTTATTATTAAACAGAAAACAGTAAAGGGAAGACTAGATAATATAGGCATGCCATTTATATGGCTTTGCTAGAAAGCTGTAATTTAACCCTCTCCAAGTCTGTTTCCCACTGATAGATGGGGAAAAAAGAAGGGACTGGACAAAGGCAGTTTGGACACATGCCCAGTAAGGTCTGAGTGAGGTGGGAAAGTGCTTACCTGTCAGTCAAACCTGGGAATAAGTCAGTGGCCAAAATAGGTGGGGCCTCTGCAAGAGTGTGAAACCTAAATATTTAAACTCCTGGGCCAAGGATCACATGCAGTCTCTCTCTCCTCTCTCTCTCTCTCTCTCTCTCTCTCTCTCTCTCTCTCTCACACACACACACACACACACACACACACACACACACACACACACACTTGGGGCTTGGGGCTCTCCTATTGCGGGAGGTGTGCCATATCTTCTTTATCCAGTCATCCTTTGAAAGACATGTAGGTGGCTCCCATGTTTGGTTTCTTTCTTTTTCTTTCTTTCTTTTTTTTAACCATTTATAATGCTGCAATGAACATAGGAATACATATATCTTTACAAATAAATGTTTCAAAATACCCAGAAGGGGTATTGCTAGGTCTTATGTTGCTCTATACTTAAGTTTTTGAGGAATTTCCATACTATTTTCATAGTGGTTGTACAGTTCATGTTTCCACCGGCAGTAAATGAGGGTTCTTTTTGTTCCACAACCTCTCAAACACTTATTTCTTGTCTTGTTGATAATAGCTATTCTAACAGGTGTGATGTGGTTCCTCACTGTGATTTTGATTTGCATTTTCCTCATAGCTACTGAAGTCGAGCATCTTTTCTATTGGCCATTTGTAAGTTTTGGGGAAAGTGTTCAGGTCCTCTGCTCATTTTTTAATTGGATTATTTTTGTTGTTGAGTTGTATAAATTCTTTATATATTTTGGATATTAGTTCCTTATCAGGGGTATTGTTTGCAAATATATTCTCTCACTCAGTTGGCTGCCTTTTTGTTTTGTTGATGGTTGCTGTTGTTTTTTTACTATGCAAAATCTTTTTAGTTTGATATAGTCCCATTCATTTATTTTTGTTTACTTTCCTTGCCTTTGGGGTCACATTCATGAAATCCTCTCTGAGATCCAGATTTGTAAGTTTAGTGTCTATGTTTTCTTGTGTATTTTTATTTCACACTTTATATTTAGGTCTTTGTTCCATTTTTGAATTAATTTTTGTGTACTTTGTAATAGTAGTCTAGTCATTCTTTAGCATGTGGCTTTTCAATTTTCCTAGCACTACGTAGTTTTTTTAAGTTTTTTTGATAGCATGTTTTCATCTTAAGGACACCTTTATTGTTTAAAATAATGATCTAAGTAAAATTTTAATAATAACAATAAAAACAATTGAATCAACATGAATTGGGAAATAAATACTAAGAGTCAAGACTAACTATGATATCAGAATTTCAGTTGAGTAGGAAAAAAATCACAGAAATGTTTGGGCAGAAAAACATAGGCAAGAGGAGATAGAGCCTATGTCAGAGACAACTGTAGATTGCCCAGTGAGGAGCCTGTCAGGAACATCTTTCTAGGACAGAGACCACTCTCAGAATATCCCTTCTCAAGGTAGAAGCAGGGAAGTGATGGAATACAGGCTCCCATTGTCAGGGAGTATGCTCTGTTCGCCACACCAGCACAGTTCCTAGGACATAGTTGGTACTAAATAGATGTTTCTTGAATTGAAATAAGTACCTATGAGAGTGGACAGCAAAGTCAGACATAGGACATGGCACTTAACAATGTTGACACTAACCAATGCCTGACCACTTTGCTCAAAAAGATTTTGTTTGCCCTTGTTCTGGGGTGAAGGTAAGGCTGGCTGCTGTGGGAGTTTGTAGAAGGATGGCATTCAGTATAATTGCTTATTCATAGGTCTTTTTTATTTTATTGATTTTTTACAGGGAGAAAGGGAAAGGGAAGAGTGTTAGAAACATGGATCAGCTGCCTCCTGCCCACCCCCTACCGGGGATGTTCCCACAAACAAGATACATGTCCTTAACCGGAATCGAACCTGGGACCCTTCAGTCGCACAAAGACACTCTATTCACTGAGCCAAACCAGTTAGGACTATTCATAGGTCTTTAACTGATCTTCTGCTTCAAAACCCCCCATTTGGGATCACACTGTGCAGTTGTTGGAATTTCTGCTGTGACTTCTCAGAGCAGCAGCTCTGCAGAGCTATGTGTAGTGAATGGCAAGGCCTCAGGGTACAGTGCCTGACTGCAGAAATACTTCCGTGCCACATCCTATTAAGCATAGTTTCTAAGCAATATTGTTGAAATTGCTCCAGCGGCCAGACGGGATGTCTGTAGCCAACTAAAACCTCCATCTCCAGGACTCAGCCAACTGGGGCATTGCCCTGGGCCTGGCAGCATGGATACTTCTTAGTCTGGAAACTCAACCACGTGAAGCCGTGCACATACTGACAATCAGCATCTTTGATTTCCAATCCAGAACAAGGAGTATATTGCCCCTGTTCCATATCCTAAGACTGTTTTTTCATGTATAGAGATGAGCCTGATTTCACTACGTATAATACTGGGTAAGAAAACTGGCACCCTATCCAACATGATGCTCCCAGATGCAGTTATAGCAGTGCTATAGGAAGTTGGCCACCTTCAGCCCTCACACACCTTCACTCTGGTGCAGACCCATGGCTTCAGTGACTTTATTTTATCTTATCCTTTTCTGTTTTAAAGCTTGTAACAGAGCTTGATTTCCCTTCAGACTGCTTTTCAATTTCCCAGCTCCATTTATTGAAAAGGCTTTCTTTTCTCCACTATATGTTTTTGGATCCCTTGTTGAAAATTATTTGCCTGTATATATGTGGGTTTTTCCCCTGGGCTTTCAATTATTGTCAGTGGGGTATGCAAGTCCCTTATTATAATTGTACTAGAGGCCTGGTGTGTGAATTCATGCATGAATGAGGTCTGGCAGCGCCCCCCTTCCCACCCCGATTGCGAGAGGTTGGTGGTTGAACTCCCATTTAGTCAAACTCCAGCCTGAGGGGACAATTTGCATATTAGCCTTTTATTATTTAGGATTTTTGTCAGTTTTCCCCTTTAGTTTGGTTAGTAATTGCTTTATCTATTTTGGTACTCCCAGGTTGGGTGAATATATATTAATGAGTTATGTCTTCTTGATATACTGTCTCTTTTATCATTACAAAGTGTCCATCTTTGTCTCTTGTTACTTTTATTATCTTGAAATCTATGTTGGTTGATATAAGTGGGCTCTTCCCTCTTTTCTCTGGATGCCATTGGCTAGGAGTCATTTTCCATCCCTTCACTTTGAGGCTCTGTTTGTCTTTGCAGCTGAGATGGCTCTCCTGAAGGCAGCATATAGTTGGGTTTTGTGTTTTAATTCATCCTGCTACTCTGTGCATTTTAATTGGTCAGTCCATTCATTTATATTTAGGGTGATTATTGATATATAAAGACTTCTAAAGCCATTTTATCCTTTGTCTTTTGGTAGCTACCTCTGTGTCTTCATTATTTCTTTTCTCTTGTGTTTATGTCATTTTAGTTTGGTGGTATTCTGTGACATATTTCATCCATTTCCTCCTTTTTGCTTTATATGTTTTAGTTCCAGATTTTTGCTTTGTTACCATTAGGATTATGTAAAAAAAATTTCCTATGTACAATAGTCCTTTTTCTTCTGATTACATCATATTTTCATTCACCTGTGCAAGTTTAGACCTTTTTATTTTATTTTATTTTTTTGGCTAGTCAAATACAGTAGTGAGAAGGGAGGTATATAGAAGGAGGACTTCAATCTGTAACTGACTGTATACAATCAATTATGATAAGTCACTACCTCCAGTCCAGCTCTAGTTTAGTCCCTTTCCCCTCTTTTATGTTGCAGGCCTACCTCAAAAAAGGCCTACCATAAAAAGGCCTAACTTTCTATGCTGTGTGTTCATTCCAAATTGCAGTAGCTATTGTATTATATTTTCTATGCTTTTACCTCCTTTAACTTTTATGTTATATTCAAATGCTTAATACCCTATTCAGAACAAGAGTTGCAAATTTCTCCTTTTGTCTGTCTGTTAGTCATCTTATAGTTTTATGTCCTTGTGTATTCTTATTGCAGGTAGAAGAACACCTTTCAGTAATTCTTGTGGGGGTAAATTTTCTCAGCTTCTGTTTGTTTGGAAAGCCTTTATGTCTCCTTCATATTTAACTAACACCTTTGCTAGACATAGTATTCTTGGCTAGTGATTTCTTTCTTTCATTATTTTTGAATATTTGATTCCACTTTCTCTTAGCTTATATGGGGTTCTGAAAAACTCAATGATAATCTAAGAGGTTACCATATTCTTTAGAGGTTACCATATCCTTTTCCTTGGCTGCCTTTCAGAATTCCTTTTTTGTCATTAACTTTTGACAACTTTAATATAGTGTGCCTTGGGAAAGGCCTTTTTGGTTGCAATAATTAGGTGTTCCACTAGCTTCTTGGATTCAATGGTTCAGTTCTTTCCATAGATTTGGGAAATTTTCGTAGATTATTTGTTTGAATAACTCTCTGTTCCTTTTCTTCTCCTTCTGGTATAACCATTATTCTTACATTTGCTCTTTCCAATTGAGTCAGTGAGTTCACATAGAGTTCTTTTATTTTGTTTTTTACTCTTGATTCTCTCTCTCCTCCAACTAAGTCATTTCTAGATTTTTATCTTTGATATTACTAATTCTTCCTCCACTTGGTCTGCTCTATTTCCAAAACTAGACAGTCCATTCTTTATCTCTTTTGTTGAATTCTTCAGTTCCAATTTTTAAATTGGTTCTTTCATAGTTTTAAGTTCTTTGGTAAAGTGCTCCTTTGGTTCATTAATTTTATTTCTGAGCTCATTTAACTGCTTTTATGAGTTTTCTTGTATCTTGTTAATTTTTTTTCAGAATTGCAATCTTGAATTCTCTGTAATTTAAATCACAGTCTTTCATGTCTTTAAGTTGATTTTCTGGAGATTTTTAATTTTCCTTCTAAACTCCCTTCTTACCTTGGTGATTCATTGTGTTTGATGGATTATTTCTGTGCCTATGCATTTGTGAAAATGAAATCTTTTTTTAAAAAGTATTGAACTCTTAACTGTTTAACAGGTTATAAGTGCAGATTTTTCTTTTGTTTTCTGGTAGATGGTGCTGAAGCACAGTTGTTGTTTTTTCTCTTACCTGCACTACTGGGGCTGCTGGGATCTTTGTGGGGCTGGGTCAGCCTCAGCCATGGAAAACCCCTGCTATTACCCAAGGAGATGGGTGTCCTCTTAATGACTTAGTTGCCTCAGTCTCAGGGTATCACCCTCATCGGGGGATGTGGTGGGTTTGGGTCTCCTTGTTTGTGTGTTCCCAGGGTTGATTCCTGCACCCAGAATCTGCCAATCATGCTGTTCTGTCTGCACTGTCCTAGCAGCTTCTACCAGGCTCAGCTGTGAGGGTTGGATGGGAGAGTAGGGAACAGATTTGCACATCTGGAGCTTTGTCTTTTCTAGTCATGGGTTTAGCCACAATGAGTATGGACCACTTAGACTGGAAGTTGTTTCTTCCCTTTTGCAATCTGCTGAGTGAGGATTTTACTGCTTGCAGGCCACAGGGAGATAGAGGTGAGGTGGTAAGGGGGATATAGGGGGAAGGCAGATTCCCAGTCTGTGGCTCTTTTTGCCTGGTGATGGGGATATGTGGAATCCTTCTGCTCTGTGCATTGCTTCTCTGCCCTGACCTTGGGCTCAGCCTCAATGTGTACTGGCCATGCAGGCCCAGTGCTGCCTCTGCCCTTCCAGTTTGCCCAGTAGGGGTTGCACCCTGACCATTCACTGCTATTGCATTTGTTAAGGTCCTGGGGAGCTTGGGGATTGTCCTTCCTCCAGCCTGTCTCCTGATTGCTCTGATACATCCACCTTAAGATGTCTCAATGCTCGGATCCCTCAGATGTGTTTGTGTGTTGAGCAGGGACTCCTTTGTTGAATTATAACTGTCTTTTTGTCACTTCCAGGAGATAGATCTGGAGTTCCTCTCACTCCACTAGACTGTAGACATTACTCTTCTCAACTCAGTTTACTTAATCTTGTTTCATTTCTTCACTAGAAAAACATGTTGGTAGAGTAGACATATTCATAAATGTTTATTCTTGGTTGAAACCATAAAACTCAATTTCAGTTTTCAATGAAATATTATTAAATTTTTAAAATTATATTTGATATTATAAAATATGGGCTAAAATGTATTCATAGCCATATTACTATGACAGCTACAAATTCACACTGAAAGTATGTGTTATTAGTGTATCAAAAAAAAAAAGAGTGGTACTGTTATCGAGGAAGTAATATTCTGAAATGTTGAATACATTTCAGTAAGGTTTCTAACAAGAAAAGTTAAATCTTTCTTTGATTTTCATTGTCTTTACTTTTCTGTAAAATTCACTGTATATTAATGCTGTGCCACAGCACCTCCCCTGGCTGAGGTAGGGTTTGCCAGGATTCCCTGTTGTAGTTATGCTTGTCCTCCCCCCGCTTTCTATACCATACTCTTTGGAAAGAATCACCATGTGTGATCACACAGAGGGAGTGGGACTTATGCTTTGCCTCCTTAAGGCACAGTTTGTACCTTGATTATTTGGAATTCTTCTGCATGAAAGACTTGTCCTTTCTTCCCCATTATTATTCATTCATATTAGTAAAGATTCATGGGTATTATTTTATACTTTGACTTACAATTTGGTAACTTTTGTTGTTCTGCTGTGCTCCTCTGATATATTCACATAAATATAGGTTAGAGTTTTTAAAGACTTTCTTTAAAATGTCTCTAGAGAGAACCAAGATGGCGGTGTAGGTAAAACACCTATCTTGCCGTCATACACAGCAATTTTAAAACTACAGCTTAACAAAAGAACAAACACTGTCCAGAATCAGCAGAAAGCTGGCCGAGTGAAAATCCCACAAATAAAAGTGAAGATAAGACATTGTGACTTGGAGGAGCTGCGGCGGACAGCGTTGAAGATTCGTGCGGAGAGAGGTTTGGAGCGCGTGCCAGCGGATAGGGCAGGTGGCTGAAAACAGGCCAGTTTTCTCGAAGAAGAAGAAAAAGGTAAAGATGAAGATTATGAACAACAAATACACATCTATCAACAAATGAACATAAAAATCAAGTGAATTGATAGGCTGTTGAACAGGTTAGACTGGTGAATATAACAGAGACATGGACATAGAGAGGGAATGGACTGACAATTCTTGGGGAGAAAAGGGTTGTGGGAAGTGCAGCAAGAGACTGGACAAAAATCTAGCAACAATGGGAGAGGACAGTGGGGAGGGGGACGTGAGGGTGGAGGGTGGGATAGGTATAGGGTGGAGGGGAGCTATAGGGGGATAAAAAGGGGAAACAATGTAATTAATAAACTGAACAATAAAGATAAAAAATAAAAATAAAGAAATAAAAATAAATAAAAAGTGGCATGTGGAAATCAGTGTTCTAAGAAAACTTCAGAATTACTTTCCAATATTAAGAAAAAAATGTTTTGTAGAAAAGAAGAGGATAAACAGATATCAGTTAAGCAATAATCCAAGTGTCCTATATAATAAAAGCCTAATGTGCTAAGTGTCCAACCACTCATTCCACCACTGGACCAGTTGCTGTTGTGTACACTGACTACCAGGGGGCAGATGCTCCAACTGGTAGGTTGGCTTGCTGCTAGGGTCCAGCTGATAGGGACTGTGCTAGATAAGCCAGACAAACCCTGGAGTCCTCCCTCATTCTCTCCCCACCCTGATCGTGCACAAGTGGGATCCCTTGGCATGGTCTGTGCCCTCTCACAATCCAGGACTCCTCAGGGGATGTCAGAAAGCCGGTTTCAGCCTGATCCCCACAGGCCATGCTGAGGGACCCCACCAGTGCATGAATCCATGCACCAGGTCTCTAGTAATGTAATAAGCACACAGCCATCCTATCTAATAAAAGAGATACATGGAAATTGACTGTACCTCTGCTATGCCCACAAGCCACGCCCACCAACCAATCAGGAACAAGTATGCAAATTAACCCAACAAATATGGTGGTGGCCACAGAACTGGAGCAAGCAGGAGGCTTGGGGTGCCCCCAGCAATAGAGGAAGCCAAGCTTCCTGCCCTCTCTGGCCGGTCATGGCCTCCACTCAGGGCTACAAAGTTTCACTTATAGAAGATAAATAAATCCCAACAAAAATGGTGGCAACTACAGAGCTGGAGAAAGCAGGAGGCTTGGGTCACCTTCAATGATGGAGGAAGCCAAGCTTCCTACCCATCCTGGCCATCCCTGGCCTCCACAGGCGAGGGCAGTTGGGAGGAACCAGGCCTGCAAAAGAGGGCAGTTTGGGGCGATCAAGACTGCAGAGAAGGGCAGTTAGGGGTGACTAGGCCAGCAGAGGAGGGAAGTTGGGGGTTGCCGGGCCTGCAGGAAAGGGCAGTTGTGGGGGACCCAGGCCTTCAGAGGAGGGCAGTTAGGGGCAATTAGGCTGACAGGGGAGCAGTTAGGCATCAATCAGGCTGGCAGGGTAGTGGTTAGGGGGTGATCAGGTTGGCAGGCAGAAGCAGTTAGGGGCAATCAGGAAAGTAGGCGAGCAGTTTGGAGCTAGCAGTCCTGGATTGAGAGAGGGATGTTCGTCTTCCCTTTCAGGTCTGATTCTACAGGACCGACTGCCCTTTCAGGTCCAATCCTGGTGTTTAATTCGACCTGAAAGGACAGTCAAACATCCCTTCAGGGCTCCCAGATTGGAGAGGGTTCAGGCTGGGCTGAGAGACACCCCCCCCCCCCCGCCTCCCTGGCATGAATTTCATGCACCAGGCCTCTAGTAAGAATATAAAGGGAAATATACGTGAAGTATTTCCAAGTAAAGAAATTATAGGACTTCGTTGAAGACTGATTATTGGGAAGCAAGAGAAAGGGAGAGTAAGATACAATAACAGAATTTCTCACGACACTTGTGACTTTGTATTACTTGCTTTACATTTGATAGGTCCTTTAATTCTCATTACAACACTGTGAGTTAGGAATTATTCCATTTCCACAGATAAGAAAACAGAGGGTCAGAGAGCCACGGTCTTAAAGCTAGCCTGCCACACTAATTCTGACTGAATTCAAAGCCAATGCATTTCCCTCATCATTGTTCTACCTTCCTTTGGAGGTTGGAGAACATGATGCTTCCACAAAAGGGGAGAGAATTGACGGGCCCAATTTTGGACATGCTAGATTTGAGATTAACAGAGTAGCAGCTATATGGAGATACTTGGTATTAACTAATTGATTTAACATTTTTATTAAATTTTCTACAGTTTGACCTTATTATCAATGCATATCTTTGTGAAGAACTCTTTTTATTTAATATTTCTTTTTTCCTTTTGTAGAAAAATTTTTCAGTAATTTTTTTATTTATTACATTTATTGGGGTGACACTGGCCCACATGATTATATAGATTTTAGGTATGGGTTTCTGTATATTTCACTATGTGCCCCCCACCCAAAGTCAAATCTTCTCCTGTCACCATACATTAGGATCCCCTTCTCTCACCTGCCCTCCACTTAACATTTCTTTAAACATGCTTACATATCAAGACTAATGTGCAGGCAAAATTAATATATTTAAAATTTGAATAGAAATACTAACAATTCTTTAAACAGCATTTGTCCTACATTTGGGGTCACAGAAGTTTGGCTGCTTATGACATAAGGCAATAGTACTAATGACAGACTAATCCTAGGCACCCCTTCCCCCTTTTAAAAAAATGGCACCCATAGAGAAAAGAAACCAAAACCTACTCAAATAATCTAAACATAGTAAAGATTATTCTGTGATAAAGCAAGGTAGTTGGCATCTTCCTCAGTCCCAAAAGTCAAAGTAACATTGGAAGAACCATATACCAGAGACAGGGAAACTGGTGGTGTCTAATTCATTGCAATCCTGAAACCCAGCACAGAAATTGAAACCACCCCCAGGGTGTCATACATCTATTATTCTAAAATGGTATTCTTTCCTCATTCTTCACAGACAGCCTCACATCATAACCTGAAGGCAGACATTCGTGTAAATACACTCCAGACACTTTTTGCTAGGCGAGTAATTGGTTTGTTTTGAGGAGGAACCCAAGTTATTCTGATATAAAAAATAAAACCTTGACCAAGTCTGTTCATGCTGAAGGACAGTATTGCAGCCATAAAACACTAACTCTAGAGACCACCCCCAGCCCCCACCCAGGCCTTCTCTGCCAGGCTTGTCATTGCCTTGCCTCAGGGTTCACATGGAAGAAAAACATGGATGAAAATCTTTGATTTATAAATCTGTAACTATGGAACTAGTTTATCATATCCAGGAAATGTCTGGAGAGTAGTTATTACAGGAACTATTGGCCCTCTGGGAAATGGCAGGATTTCTCAGATTCAATTTTTGAGTATGGGCCAGAGGCAATCCAAACCC
This sequence comes from Antrozous pallidus, assembly GCA_027563665.1. Taxonomy (NCBI): domain Eukaryota; kingdom Metazoa; phylum Chordata; class Mammalia; order Chiroptera; family Vespertilionidae; genus Antrozous; species Antrozous pallidus. Next base: position 57,269,635 of record CM050513.1, read on the forward strand.
AGAAAGATGGACTGGTGACTAAGAGAAAGAGTCACTAACCTTTCTTCTCTGAGGAATATTTTCACAAAGAGCCCCAGTGGTTTTGATGCTTTGTCTAATTGTTTATGCTTTAGTTTCTTAAATAAGTAGCATAGTTATTACCCTGTTCTATCTTATCTGTTCATGGAAGTGGGCCAGAATTCTACTTTCTTCTGTGGCATCCCCTTGAAAATAAAATTTAAACGTCAACATCATTCCTGGTCCTACCTTTGACGGCAGCACAAAATCAAGCTACTGCACAATCAGTAGTCTCATTTGAGTCTTGGCACAAGTTGTTCCCACTGCCTAGAGTGGCCTGGCAGACTTCCAGCTTATTTGAGAGGTTAATTCTTACTCATCCTTCAAAATTCAGCTCCGCATCACTGCTCAAACTGCCTTCTCTGGACTTCCAACCCTCCTCTAAGAGGTCAGTCCCCTTCCTGGGCTCCACAGCAGCCTGTGCTTACCACCCCTCCTGCATCAGTGCTGCTGAATCACATTCGTCCATTCCTGTGTATCCAGTATACCACTAGACCACAAGTTTTCTGGGGCCAAGCATGGTGTCTAGTACTCCAGGATGCCCAAGATACCATCCTATCTAATAAAACTTTAATGTGCAAATTGACCAAACGGCAGAACAACCAGAGCAACCATGATGTGCACGTCACCACCAGGGGGCAGATGCTCAACACAGGAGCTGCCCCCTGGTGGTCAGTGTGCTCCCGCAGGGGGAGCCAGGCTCAAGGCTGATGAGCGCAGCAGTGGTGGTGGAGCCTCTCCCACCTCCCCTGCAGGCAGTAAGGAGCGAGGGGTCCAGAACTGCGAGAGGATGCAGGCTGGGCTGAAGGTCCCCCTCCCTGAAGCATGAAATTTTGTGCACCAGGCCTCGAGTATGTATAATATAGTCACTAATAAGGGTTATGAAATTAATACATGAATCAGTACAATTCAACACATACTTTAAAACAATGATCTGCTATTGGAAAAATAGTACAACCCAACTAGACACATCATAATGAGGTGTGATTTAAATGAAAAATTTTGCTTCTGTAAAAGACTTCTCTTTCCAAACTTGCCCTCATCAGCCTTTTTCATTCTGCCAACATAAAATGCTCTTCTTTCTGAACAAAAGCCATTGTGAGCACAGCCATGGATTACTTCTTGGTTTTGGTCCTCCCACTTGCCTCTTCTGTGCCCCACTATGGCCATAGTAATACACTTGCCATTCTCAGGGCTCACTGTGATCACTGTTTCCCAGAGCCAACACGTAGGGAGCACCCAGTCAATATTTGTTTAATAAGAGAAAAAGGCCAAGCATCTTATGACGTAGTAAAGCTGTGGATTGCAACTGAGTGGGGAAATCTTAACTATGTTTTGGTTCAATAAATACGCCAGGCACAGATTTTGGTTTGAGGAGAACAAAGATGAAGACAGCATGGTCTCTCACAGAATTTACTGTCTACTGAGCTAAAAGATACATAAGTAGATAATTTCTTTTTTAAAGCGAATGAAGTAAAATAAAATGAATAAAGTAAAATAAAAGTTTGCATAGTTCGGAAAAGACTTCCTAGAACTAGAAGATGATTCTTGAAGGATGAATCTGAAAGGATGAATAAGTCTCTGAGTTTAAGAAAGGACAAAAGGCAACTAAAGGCACAGAGGCACTAAACAGTATGGCATAGGCAAAAACTGCACATGATATAAGCAAGGGGTGGTGGAGGCCTGAACGAGAGCAACCACGATAGAGATGAAGAGGAGAGGATCAATTCAGGAAATAGACAGACCAAGGACCAGTATCCTTGATGATGACAGATTAGCAGGGAGAGGGGAAGAGAAGAAAGTAATGAATTGATGAAAAAGAAGCAGGCTTGGAGTAGGGTAGGGAAAAAATAAGTTTCAGTTTTAACATGTAGAGTTTCATTATATTGGGGACATCAAGTTGCTATTATAAGCAGCAGATAGTATGACATACAAGCAGACATATACAGCTGGCAGTTTGATATGCAACCCAGATCCTTATAATCAGAGTCAGAAATCTAAGACCATAAGAGCAAATGAGATTGCTTGAGGACCATATATGGAAGAAGAAGCAAAGAACCAAGAACAGAGCTCAGGGTCACAGAAAAAAAGGCAAGGGAGGAATAGCGCAGGAAGATGATCAAAGAAAGCAGGATGTAATTGCATAACCAACGGTGAGTAGTTCCTCCAAGTCAAGGGCATAGAGTTTGCAAGAAAAAGAAATCAAGAGTGATAATTACAGCAGAGGGTCCAAAAAGATAAGAACAGAAAAGTAATCATTGGATGTAGCAAAACACATGCCAGCGGGCTGACGTGTATGTTGGCAGGGAGGCTTCGGTGGAATGATGGGGGCTGGAGCCAAATGGCAGACAACGGGTCAGTGCAAGCCAGGTGAGGAAAGGGAGGCAATGAGTGCGGGATGACTCCCGCAGAAACCTGAGTGAGAAGGGAAGAAAAGAAATACGGTAATATTGGCGTGGGCAAGGAAGAGAAATAGTGATTCCAGAGTCACAGGAAAAATTACGTATAGTAGGGTGGTAGGGTTATAAGCATGTTGGAAACTAGGAGAAGTCACTGAAAGTGAAAAGGTGGAAGACAAAGCAAACTCACTAAACGTGGCCTCCTTATTGCCTTGCATTGTGTCTATTTCTTTTCTTCTCCCTCAGCACCGTGCCTGACACAGAGGGATCCAATGTCCGCCAATGAATACGTGGGTGAGTAAATGATGAAGCGACATCCAGAGGAATCCTGCAGAGAGTGGTTAAGGGACTTACCTCCAACAAGAAAAGAAATGCTTCATTCTCTGAAACAGAAAGACAGGCAGGGGAAAATTGATTTCCAGATCAGAGCTTTCTCACATGGATAGATTAATTTTGCAGATTGGTGAATGCAAGTATTTTAAATCATCTAATTAATTGTTATGAGTTACTGTTTTATTTACTGCTTTAACACTTCTCTAATGAACATTTTCAGGAAGGTAAACTATATTCTTTCTGCTCTGTGGTCTATTTTTCTATCATATCATTCCTTAAAAGACAATAAGCCCCTTAAGAACATGAGTCTTGACTATTTTAACTTAACTTTTAAGAGAAGTTTTAGGCTTACAACAAAATTGAGAAAAGGGTAGGGAGATTTCCTATATACCAAATGCCCCCCACATAGGCATAGACTTCCCATTTATCAATATAATTCACCAGAATGGTATACTTTTAACCAAGAATGAGACATCTTAATCATCCAAAGCCCATAGTTTATCTTAGGGTTCATTCTTGGTATTGTATATTCTGTGGGTGTAGACAAGTGTATGGTGACATGTATTTATCATTACAGCATCATACAGAGTATATTCAGTGCCTTAAAAATCCTCCACTACCTCCCCATTCATCTTTCCTCTTCCTCACTCCTGGCAACCACCGATCTTTTCATTCTGCCTTTTCCAGAATGTCATATGCTGAGAATCATGTCGCTTGTAGCCTTCTCAGACTGGCTTCTTTCACTTAGTAACACGAAATTAAGTTTCCTCCTGTCTTTCTGTGCCTTGATAGCTTGACTTTTTTATTTTTTTATTCCTTACAACACTTTATATAGTTTGGGGTATATGGAAGGTATTCAATAAAGGCTCATTAAATGTATTAACATAAATCTACTAACATCCAAAGCAACACACTTGTATTTGTCTCAAACCTCTGGGTAAAATGGACTATATTACTATAGAGGCTTTCAAGTACTATCAACATTAGGATTATTTCTAAGTTTGACAGAGTCAGGAAGTCATTCATCAAGCTATTATATATGTCACTATATCACACGTGTTTTACCAGAATTTGCCTTCAAATTAGTAATGGAATGAACTAAAAGTGCTTCTTGAAAACAGTTACATCCTAGTTCTCTTTCAAATGCTCCACCATTAGCACTTGGGAAATGTCACCGAAAGGGAAATTACCTCAGCTTTCTCAAACCCCTGACCATGCACAGATCACATCACACCTCTGCGCCCGAGCCTCTCTGCTTGAAAGTCTCGTCCACTTGTATTCACCTGGCCAACTTCCACTGATCCTTCAAGACCCAGTTTAAATGCCAATTTATTTACAAAGCTTTTCAAATTTCATCTCACCTTATAGTGATTATTTCTTTCTTATGAAACTAACCTGCTATATTTTAATAATTAATCAGATGAATTCACCCAAGCATGCCTTTTCATGTTTGTATCCCTAATACCTGTCACACACCTAGGCTTGGTCCCAGGGTGGAAGATGAGGAGGTGCTGAAAAGTGCTTGAGTTCAGACTATATTTTGAAGATAGAGCCAATGGGATTTGATGATATCAAGTGGATGTGCATAGTGTATAAAAGAAAGAGAGAAGCCGAGGTTGGCACTAAGGTTTGGACCCTGAGCAACTAGAAATGCAGAGGTTCTTTTTAAAAAATATATATATTTTATTGATTTTTTATGGAGAGGAAAAGAAAGTCAGAAACATCGGTCAGCTGTCTCTTGCACACCTCCTAGTGGAGATGTGTCCGCAGCCAAGCTATATGCCCTTGACCGTAATCGAACCCGGGACCTTTCAGTCCAAAGACAGACGCTCTACCACTGAGCCAAACCGGTTTCGACATAGAAATGCAGAGGTTCTATTAATGGATATAGGGAAGACAGTGGGAGGAGCACGGTGGGCATTCAGTTTTAATTTGAGATGCCTATTAAGTGCCCAAGTGGAGAAGTTGAGGAGGAAGTTTCAGGGAAAAGGTCTGCATCCTATAAATTTGGAAATTATTGCTAGGTATGTGCTATTTAAAGCCATGAGCCTAGATCAGTTGTTGGCAAACTCATTAGTCAACAGAGCCAAATATCAACAGTATAACAATTGAAATTTCTTTTGAGAGCCAAATTTTTTAAACTTAAACTTCTTCTAATGCCACTTCTTCAAAATAGACTCACCTAGGCTGTGATATTTTGTGGAAGAGCTATACTCAAGGGGCAAAAGCCGCATATGGCTTGCGAGCCACAGTTTGCAGACAATGAGCCTAGATGAAATATCCAAGAGATAAGTATCCTATCTAATAAAGAGGTAATATGCAAATTGACCATCACTCCAACACACAAGATGACTGCTCCCATGTCGTCAAAGATGGCCAGCATGGGAGGGCAGTTGTGGTCAATCAGGCCTGCAGGGGAGGGCATTTGGGGACAATCAGGCCTGCAGGGGAGGGCAGCTGGGGTGACTGGGCTGGCCCAGGAGGGCAGTTAGGGGCAACCAGGTCTGCAGGGGAGGATAGTTGTGGGGGGACCAGGCCTTCAGGGGAGGGAAGTTAGGGATGATCAGGCTGGCAGGGGAAGGCAGTTAGGAGCAATCCGGCCAGCAGGGGAGGGCAGATAGGGGTTATTGGACCAGCAGGGGAGCAGTTAGGTGTCAATTAGGCTGGCAGGGCAGTGGTTAGGGGATGATCAGGCTGGCAGACAGAAGTGGTTAGATGCAATCAGGCAGGCAGGCAGGCGAGTAGTTGGGAGCCAGCAGTCCTAGATTGTGAGAGGGATCCCAGATTGGAAAGCATGCAGGCTGGGCTGAGGGACACCCCCACTTCCATGCACAAATTTCGTGCACTGGACTTCCAGTCCTAATATGTAAAAACTCTGGGTCCGTCACATCCACAACAACCAGGATACTGGACCATTTGCCAGGCTGTGCATGCTTCAGGCAAGCAAGCTGAATTGCCAACCTCTCGAAGAGAGAGAGAGGTGGGGCTGATCAGCAGTGGCAGTGGCTGCTGGTGAGTCCGGGAGAGAGAAGCAGGGTGATCATCAGGCCCAGAGATAGGCCTGGAGATGATGACTGGCATAGAAACTGACAAATCATAACCAAATTGGCCAGCAGAGGACAGCAGTTGGGGGCAAGACCAGGCCTGCAGAGAAGGACAGTTGGGGCCATCAAGGTGGCAGGGGAGGGCAGTTGGAGGGGACCAGGCCAGCATGGGAGGGCAATTGGGGGTGAGATCAGACAGGCAAGGGAGGGAAGTTGGGTACGAGATCAGGGAGCTGTTAGGTGTTAATCAGGTTGTCAAGGGAGTAGTTAGGGGGTGATCAGGCTAGCAGGCAGGAGAGCAGTTAGGAGCCAGTAGTCCCAGATTGTGAGAGGGATATCCAACTGCTGTTTTAGGCCCAAGGAGTCTCAGATTGGAGAGAGTGCAGGCTGGGCTGAGGGACACCCCCCACCCCAGTGTACAAATTTCGTGCACCAGGTCTCTAATAAATAAAAAAGAGAAGCGGTCTGAGACCTTGGACACTCCAACTCCATCATGGGCAACCCCAATATTCACAACGTATAAAGAAGGGAGGCAGACTCTAAGGGAAACCAGGAATGCAGCACTTGGTGTCCTTGAAAGTGTTTCAAAGAGAAGAGAGTGGGTTCTCTCCCTGGAAAGTTCATGGGATTTAGGGAAGAGGAGGTCACTGATAATCTTATAAAAAGATTTGGCAGAAGAGTGAGAGTACAAGTCTCATTGGACTAGGGCAGTGGTTGGCAAACTCATTAGTCAACAGAGCCAAATTACCAATAGTACAATTGAAATTTCGTTTGAGAGCCAATTTTTTTAAACTTAAACTTCTAATGCCACTTCTTTCAAATAGATTCACCCAGGCTGTGGTATTTTGTGGAGAGCAACACTCAAGTGGCCAAAGAGCTGCATGTAGCTCATGAGCCGCAGTTTGCCAACCACTGGACTAGGGACAAATTACAATGGAGGAGAAACCTCAAGGACAGTGTGTGTAGACAACTCTTTAAAGTTTTGTTGTATAAAGGAGTAGAGAAATGACACAGTAGCTAGGGGAGCCACCAATGGCTTTGTTTGGTTTGGCTATTTGTTTTTAAGATGGGAACTATTGTGGAATGTTTCATATTATTAAGGACTAGAGGCCCAATGCATGAAATTTGTGCACCAGGGGAAGGGCGGGGGTGTGTGTTTTTCTCAGCCCAGTATGCCCCCTCTCCAATCTGGGACCCCTAGAGGAATGTCTGACTGCCTAAATGGGCAGTCAGATATCCTTCTCACAATCCAGGACTGCTGGCTCCAAACTGCTCACCTGCCTGCCTCCCTGATTGCCCCTAACTGCTTCTGCCTGCCAGCCTGATCACCCCCTAACCACTACCCTGCCAGTCTAATGGATGTCTGACTGCTCCCCGCCAGCCTGTTTGCCCACAACTTCCCTCCTCTGCTGGCCTGGTCACCCCTAACTGCCCTCCCCTGGAGGCTTGATTGCCCCCAACTGCCCTCCCTTGCAGGCCTGGTCCCTCCTAACTGCCCTCCCCTGCTGGCCTGATCACCCATAACTGCCTCCCTGGCAGGGCCTGGAACCTCCCAACGGCCCTCCCCTGCTGGCCATCTTGTGGTAGCCATCTTGTGTCCACATGGGGGCAGGATCTTTGACCACATGTGGGCAGCCCTCTTGTATGTTGAAGTGATGGTCAATCTGCATATTACTCTTTTATTAGATAGGATAGAGGCCTGATGCATGGGTGGGGACCAGCTGGTTTTCCCTGAAGGGTGTCCTGGATCAGGGTGGGGATTCCCTTGGGGTGTGGGGCAGCCTGGGTGAGGGGCCTATGGTAGTTTTCAGGCCAGCCACGCCCCCCAGTAACCCAAGTGGAGGCCCTGGTATCTGGGATTTATGTTCTACAATTGAAACTTTGTAGCCTGGAGCAGAGCCAAGCCTTCTGCTCGCTCTGTGGTGACAGACATTTCTGTTTGAAACTTTGTAGCCTAGAGTGGAGGCCTAGGCTAGGGCTGCAGAAGTTTGGCTTCCGCCAAAGCCCTGGCAACCCTAGCCTCTTGTCTCTCCAGCTTCATGGCTGCCACCATTTCTATTGGGATATATCTTCTATAATTGAAACTTGTAGCATTGAGTGGAGGCCTAGACCAGCAATGGCAAATGGAAAGCTTGGCTTCCTCCATTGCCAGGGAAACCCAAGCCTCCCTCCTGCTCTCAGTGGTGGCAGCCATCTTGGTTGGGGTTTATTTGCATAATCTGCTCCTGATTGGCTGGTGGGTGTGGCTGTGGGCATGGCTTGATCAGAGGTACAGTCAATTTGCATATTACTCTTTTATTAGATAGGATGATCTATCTAGCAGAGAGGAGGAAATTAATAATTCTGGAAACATCACCTGACAGAGGTTCTGACTACTCATTAATCAATAAGCAATGTCTTTAAAGAGTTTAGGATTTATTGGGTCTAGGAGACAAGTGGAGGACTGAGCTGACATAGAGGGGGAACAGAGAGTAACAGGAAGGAGTGGAGCATGGTAATCAGCAGGTTGGCAGGTGGGACATTTCTTAGTAAAATGTCATTGGACAGCAGTGAGGAGATGAGGAGGTGAAGATAGCACAAAATGTATCTTACATCTTAATCCAGCACACATGCACATATAAATATGTGCACACACAACTGAAACAAGCATTTCCTGAAATAATATTTACCCTTATTATATGCTATGCACTCTGTTAAGTTTTAGTCTGCTCTCATATGTTCAATTTTTTAAATGCACAGTTTGAAACTTGATGAATAAATAGTCTAGAAAAGTGGGAGAAGGAATGGACTAGAAAGATAAAGTAGATGGCCAGGCAGCAGGACGGGTTCATGTGAGGTTAATGGCGATAAATTTCCCTTGAGCCCACTAGTCATGGTTGTGGGTTTTTATCCAGTCATGTTGAGTTGCCAGGAGGCAGGCATGGAGTAAGCAGATAATTAGATTTAACTAGGATTGGGGTTTTCCAGACACAAGGACATCCCAGAGTTGGCAAGGGAGTTAATATAATGTCAAAGCATGGAATTCAGGCCAGGCAAGGCTATAAATGAGGGCAAGTGAGAGGACAAAATGTGGTCAAATCTATGAATTGAAGATCTGGTGGGTTGAAAAAGTGAACCAGGGCCTCAGAGGGAGTGAGCTAAAAAGACAGGAATGTGGTGGTTGGAAAGTGGGTTCTTGAATGAGGTTAATGTTGTTTTGGCAACACAGGGCAAGGGTATGACCCTGAGAGAGAATGACTGAGATAAGGAAGGGACAAGATCCCTGGACAAGAGGAGGTTAAGGAACCAAGAGCATGAAGTGTTGAAAGGATCGTTTATCTGGATGCTGAAAAGCTAAAATTGTCACAGGAATTTTAAGAGGAAATGGCAGTGAACCAGAAGCTAAAAATATTAAAGAAATTAAGAGAAGGGACAGGAAGTAGATGACTGCGGCAAGCAGGGGTTGTGGAATAGTCTGAAGCAAGGACTTCAAAGTTGGAGTTTTCTGGAGATGGAAGGGAGATGGATGGTGGGGATGGCCCAGGAGCTGGCAGGCACCGCCCACCCCTGCTGCCAGTGGTATTGGGGGACGGGAGGGAAAGCATCAAGAGAGAGAGCAGCGGAGAAGCAGGGTCCTCATGAAGAGCTGGGGTATCTACTGAGCAAAATCCTAAAGTGAATATTCAGAGAAGTGGTGGCCTTAAGAATTTTGTATGTGGCAGATCCTGTTTCAGAGAGCACAATGGAAGGTTTCCAAAATGGGAAGGGGAGAGAAATGAGCCCAGTCAACAGATATACAGAGCCACCTGAGGAGGAGTGTCCAGTTAACTGACTCAAGAAAGCAAACTAAATAAATCAATTTAATTCCACTATGTTGTGTTTACATGAGTGTCAGACCTTTTAAACTAAGTGATGGGGAAATTGCTTTGATTCTATTGTCCTTCAGAAGGTGTCAGCATAGTTGGAATTTATGGCACATTTTTTATCACATTTTAACTTCTCATTCTCATTTAAAACAGATTTACGCATTCTTTAACATTCTTAGTTCTTGGACCCAGAAATAAATGCAACGAAATTTAACAATCTAATTGAATTTGGTAGAAAGGAAAACCTTTCCACTTGATATTAACTAAAGAACCAAATAATTTAAATTTCTGTTAGAAAAGTATTGAACACCAAAGCTTGGTACCAATTAATACTTTGAATAAAATCTAAGCTTATTAGAGAGTTCCCACAGAACCACCTAAAATTCACCCAAAGAAATTTGGAAAAATTCATCCAAAAAAATGTGAACCCTTGCTTTGTGTACACTATGAACAAAGTGCAACATGGGCTCCATCCACTGGACATTTCATGTTACTGCAATGTTACTTTTTAAACTTTGGCTAATCTAGGTTTTCATTCACTCAATATTATTAATTATTGGTAAATATTATTTATTGATTGTCCTCAATATGCCAAGCACTATTATATACCCTTGAGATACAATAGTTAACACAGAAGACAAAAATTTCTGTCCTCATGGAGCTTATATTTTAGTGTCTAAAATTTCTTATTTTGTGCACTACAATAAATTACAGGCTATCCTATATATTTAAGAGCTAATATCCTAATTAGACCAAAGAGCAGAATGACCACCTGGATGACCTTCTGGATGAAGCCAGGGCTGCGATGGCCAGCAGAGGCAGCTGGGGCTGCGATGGCCGAGCCCTTTGCATGAATTTTGTGCATCGGGCCTCTAGTATCTGTATAATAGGTATCCTAGATAAGGCTGAGTGAACCCTAAGACTTTAGAAACTTGATGAATAAAATCAAAATAAAGAAATTTTTAAATGTCACAAAGTTTTTTTTCTAAAAATAGAAACATCAATTCATCCTTAAGGTAGGTGTTCTCTGTGGCAATAAAAACACATATCCTGTGTGTCCACTACCCCCTTGAGTTTTTTTAATATAAAATTTTATTAATCTACTACATATTCATCATTTTTCAATTTATTTTTATTTTGCAAAAACAGAATCATGCCGTATGTGATCAGGGGATGGCTTCCGTTTGTATTTCACGTTGTATCACTAAGATTCTTCATATTTTGAATGTGCCACCGTTCACTTACCCACTCTTTCGAGGTTTTTCCCGTTTAAATAGTATTCCTATGACATGCTGTACATGTTCTAGGGTGTATATGTATCAGAGATGGTCTTAGCTATATACTAGGGTAGAATTTCATGGGCATGAAAATGTTTGATTTTTTTAAAGATAACAATGCACTTGTTTAGAGTAACAGTAACAAACTATGCTCCCTCCAGAAATGAATAATGGATCGCTTGAAATCAAACCCTCTCCAAAACTTGCTGTTTTCAGATTTTTAAATTTGGGGCAGTTAACAAAATGGTACCTCACTGTAGTCTTGATCAGCACTGTGGATAATCAGAAATCTATCATTGTGGCTCTGTTGGCTACATGTATACCTTCCTGTGTAAAACGTTTGTTTATTTCCCCCTTAATTCTTAGGTTGTGTCTTTGGTCTTTTCATGATCTCAACACAGTTATTATGAAGAATGTCCCTCATTTGGGATTTGCCTGGTGTTGCCCCATAATTACCTTTACATTATGTATTTTTGGCCAGATGCCACACAAGCGATTCTATGTCACATATGGAGGCACACAATGTTGATTTGTCCCCATACTGGTGAAGTTAATTTTTATGAACTTGTTAATTTGGTACCTGCCATATATCTCTACTATAATGTTGTATAATAAGTATCTTGAAGTTATTAATATCTAGTAAGTATTTGGGGTGTAGTAAGTCCTCACTTAGTGGCATAAACAGATTCTGTGATTTTAAGCAAAATGACATGTAACAAGACAAATTTAATTAACCATAGGATAATTTATTTAAACAAGAGTGAAGTACCTATGGCTGGAGTGGACAGAGAGACTATTAAGATTCAGGGGAAACCTGAGTAAGAAGAAGGACTTTGGGCCAGAATTCCAGTGTCCAATGGGGGAGGATGGCAGCATTGAGCACTGGGGACTGTGGAAGCAATCCAGGAAGAGAATTGTGGGAAGAGATATTTAGGAAAGTAAGCAACACTCAGGAAGAATAAGTGATGGACCATTATTCCATAAACATCCCATTGTCCCAAACCCATCCATTATAAATTACCACCCACAGTCATGCCCCAATCAGCAGATTAAGAGATCAAAAAGCAAATCCCTGGTTTCTGCTACTGAAGACATGGTTACCCACCAAAGCCAGAGTAGAAAAGAAGTTTTATATAAAATGGAAAAGAGAAACCTTGCAAATGAGCTATAAATTCAACAATGATAACCCATAGCAGGTTAATATCCTAAAGAGATGCAAGAGTACCACCTCCAGGAGAGTACAATCCCACAAAGGCCAACACCATGTAGTCCCTCATGATTTGGCTTGATTTAGCTAGAATCAATGGGCTGGCGGCCTTTGACACTGCTTTGAAAGTTGATCTTCAGGAGTTTGCAATCATTATTCCTCAAAAGAATCCTATATAATAAAGAGGTAACATGCAAATTGACTATCACTCCAACACACAAGATGGCTACCCCCATGTGGTCAAAGATGGCTTGCAGGGGAGGGCAGTTGTGGGCAATCAGGCCAGCAGGGGAGGGCAGTTGGGGAGGGACCAGGCCTGCAAAGGAGGGCAGTTGGGGGTGATCAGGCCTGCAGGGGAGAGGGCAGTTAGGGGTGACCAGGCCTATAGGGGAGGGCATTTAGGGGCAACTGGGCTGGCAGGGGAGCAGTTAGGTGTTGATCAGGCTGGCAGTGGAGTAGTTAGAGGCAATCAGGCAAGCAGGCAGGCGAGCAGTTGGAAGCAAGCAGTCCTTGATTATTAAAGGGATGTCCAACTAACCGTTTAGGCCTGATCCCAGTGAACATCCTTTGAGGAGTTCCAAATTGGAGAGGATGCAATCTGGGCTTAGGGACACCCCCATGCACGAATTTCATGCACTGGGCCTCTAGTAGTTCAATAAGATTAGACAAGTAGCTGAGACAAAGATAACAAGGTTGAATATGAAAATCAAAATGCCCAACCAGGACTCAGGCTCTTCATGGCGATTCACCACACCCCTTCCATAGAAATGGGCCAAGGCAGTCCCCATGGGCAGGGCCTCTTTCCTCAGAAAACCTTTTCCTCCCACAATTTAACAATCAAAGCTCAGAAGGATTCCTTTAGCCTGAAATTTTGAAAGTAGCAGTTACTTTTGCCTTATAGCCATTATAGCTCAATAAGGATTTAAAATGTCAAATTTTAAATAATGTAACTTCCTGATGAGCTTTTCAACATAATTTAACTGCAAAATGAACTCCTAGGTAACTAAGTGTATTGAGCAATTAAAGGCTGCTGTCTAAAATGATAATTTTGCTTTAAAGTCATATTTATCTTTTTTTTTTCCCAACAGAAATTCATGACAGGCCTCCTACACATCTCCTGCCACAATTATAGTCCCATTCTGCCAGTAACTCACTTTGGGCCCTGTGACAGAATTCAACTTAATAATGTATTTAGATTTAGAAACTGTCAGATGTGTTTTCACTTAATTTAAGTTTGTCAAAAACAGCTGCAGTATGGAAACATCAATTATGCCAATTATTGTAGCCATCGGAAGTTAAACCAAGATATATTATAATCAGTGTGTGTATGGAGGAGGGTGTTGTAATTCAAGTGAGGAAAGGGAAAAAAATAAGAAAAGAATTCCAGTGAATTCAATTTGAATAGTTAGAGATCTGAAATGATTGACAAGACATCTAACTGATAAAATATTTCCATCTTCTAGTCTATTCATATTTTATGATATTTTATAGTTATTTAAGCTATGTATCAGAAAACATGCCTGAAAAGAGTAGCTCAACTAATTGAGCATCATCCTGTGCACTAAAAGGTTTCCAGTTCAATTCCCAGTCATGGCACATACCCGGGTTGCAGGTTCGATCCCTGGATGGAATATGTACAAAAGGCAACCAATGTTTTCCATCTCACATCAATGTTTCTCTCTCTCTCCATTTCTCTCTGTCATCCCTCCTCTCTCTAAGCATGTCTTCAAGCAAGGACGAAAAATAAATAAGTAGAAAACATAATATCCATGGATACAAAGAAGCTAAGACTTGTGTTTTTAAACATATAAGAATATATTATACTGTATACACTTAACAGTTCGTATCTCCCTGGAGTATGGTTGAGAAAGCTCAGAGTAATTAACAAATAATCTTACTTGAGACCTTTGTCTTCAGCTAATGACCTTTGTAAACTACCTCCCCCCAAAAAACATTTTAAGCACTTCATGGAATAGAAAATGTACTGTACTAAACATAGATACATTTGGATAAACAAAAGTTGCTCCCTTTTCATTTATCCAAAGTTACTTATAGTTCTGATTTATTTTCTTCAAGTTTTAAAGACTTTCATTTGTTCCTCTGTGAAACACACATAAAAAAAGAGCTCTATAGACTTCTAACTTCCCTTTTAGCCACCACATTCTCTCTTCCATGTGTGCTACTGTGTGCAGGTTGCTAGTGAAAAGGAGCAGGGACAACCCCCAGCCCTTCTGCTAAGAAGCCCAGTCCTACTGCTTCTTAGCTGAGTGGGTTGGAGCGTATTATTAAGCAGCCAGAGTCTCACTTTCCTCTCTGTACATCCATCTTTCAGAGTGAGTGTGTGGATTTGCAATAATATATGTACAGTATCCAGCTCATAATAGCTCTCAGAAAAGTGTAGCTATTCTCTTCACCACATAAGTGCTGTCCTCCATGAACTTAATGCTGCCCTCTTCAGCTACATTGTCTTCTCTGCTAACTAAACAGTTTAGCCATTCCTCTGACACAATGTTTTCACAACCCATTTATATCTACTATGCAACCAAACATGCCATGCAGATCTTTGATTTATTCTAAAATTAGTAATCCTCTTTAATTTGCTTTATTGTAATTCAGACCTGAATTACAATGCCACATCATTATTTGAAATGAATTCATGAAGAATAAGATGTCTTGGAGGTGTCTGTAGGAGCAGGGAATGGGGGAGGGGTCCTAAGTAGTAGAATGATGTCCCTGAGGGGGCTCTGAGAATGGAAGAGCCTAGTCCAATGACCAGAAGAAGGATTTTGGGTCAGAGAGTTTTGGGCTCTTTTCCTTGTTCTGCTCTGTCATACCACTTGATCCTAACAGGTCACCTTCCTAAGTCTCCGTTGTCTTAGCTATAGATCTAATATAATAATATCTACCTCGTGGAGTCATTATGAGGATTGGATAAGATAATACGGGGTGGAGCAAAGGTAAATTTACAGTTGTTCATATGGAAAAATAATACAATAATTAATAAATAATAATACAAGGATAAACTCTGTGCTTTGTGTATTCACAGCTGTAAACCTACCTTTGCCCCACCTGTATATGTCAAACATTTAGCTAAGAGTAAACACTCAATAAAAGATAACAGCAGCAATAGGATTCTTCATTTCTAAGATGCTAAATACAAGCCATAGTTTTAATTTATTTTGCTCAATTCTTTCATTGAAATGTAGGTGATGGTGAGAATGGGGATATGCTCTCTGTGTGAGACAGACAAAGCTTATACATTCTCATTCATATGACATATTTAATTGAGAATATTCAGTTCTACTGTAGTGGACAAGAAAAAGCAAGTAGGATGGGTAAAACACAGAAGATGGGCTAAATAAAGAGAGTAAGAAGTGGCCTGTGAGACATGAGCGGCACTCATAAGATGTGTTGTTAAGTGTAGATGGTTGGCCGAGACCGGTTTGGCTCAGTGGATAGAGCGTCGGACTGCGGACTGAAGGGTCCCGGGTTCGATTCCGGCAAGGGCATGTGCCTTGGCTGCCGGCACATCCCCGGTGGGGGGCGTGCAGGAGGCAGCTGATCGATGTCTCTCTCTCATCGATGTTTCTGACTTTCTATCCCTCTCCCTTCCGCTCTGTAAAAAATCAATAAAATATATTTTTAAAAAAAGCATAGATGGTTGGCAATCAGCAAGACATGTTAAAGATAGAATGAATGAAATACATGATATTTTAGAGGATGGGACACTCAAGAATGTTTATGTGTAAAGAGAAAATGACTGAAGGACCAAATCATAAGGTACAGACCAGGCCCCCTTCACATTGATGATGCATCACCTGTCAGTCGACCTTTGAGTCCTAATTGTGGCTTTGCTTGCACTCTTCCCAAGAAATAAAGTTCAACCAAAGGACTTGTATGCATGCATATAAGCATAACCCATGGACACAGACAACAGGGAGGTGAGGGCATGAGTGGCGGCGGGGGTGGGGAGGGCTGGAGGGGTAAAGGGGGAATGTAACACCTTAATCAATAAAATATTTTTAAAAGAAATAAAGTTCACAGCTGTCCAGCTAACTAACTGGTCAACTAGAACTTTAGCTGCAGCCAGACATCCTTGCCCTCATGGCAACAAACATGTGTTGATTCTATACACTGTGAGCTTGCTAAGCTCCCTGTTCAAACTGAGCTCTGGTCTTTGTGACCAATGAGGAAAAACTGATGAGAGAGAGAGAGAGGGAGAGAGAGAGAGAGAGAGAGAGAGAGAGAGAGAGAGAGAGAGAGAGAGAGAGAGGTGGGGGGGGCAACAGGCACAGAGAGAAGGGAGAGGGAGGGGGAGAGGGAGAGAGAAAAGAAGGAAACAAAGAAGACATTGGATTCAATAGCGTGGTCCTTCCACTCCAACCTAAATGTGTAAATTTACCACATATTTTTTCTCTCTCAATACTCAATGTATGCTTTATGTTGACCTAATATACCTCATGATTTGGGCATCTTAATTTAGTCTATGAGACTTTCTGTTCTATGACATCTGGGATGGCTTGCTGGGAATGTACTTGGAAGCTACCATATTGCATCATGGTAATTTCTCATATGAAATATTTTTTCTTGGCACCAGAATGTCTTCTGAGAAAAGAACCAGTTGGTATTCTTCTACAAATACGTCAAATTGGTGTTATATTGCCCAAGAGAGCAAGACAAGCTTTTCTACCACATTGTTTTCATGCCCTGTTAATGTTTGAAGAACTAGTAATTTCATAGGAAATTGCAGCATTTTCTGCCAGGTGATTGTTTCTAGCTATACTCCCTGCTGTTATCTGCTCTTTTTACACATTATTGTCATGGAGTTCTGGGTTTGTTTTCTTTAAAAAACAAACAAACTAGGTGTTGGCATGCAGGTGGTCACCACTATCCTAACTAGGCTAGAATATGGCCATGACAGGAAAAGCAGCCAAAACCTAAGGTCCTGTGGACAGAGGCCACACTCAGCACCTGAAGATCACTCCTGTCCCGCCTCTCCCTGCCCTCTCTTTCTTTCTCTCTCTCCTTTTTATTAGCTTCTTTTATTTTCCTCTTTTTCCCATCTCAGGAATCAAATGTTTTAGTCCACTTGGGGCTCTGCTCTGAATTATTTCTCTGCTCCAAACATTAAGATCTCACTGGCTATATCATGCTTACCTCCTGGGCTGCCCAGAAAATGGCCCTCTCCTGGGAGATCCCTCAGTCCTTTGTACACATAAGCCCCTGGAAGACCTGCCCCACTAATTAGTCAGGCATGTTTGTACTAATCTGAATCCCATTGGTAGACAAGTCTTAAACACCAACTTCTTACCACATGTGCATAAAATGGAGTCTGAAAATGGAGGGAAGCTTTGAGACAAGGTTATTCTGTTTGGGGAATGAGTCGGGGAAGTCTGGGTCATTTCCCCACTACGTCCTTTTTCAGTTCTCATGGTCTTAACCTTGGCCCTCTCAGGCAATGCATACCTTCTTGTTTCCTTCAATAGAGCTTGAGGGAAAATGTTAGGTTTTTCAGAGTGAAATATTTACAAACTTAAAAAAATAGTAATAAAGAAATCTTTCTTTTGCTAATATCGCCTACCAGTAAAAGGTGAGGGAGAAAACCCAGACATTGCACAATTAAGTTTAAATATAAAGAACCAAGGTTTATGTTTATTGTATACATGTAAAGACATAGAACCAAGACTTGTTTCTCCTTTCATCCTCCTGCATCAGCAACCAACCAACCAACCAATCAACAAGCAAGCAAACTAGCAGTTAAAGGCACTGACTGGACCCCGAACGTGGCAAGTCCAGGGGGATGGCAGGCAGTGCACCTGGTTTCTTCAATGCTCGGCTCTATTTTCCCACAGCTCTCTTGGCTCTCCTCTCTTCTTATTGGCTCAGCCTTCAGGCTGGCTGCTGTCCTAATAACAAAATAGCTGCCTGCAGTGACAAGAACTGCATGCCTCCTTGCTCACGTCAGGAAGAGTAAGACTGAGGCTCGGGGCAAAAGTTCTGAGCTTGCCCTAGTTGGTTTGGCTCAGTGGATACAGTGTCAGCCTACAGACTGAAGGGTCCCACATTTGATTCCGGTCAGGGGCACATGCTCAAGTTGTGGGCTCAATTCCAAGTAAGGGGCATGCAGGAGGCAGTCAATCAATGATTCTCTCTCATCATTGATGTTTCTATCTCTTTCTCCCTCTCCCTTTCTCTCTGAAATCAATAAAAACTATTTTTAAACAAAATTCTGAGCTTCTCACAAGCTGAAATCATTGGTCAGGATGAAATCATTCACTGATTGGCTTCAGCCTGGGGTCCTTCTACCAATCCCTGTGGCATGGAAGATGATATTACCTAGCTAGGGATAGACAGATGGACATGGGGTCAATTGCACCAAAACTACAGAGCTGCTACTCATTAGAAAAAACAATGGCTTTGTTACCTTTGTAATTAACCTAGTTATTAATTAACAGGAAAGGAGCAAAGGGAAGACTAAACAGTATAGGCATGTCCTCTGTGCAGCTTTGCTAGGAAGCTGCAGTTTAATTCGGTAGAGGAAGCGACTGGAGAGGTGAACAGACACATGCCCAGTAAAGACTGGGTGATGGCATAAGGAAGGCACTTTCTGTCAGTCATACCTGGAACAGGTCATTGGCCAGAAAAGGTGTGGCTGATGCAAGTATGGGGAGATTTGGAATACTGATTTAATCCCCTAAACAAAGAAGTTTGTTTTCTTGCATTCTTGGCTTCTGGTGCTCTGTTGGCTCCCCTGCATTTGCCCACATGCCTCACAGCCATGTGGACCCCACGCATGGACTGATGGACTGCAACTAGCCTGATGCTGTACAGGACACAACTCCACCATGGAAAGAAAACTTGAGACAATGGCTTTGCTTTTAGCTCGACTGAATCCTCAGCTGCACTTCTTCCAAGACTGGATTAAGGGAAATGGGACTTTGGAAACACAAGGATGTAATTCTAGGTAAATAAAAATCACTTGTCTCTCATGCAGTCTCAGAAAATTATTTTTCTTGAGATATCATAAGGACCCTGCCCCCAGTGGGGAAGGGAATATCCCACTCCCACCAATAACAGTTTCCCAAAGAAAAATGTGGGTACTTTTAGAAGGATGGAAAACAGGGAATTGATGGACATGCACAACAAATAGCATGAATTGCACCCACAACAGTCTTTCACAGAGGATAGGAGCTCAATATATTCCTGATTAATGTATGGTTTTATGAAATTTGATCAACTATTCCTCCGAGTCCACTGTTAGCTTGCTGAAAATTAATGTAACTGAAAATAGCATCTCCTGCTGCACTTTAAGATGATAAGATGGAGTCTTTGCAGAGAGGCTAACACGGTTCTTCCTCCTGTTCTTGAAATGCAAACTGTTAAGAATGATTATTTAATGTTTCAATTTAACTACTGACTGTTGAATTCAAAGACATGCCATTCACTTAAAAGAACAAGGTGTTTCAGCAGCCTCGTCTTCAGTGCCTCTCTTGCTTAATCTTATTTCCATGCTGTATTCCTATCAAAGTTCATTTCCTGCTGTAAAATCATGTGATGTGGCCTTCCAAAATGTAAGTCCATTTCTGAGTGTTTTCCACATGTCAAGCATATTTTTCTGTCAAGGCCAAGTCGAATAAAAACTCAGGGTATATGGCCTCAATTGTTTTATTCTCATCCAGCAGTCCTCTGTGACTCTGCTGTCTCTTTTACCAGCCCCTAGTCAGGAGGTTTGAGTATTTTAACTTATAACAGTACTTTATGCTGATCATAATGCAATTTGAATTGTAAATCCTGGACTAATTCACCACATTTACACTTCTTTTTCAGGAAACCACTCAGCTAACCTTTAGGGTATGGTTATGCTTCGATAGAAAGAGCGGTATGGTTTCAAAAGCTGTTCCAATCAGATTCAGTTAGAACCAATGTGCTCTAAAGTAGCCAGAGCTTTGTGCTTGCCCTTGCCACCAAGCCCTACTTTAGCTGCGGCTCCTGACCAGAGGTGACTGCTAATTTTAGTTTCCTACAGGAGCTGAGACGGGGATGTATTAGATGTGAGTAGGCTGACGTGTACCTGGAGTTCGTTTTGATCAGGTAATGTAAGGTAACAGACACAGAGACAACTGCCTTTGAAAGAAGAGTTTATTACTTATAGTTTCCAAGAGGAGGGGGCATGCTATGTGCCACAGGGCCACAATGGTTAATACTGGGGTCAGTCAGGGGGATGGAAGCATGGCCCAGAGCCTTTATTGTAGTTTCTACAGAAAGGAATTGGCAAGGTCGGGTAGACAAGTTAGAGCAAGCTGAGTTTTAGACGGTTTAGTAACTTCAAAGGGTTCTGAGCTGTGGAGTGGTCTCTAGTGGTGGTACCTGGCCCTGAGGTGATTTAGGGCAAGGGAAATGTTGACTTTGTATGTGAAAGTTAGATTAACAATACAACTTGCCACTAACATTCCCCATAGTCAACTATTATCTCCAGAGATACAAATTGTCTTTCTTAATTTTCACACAAACTTTATCCACCTTCTTTCAGACCTTTATTAGCCTGGAATATGTGGTTCTGAGTCCCCTTTGGATAAAAATGATCCTTTCCCATGCTTATTTTAGCTTCCTTTTTACCTAGCCTCAGGGTGAACAGAAATATAGGATAGGACTAAGATAAGAGAAAACTAATCTTACAAGTCAGAGAAAATATCAAATAACTCTTCCAAAAGGAATCTTTCTTTATCACTATATTTCTTCATGGAAGTTACAATGAGAGAAGAAACTAATATGGCAGCATAGGTAAACATCTGAACTCGCTGCCTTGCACAACCACTTCAAAACTACAATTAAAAGACAAAGCAGACATCATCCAGAACCACAGGAAGGCTGGCTGTGTGGAAACTCTATAAC
This sequence comes from Antrozous pallidus, assembly GCA_027563665.1. Classification (NCBI taxonomy): domain Eukaryota; kingdom Metazoa; phylum Chordata; class Mammalia; order Chiroptera; family Vespertilionidae; genus Antrozous; species Antrozous pallidus. The sequence continues at coordinate 57,290,689 of CM050513.1, forward strand.
CAGAAGGAAAGAGAAAACCACACTGAGAATCAGAGGAGCTGCAGAAGTAAAGTGCAGAGGTACAGAGGCGCACTTGCGGAAAGGGCTGGCAACTGAGTACACGGCTGGCTTTTTCAATCCACAAGAAATACAAGTTCCCAACTGCTCTGAAGTCCAGTTCCAGGTGAGACTCTGGGGACCTAGACTCATACACAGGGAAACTGGACTGTCTGGCAATGGGCAGAACTAGAGGGCGGCTTTCTCTCAGAGGTGCTTGCAGCGATTACTGGGTGACACTGAGACCCGGGGGCCTCTTAGGGCAGGGCTGAGAGGAAGCCATTGTTGTTTGTTCCACTCTGAGACTCTGCCCCAACCAAACTGTGTACAGAGGCTTTTGCATGTGAATGGCCTGGTCCTTTGAAATCTAAACTTCCTAACAAACTCCAGCTGAGTCAGAGAGACCCAGAACATGCAAAAGAAGGCTCAAGGCCTCACAGCAGCTTGCATTGCTTCACAGCTGGACTTCATATGGGCACCCCTAAAACCAAAACAAAGAAGAGGAAGCTGCAGATATCTCCATAGGTCCTGCTGGGTGGCCACAGGAAGAGGCTAAATTAGCACCTCCTTGGAGATCTAAGAGCCAGTGTACCCAAGGGTCAAAGTGGGACCATCAAGATTACAACTCCTCAGATACATAAGGGACACAATCAGGGGGCAGACTCAATGAGCACCAAACACACACTGAAGCAAGTCTTGCTTCATAAAGATGTCTCTAGCACACAAATTCTGCCATCGTACAAACAGCTGAATCTCACAGCCAATTGACCTGGAGGTCAATTCCTCCCAGTGACACCAACAACAATCAAGGTTTAACTACAACAAGACTGTCCACAGCCTACAAAGAGATGCACCAAGAGTGTCCACCTGAGGTATCTGTGGAGGCCCTATTGGACACCTAGCTCACAAAGCCACTCTATCAACTCAGTGAAGCAGCCAAAATGTAGAGACAAAGAAACAGGTCACAAATGACAGAAATGGAGGAAAGCAAACTACTGAATATAGAGTTCAAAACCATGGTTATAAGGTTTTTCAAGAATTTCCTAGAAAAGGCCAATAAATTTAGCAAGACCTTCAAGGATATGAAAAAGGACCAACTAAAAATTAAGCATACACTGACTGAAATAAAGAATAATATATAGCCAAAACCAATTTGGCTTAGTGGGTAGAGCTTCAGCCTGCAGCCTGAAAGATCCCAGGTTCGATTCCGGTCAAGGGCATGTACCTTGGTTGCAGGCAGATCCCCAATAGGGGGTGTGCAAAAGGCAACTGATAGATGTTTATCTCTTATTGATGTTTCTGACTTTCTAGCCCTCTCCCTTCCTCTCTGTAAAAATCAATTATATATATATATATATATATATATATATATATATATATGAAAAAGAATAATGTACAGAGATCCAACAGCACTCTAGAGGATCACAAGAATCAAGTCAAATATTTAAATACAAAGAAGAAAAAAAAAACTACTCAACTGGAAAAGCAAAAAGCAAAAAAGAATCCAAAAAGTTGAAGATAGTGTAAGGAGCCTCTGGGACAACTTCAAGCGTACCAACATCCGAATTATGGGAGTGCCAGAAGAAGAGAGAGAAAGATACTGAAAACCTATTTGAAGAAATAATGACTGAAAACTTCCCCCACCTGGTGAAAGAAATAGACTTACAAGTCCAGGAAGCACACAGAACCCCATACAAAAGGAATCCAAAAAGGACTATACCAGACACATCATAATTAAAATACCAAGAGCAAAAGACAAAGAGAGAACATGAAAAGCAGCAAGAGAAAAACAGTTAGTTCCCTACAAGGGAGCACCCATACGATTGTCAGCTGATTTCTCAATAGAAACTATGCAGGACAGATGGGAGTGGCAAGAAATATTCAAAGTGATGAATAGCAAGAATCTACAACCAAGATTACTCTACCCAGCAAAACTATTATTCAGAATGGAAGATCAGATAAAGAACTTCATAGATAAAAAAAAGCTAAAGGAGTTCATCACCATCAAACCAGTATTATATGAAATGCTGAAAGATATTCTTTAAGAAGAGGAAGAAGAAAAAGGTAAAGATAAAATTATGAACAACAAATACATATCTATCAACAAGTGAATCTAAAAATCAAATGAATAAAAAATCTGATGAACAGAATAAACTGGTGGATATAATAGAATCAGGAGCACAGAAAGGGAGTGAAAAGACAATCCTTGGGGAGAAGGGGGCGTGGGGAATGTGGGAAAAGACTGGACAAAAATCGTACACCAATGGATGAGGACAGTGGGGTGGGGGGATAAAGGCAGGGGATGGGGTGGGAACAAAATGGAGGGGAGCTATGGGGGGGGGGAGAAGAACAACTGTAATAATCTGAACCAAAAAGATTTAATAAAAATTAAATAAAGAAGAAGTTACCATGAGAACTCTGTGAGGAATGCCACATAGGTAGGCAGATGTGAAAGGGAAGATGCTGTTATTTAGGGCTACTGTTATTTCTATTGCTGCTACAACTGATGATGATCATCACCATCATGATAATAATATTTCCCATTTATTGAACCAAGATACCTGACATTATTTACATGCTCACATGAGTCCTCATAGACCTATTATCTTCACTTTTCAGTTCAACAATTCTAGTTCAAAGCTAATAAGCAATAAAACCATAAGTCACATGATGGGTTATCAGTCACCAGTGGGCTGCTGCCTGACTTGACAATAAAATCAGCATAGCATGCCACTGAGAAAGAAGAGCAGATGTTGAAAAGCTATCATCTCTTGCTGTTTCTCTGACATATTCTGACATTACCTATAGTAGCAGTCAGCACTTATTACAGTGCTATGCTATAAAACACCACAAAACTCAGTAGGTTAAAACAGCAATCACATGTGTCCATGTACACAGGTCAGAAGGGGTCAGCTATCCAGAACTGGAATTGACTGAGCTTCACTTCAAGTGCAAATTTGGATCCAGGCCTGTCCCACTCACCCTCACGAGACCAGATGGCCATCTGGCACGTGTTTTCTTCGTGGCATTGATGCGAGTGGTAGGTGGCAAGCCTAACCACACAAGCATACTTCAAGTCTCTATTTGCATCCCATCTGCTGGCATCTTATTGGCCAAAGCAAGTCTCATGGCCAAGACCAAATGCAAGTAGAGGAGTAGTCACTTCCCTGGGAGGTCATGGCAAGGATATATAGTTAACGAGTAGAGATGAAGAATTATGACGAATAATTTAATCTATAAACCAAACCTTAGACAAACAAAGTAGCAAAGAAATAATTGACTGGAGCTTCAGAAGATGGCTCCAAAATCATGGAGAGCCATCTTCAAGTCTGGCTCCAAAATCATGGATAACAGGAAGAGATTAGAAGTGGCTAAAGGATAAAATAGAAAGCCCAAGGGATGGTAGTAGGAAAGAAGAGGAATCACTATTACAAGTGGGCTGAACTGCTGTTTACTTTGGGGACCAACATGAGAATTGAGTTCTGGTATGTAAGTCTTGAAAGCTTGGCCCTCACAGAAACTCCCGGCATAGCTAACAGGGGCCAGAATTTGCTGCTTGTCACAAAAAGAAAATGCTTTCCAAACCTCTCTGTTTCTTTATCGTAGTTGTTCTTTGACTAAACTGTAGCTCAATATCAACACTTGCCAAATTCAGGTTTTTCTGGTTTCTAAAAGCTAAGAAAGTTTTAGATGTCCTTGTTACTAGAGGGTATTCAAAAAATGTATATACACATTAACAGCTGATTCTATCATATTTTGAAAATGAAATGTATTTTAATAAACACTTTTTTAATAATTATTCAAAATGTGTATAGATTTTTTGGGACACCCTATATGTAAAAATGTCAGCCGGAGAGACCAATTGGCGTTTGTCAATTCAAAAGAATAAAAATAATCTTGAGAAACTTTATTTGCTTATTACAAAACATCATAAGTAGCCAAGCATGAAGCACTTTTTTTCCCCTCCAGTAATGTTTGTAATGATACTGTGGTTCCTGGCTATTTTCCCATAAGTCTTCTCTGAAACTTAACAGTAAATTAGTTCCTACTTGGCAAGTAAACATTTAATCAACTATTTAAAATACAGTATTATCACAGATACTCAGTATATAACTTTTGAGAATCTCAAATGTTAGCAAAAGAGTTGTATATTCTGTTTAATATTCCCAAGGTATAATTTCACATTGAAAGTGATTGGAATAAAAACCTTGATTCTTAGAGAGGCAGTGTGGCTTTCTAGAAAGATCTCTGATCCCAGGTCTGCCACTAACTAGCTCTTCCACTTTGGGCAATACACTTTTGTGAAACTGAAGGTTTTTAGCAACCTAGCACCAACCAGCTTCTCAAAAAATATTTCTGGTAGAGAGAGAACCAAGGTGGTGGCATAGGTAAGCACCTATTTTGCTGTCCACACAACAATTCCGAAACTACAACTTAACAACAAAACAAACATCATCCAGAATCACTGGAAAGCTAGCTGAGTGAAAATTCCACAGATAAAAGTAAAGGTGGGACGCTGTGACTCAGGAGGAGCAGCAGTACACAGCTTTGAAGATACGCAAGGAGTGAGGTTAGGAGCCTTTTGTGAGCGAGTAGTGAGGGATGGGCGGCAGCAAGCCCGGCTGGTTTTCTCCAACAGGGAGGGCGGAGGCCTCCCACAGCACCAGCCCCCCAGGTCCAGGCAAGGACCCAGGTCGGGAAAAGGAAGACCCCGGGCGCAGCTGAGGTCTGCGAGTTTGGGGAGAGTGCGTGTGTAAATTGGAACAGCAGTTCCTGGAGTCCGCGACCTGGCGTGACTTGCTCACTGGCTCGGAGACCACTGGACTGCTTTGTTTTGCAACTCTGAGTGAGACTTTGGCTGTGCAGACTCATTTGGGGAGAGGCAGAGTTGTCTGGCAACGAGGAGACCAGCAGTGGATTCCTCTTGGAGGGGTCCACCATTGCCACCCAACAGTGAGACCCGCGAGCTGCATAGCTGACACTGACTCCGTGTGCTGCATAGCTGATGCTGACACCACGCACCGCATAAGGAAGCTGAGCCACTGTCCCTTAGAGGAAACCTACCACACACCAATAAGGGACCAACTCAGGAAAGCAACCACAATGCAGAGAAAAGGAAAGAACTCAGCTGTGAAAGAAATAGAGGGAAAAAGACCACTAGACATAGAGTTCAAAACCACAGTAATTAGGTTTATGAAGAGGCTACTAGAAAAGGCCAATGAACTTAATGAGAACTATAAGGAAATAAACAACACTTATGAGGAAATGAACAACACCTACAAGGATATGAAAAAGGATTAACTAGAAATTAACCATACACTGACTGAAATAAAAAATATTATACAAAGTCCTAAAAGCAGTCCAGACGACCGCAAGAACCAAGTCAAAGATTTGAAATACAAAGAAGCAAAATCCACTCAGCCGGAAAAGCAAGAAGCCAAAAGAGTCCAAAAAATTGAAGATAGTATAAGGGAACTCTGGGACAACCTCAAGCATACCAACATCAGAATTTTTGGGGTGCCAGAAAAAGAGAGAGAGCAAGATAATGAAAACCTATTTAAAGAAATAGTGACTGAAAACTTCCCCCCCCTGGTGAAAGAAATTGACTTAAAGACCCAAGAAGTGCACAGAACCCCAAAATATAGGAATCTAAAGAGGACCACACCAAGACACATCATAATTAAAATGCCAAGAGCAAAAGATAAAGAGAGAATATTAAAAGCAGCAAGAGAAAAACACTTGGTTACCTACAGGGGAGCACCCATACGATTGTCAGCAGATTTCTCAACAGAAACGATGTAGGCCAGACGGGAGTGCCAAGAAATATTCAAAGTGATGAATAGCAAGAATCTACAACCAAGATTACTCTATCCAGCAAAGCTACCATTCAGAATTGAAGGTCAGATAAAGTGCTTCACAGATAAGAAAAAGCTAAAGGAGTTCATCACCACCAAACCAATACTATATGAAATGCTGAAAGGTATTGTTTAAGAAGAGGAAGAAGAAAAAGGTAAAAATATACATTATGAACAAAAAATACACATCTATCAACAAATTAATCTAAAAATCAAGGGAATTAACAATCTGATGAACAGGATAAACTGGGGAATAGAACAGAATCATGGACATAGAGAGGGAATGGACTGACAATTCTTGGGGAGAAAAGGGGTGTGGGAAGTGCAGCAAGAGACTGGACAAAAATCATGCAACTATGGGAGAGGACAGTGCGGGGGAGGTGAGGGCGGAGAGTAGGATGGGTACTGGGTGGAGCGGAGCTATAGGGGGAAAATGTAATTAATAAACTGAACAATAAAGATAAAAAATATATAAAAATACCAAATAATTAAAAAAAGAGAAAGAAATATTTCTGATTTCTCATTGTTATCCTAAGCTCCAACCCTCTCCCCTTCTCCTTCTCTCCTATCTCGATGCCTTTTCATTCAATTATTTTGCAGAGTAATAAATCCATTTCCTTGCAGGCTCAGCCCTAGAAAGCTTTATTCTTCACCTTCAAAGGGGCCTTCAGGGCATTTTCCAAAACAAAGTGACATCTCTCCTGATATAAATGTTTCCATGATGCTAGTGCATCAAAGTCTTTATAGCAGCTCTTCCTTTCACTTACATCAATACAACAATAATAGTCTTTCAATAAGCTTATTGAATAAATGAAACTGAAGTCTTGCTTTTGTACCTGCCATGTTGTAACCAATAATCTGACTTAAGCATTTTTACAAGTTCTCAGTACTTACTACTAAGAATCAGTGAGCAGGGGGAAATGGGCTCAGAGAAGTTAAATAATTTTTACACAGCCACATAGCTTGTAAGTAGTGAAACTGGGATTTTTAAATCCATATCGATTTGATTTCAAAGCCTCTATGTTCTCATCTACATAAAAAGGAAGTTTAATCAAATAATCTGAGGTTCCCTAAGATCTACATTTCAGTGACTCTGTGTATAATAAATGGTTAACTCAGCAGGCCCGGGTTATCCAAACCCTACACATTCCAAATAAAAGTTTGACTGGCTCCTGTGAGATAACTCTAGGACTTTGAAACATCCTCCCTGGTAAGAGTATCTTTGTTTGTCTGGGACCACAGCCCACTTTAGGTAGTTTATGCTAATACAATGTTATGTATAGTGGGGATCATGGGCCATATGGCATCATCTTGAGACTAAGCAAATAGGGTCAGCTATGTGGGTGATCAGCCATGTAGATGTGACCAATCCCCATAAAAAGCCTGGACACCAAGGTTTGGATGAGTTCCCCTGGCAGAAGACACTTCACATTTATTGTGACCCATCATTGCTGGGAGAATGAAGCACTGTCTATATCATTCTACTGAGAGAGGATACTTGGAGGCTCATATCTGGTCTCTCCTGGACTTTGCCATAGGAGCCTTTACCTTTGCTTCTTTTAATCCTACCCCTTTGCTATAATAAACTATAACAGTGAGGATAACAGATCTTTTGAGTTCTGTGAGTCCTTCTAGCTAAACATTTTACCTGAAAATGATCTTGGGCATCCCCAAACATGTTATGACTATTATGCAGAAAAAGCTTATGAAAAAATTCCAACACACTTTCCTGATAAAACCTCTCAACAAGGTGGGAATAGAAGGATCATATCTCAACATGATAAAAGCCATATATGACAAACCCACAGCCAACATCATACTCAATGGGCAAAAACTACAACCATTTCCCCTAAGAACAGGAGCAAGACAGGGAGGGATGTGCACTCTCACCACTCTTGTACAGCCTAGTACTGGAAGTATTAGCCATTGCAATCAGACACAAAGAAGAAATAAAAGGCATCCAAATTGGAAAAGAAGAAGTTAAACTGTCCTTATTCGCAGATGACATGATACTGTACATAGAAAACCTTAAAGGCTCCATCAAAAATTATTAGGCTTAATAAATGAATTTGGCAATGTAGCAGGATACAAAATTAACACCAAGAAATCTATGGCATTTCTATACACCAATAATGAACTTATAGAAAGAGAGACTAAAAAAACAATTCATTTACCATCACACCAAAAAAATTAAGATACCTAAGAATAAACTTAACTAAGGAAGTAAAACCAATACATGGAAAACTACAGCACTCTAAAAAAAAAAAAGATAGGAAGACATAAACAGATGGAGGAACATACTGTGTTCATGCATTGGTAGAATCAACATCATTAAAACGTCCATATTACCGAAAGCAATCTATAAATTCAATGTACTCTCCATTAAAATACCAACAGCATATTTCTCAGACCTAGAATGAACTTTCCAAAGATTCATCTGGAATTAAAAAAGACCCCAAATAGCCACAGCGATCCTAAGAAAAAAGAACAAAGTAGGTGGGATCTCAATACCAGATATCAAGCTGTATTACAAAGCCACTGTTCTCAAAACAGCCTCGTACTGGCACAAGAACAGACATATAGATCAATGGAATAGAATAGAGAGCCCAGAAGTCGACCATAGCCACTATGCCCAATTAATATCCGACAAAGGAGGCATGAACATACAATGGAGTCTAGACAGACTCTTCAGTAAATGGAATTGGGAAAATTGGACAGATACATGCAAGAAAAAATGGAACTAGACCACCAACTTACACCATATAGAAAAATAAACTCAAAATGGATCAAGGACTTAAACAGAAGATGGGAAACCATAAAAATACTAGAGGAATCCACAGGCAGCAAAATCTCAGACATGCCAAAGCAATTTCTTCACTGATACTGCTCCTGGGGCAATGAAAACTAAAGAGAAAATAAACAAATGAGACTATATCAAAATAAAAGGCTTTTTCACAGCAAAAGAAACCAACAAAATAACAAGAGAGCCCACTACATGGGAGAACATTTTTTCCAAAGTTGTCACCGATAAGGGCTTAATCTCCAACATTTATAGGGAACTCATACAACTTAACAAAAGGAACATAAACAACCCAATAAAAAAATGAGCAATGGACCTAAATAGATACTTTTCAAAAGAAGACAGAAGGAAGGCCAAGAGGCATATGAAAACATGCTCAAAATCACTAATCATTCAAGAAATGCAAATCAAAACGATAATGAGGTACCATCTCACACCTGTCAGAATGGTTATCAACAAATCACAACTGCTGGCAAGGATGCAGAGAAAGGGGAACCCTCCTGCACTGCTGATGGGAATACAGACTGGTACAGCCACTGTGGAGAACAGAATGGAGTTTCCTCACAAAACTAAAAATGGAACTCCCATTTCACCCATTAATACCACTTTTACTAATATATCCCAAGAAACTAGAAACACCTATCAGAAAAGATATATACACCCCTATGTTCATAGCAGCACAATTTACAATAGCTAGGATTTGGAAAAAGCCTAAATTCCCATCAGCAGATGAGTGGATTAAAAAACTGTGGTACATCTACACAATGGAATACTACGCTGCAGTAAAAAAGAAGGAGTTCTTACCATTTGCAACAGCATGGATGGACCTGGAGAGCATTATGCTAAGTGAAATACACCAGTCAGAGAAAGATAAATATCACAGGATCTCACTCATTTATGGAATATAATGAACAACATAAACTGATGAACAAAAATAGATCCAGAGACAGAGAAACATCGATCAGATCGTCAAACCTCAGAGGGAAGGTAGGGGAGAGTGGGGATTAGGAGAAGAGGTCAACCAAAGGACTTGTATGCATGCATATAAGCCTAACCAATGGACACAGACAACAGGGGGTGAGGGCATGAGTGGAGGGGCTAAGAGGGGGAATGGGGGAATGAGGACACATATGAAACACCTTAATCAATAAAGAAATTTAAAAAAAAGTTTATGACATCTGTATACTCTACTGTGTGCCCACCATCAGAAGTCCAGTATCCATATATTTGATCACCATTATCCTCTTTATCCTCCCCTCACTTTCTCTACTTCCTCCCTGGTAACCACCATTTTGTTGTCTACATCTATGAATTTGTTTATTTTGTTCATTTGATGCTTTCTGTTTTATATCCCATATGTGAGTGAAATCATTTGGTTCTTGTCATTTTTCATATACCTTATTTCACTAGCATGATACTCTCAAGATCTATCCATGGTGTTGCAAACAGTAATATTTCATCCTTTTTAGGCTGAGTAGTATTCTTTTGTATATATGTACCACATCTCTTTATCTAATTGTCCATCAAAGTACACTTAGGTTGTGAATAATGCTGCAATGAACATAGGGGTACATATCTTTACAAATAAGTGTTTTAAATTTGGGGGGGGGTAGCTATCCAGAAGAGAGATTGCTGGGTCATGTGGTGGTTCTATTTTTAATTGTTTGAGGAATCTCCATACTGTTTTCCATAGTGGCTGGAGCATTTTAAATTCCCAACAGTGGGCCATAAGGGTTCCTTTTCCTCCATATCTTCTCCAACATTTGTCATTTCCTATCTTATTGATCATAGGCTCACATTGATCATAACATTCATGTGAGTTGGCACCTCATCATGGCGTTGATTTTCTTCTCTTTCCTCCCCGCCCCCCATCTTCCCTACTTAACTTCAATAGCTTAAACCCCAGCTAGGTTTTCCTACATCCCTGTCAAATAAGATGGACAGAACTCAAAACCAGATAATGAGAGGTGTCAAAGTTTCTTTTGATTTAGGTGGAGGCTAGTTCTCCTCTTCCAGGATCCTTTAAAAGCAGGAAACCACCCCAGCCAAGAACACCTCTCCCCATCCCTAAAAAGGCATACACCAGCCTGCCCCCACAGCGGGCTCCAGAGGAACCGAACATGTTCCTATGGGATCCCAAGCAGGCATGGCGTGGGAAAGACACTGAAGTTCTATTTTCTGTAATACTATACCCATCACACCAAAGGCATTTAAGCTTTAGTCATGATATTGTTCTTAAGCTGTTCCACACAATAACACAAACCTAGGGTCAACGCTTGAACTTCAAGTTTAGAATTAAAAGACTAAGAGTCCTCCCCAATTCCATTTGCTCCACAGTGCTAAACTGAGTTTTGAGGAGTAGCCCTCCAGTGACTCCGCCTACTGCATCCTCCCTCAAAGGTACACACACCCCAATCTCGAAAAGCTTCCCATAGCCATGGGGGGACGAAGTCCTTACTAAGACACACTTTTGGGGTTGAGAGCCCTCCTCTCTCAGGACTCTAACTACGGTTTTGATTTTCATTTTCCTTATAACTAGTGATGTTGAGCATCTCTTCATATCTATTATGTCTATTCTTGATTGTTTGTCAGATCAATACTACTGCTTCTCTGCAATCCAGAGGAAAAACCAAGAGTAAAATTCCCCCAAATTATTTTCCTCAGATGACTCTAAAGTTTGGCCAACGAAATGCATTCTCAGGAGACATTAGAAGGCAGCAGAGAAAGAGAAGCCATTATCTACCAGAAATAGATGCAGTTAGATGCATGGGTCAGCTAGCTTTTTCTGTGAAGGGATAGATAATAGTAAGAACACCTGTCACAACTATTGCACTCTGCCATTGTAGTACAAAAGCAGCCATAAACTAGATGTATACAAGCGAACAGTGTGGTCCAGTAAACCTGTACTTGTGAATGCTGAAACTGGAATTCCATTTAATCATCACATCACAAAATAGTATTCTGCTTTTGTTTTTTCCCCCAACCATTTGAAAACATAAACCCATTTTTAGCTCACACACTGTACAAAAGCAGGAGCAGATTCCTCCTGTGGGCCATAGTTTGCCAGCCCCTCATATTGAGTCAACAGATATAAAGAGTCACAAAGGCATGTGCATGAGCTCTTGAGGTTTACCTACTTCAGTGTTTCAGGATGAGATGCTCAGAAATGGCTTCTCTGATTCTGGTCCCAATAGACTTCCCAATAGGTTATAGGTCTTTAGTTTTCTGTAGGAAAACCCCTCATAGTTAGAATATACAGAGTGACTTCTGCTTTAATGACCAAACTCTGGCACTTTGAACCTTTAGTATTGATAGCAGTTTCGGAAAAACAGAACCTGAAAGGAGAGAATCTGCCATGTGTTGTCTGACATAAATAACTCATTTCTAGTATAAAGTGCGACTTTATGGTGCATGACATGCAATGACAAAATGTCTCCTTGAATTTCCACTACTAGTTTCCTGGAATTAAGTGGCTATAGAAAGCTAAGTGTTGAAAGAACATACGCCTTTGCAACAGACTATGCTAGTAGGAAGTTTGACAAAAAAACAAAAACAAAAAAAACTGCAGAGCTGCCTGATTCTCAAGCAGTTAGAGAATCAGAAAGCCTGTAGGATCATCCTGAAAAACCCCTTTATTTCTTGTAGCTGCAGGGTTAAGATATCTAAAAATCAAATCTAAAATGTGATCCTATATTTGGCTGGGTAACGATGAAAGCTGAACCCACAGTGAACTTTGTCAAGCCTCTTTTGTAAAAGTTAGGGTGTTGACTGGGAAAGAACTAGGCCATGGGAATTGGAATGGGGCAGTTGGAGAGATTCCAAAAAAGGGGAGAGCTTATTCCCTGGTGGCAGATGGTGGATGAGAAGTATACCGCATTGGCATTCATGCCTTATGGATGATCCACCTCAGAGTTGCTGGCTCAGATTGTTGGCAATGGGCTTCTCAGCCTGCCCTTACCTATCCCGTCTGACAGGTGAAATCTCTAATTCCCTATATTCAAATACAAAGAGCAACTTCTATTTGCTTAAATGAACAGTGACTGATACAATGACTAAATACCAGTTATGCAAAACATTAGGAAATTGGTTAATATGACCTCTTTTTACTTCTCAGTTTTAAACAAAAGGGCAAATGTAAACAGTATTCTAAACCAGGTAGGGACGGGTAGATATTGTTGGGTGTTCCCAACCATGTGCACCAGGTAACATGCCAGGACCCATGTATGTTTGCTAAACAGATACTGAGGAAATAAGTTCTCACTGAATTAAGAGCTTTTGAGCCCTTTATTGTTGTGGGCCACGACTCTGTCCCAGTGCCTAACACACCTGAGAGCTTAATAAATGTTTACTTAGTATTTCAATTTGCCTGGACAGGATGAACCTCACCCTGCCCAATAGTTATTAATAATTTAATAGTAAACAATATGGCATTATCACATTCAAAGTCTCAAAGTCTCACTTTCTCACAAAGATCTTCACCACTGGCCAGGTGGCTCAATTGGTTGGAGTGTTGTCCTATACACCAAAAGGTTGTGGGTTCAATTCTCCATGAGGAAAAATACCCTAGGTGTGGATTTCATTCCCGGTCCAGGCACATAAGGGAAGCAATGGATTGTGTTTCTCTCTCTGTGTCTCTTCTTTCCTCTCTCTCAGTAAATATCAGCTATCTCCAGCAATCTTCCTGTATGTCTTCTTTTTCCTTACTCCCTAGATATAGTCATTACCAAGTCTCATAAATTTTATTTCCAGTATCCTTCTCTAATCCATGCACTTGTCTCTATTTCATTGTCACTATTCTAAGCCACTCCATCTCTATCTGAACCTGGCAATAGGCTTTCAGCTCATCTCCCAGCATACACTTGCCCTCATTCTTTTACTTAGCCGGAGAGCTCTTTTTACAACTCATACTAAATCAAGTCTGCTTCCTGTTTAAAACTTTTCAGTGAGATGTGGAGAAAAGGAAACCCTTGTGCACTATTAGTAGGAATATAAATTAGTGCAGCCAGTATGTAAAGCACTATGGAGGTTCCTAAAAAAAAAATTAAAAATAGCACTACCATGTGATCCAACAATTCCACTTCTGAGCATACATTCAAAGGAAATGAAAACCAGTTATTTAAGAGATATATGTATTCCCATGTTGATTACATCATTGTTTACAACAGCCACAATATGGAAACAAGCTAAGTGGCTATCTAATTGATGAATTGATAAATATCATATATATACTAGAGGCCCAGTGCACAAAATTTGTGCACAGTGGAGGGTGTCCTTCAGCCTAGCATGTACCCTCTCCAATCTGGGACCCCTCAAGGGATGTCCAACTGCCTACCGGGATGGGGCCTAAATGGGCAGTCAGACATCCCTGTCACAATCCAGAACTGCTGGCTCCCAACTGCTCGCCTGTCTGCCTTCCTGATTGCCCTTAACCGCTTCTGCCTGCCAGCCTGATCACCACCTAATCACTCCCCTGCCAGCCTAACTGATGTCTAACTATTCCCCTGCAAGCTTGTTTGTCCCCAACTTACCTCCTCTGTCGACCTGGTCACTCCTAACTGCCCTCCCCTGGAGGCTTGATTGCCCCCAACTGCCCTCCTTTGCAGACCTGGTTCCTCCCAATTGCTCTCCCCTGCTGGCCATCTTGTGTACAAATGGGGGCAGGATCTTTGACCACATGGGAGCAGTAATCTTGTGTGTTGGAGTGATGGTCAATTTTCATATATTATTCATTTATTAGACAGGATAGAGGCTTGTTGCACAGGTGAGACCAGCCATTCCCCACCCTCTTCCCACCCCCGGCAATGTAAGCAGAGGCCCTGGGATCTGGGATTTATCTTCTACAATTGAAACTTTGTAGCCTAGAGGAGAGCCAAGCCTTCTGTTCCCTCCATGGCAGCAGCCATTTCTGTTGGGGTTTATTTATCTTCTATAATTGAAACTTTGTAGCCCAGGCCTGGGCCAGCCAGGGTGTGTGGAAAGCTTGGCTTCCTCCATCACCAGGGAAACCCAAGCCTCCCTCCTGCTCTCTTCATGGCCACAGCCATCTTGGTTGGGGTTAATTTGCATACTTGCTCCTGACTGGCTAGTTGGCATGGCTTGTAGGTGTAGCGGTGTGATGGTTAATTTGCATATTACTCTTTTATTAGATAGGAGGATATACACACACACACACTAGAGGCCCATTGCATGAAGATTTGTGCAATAGGCCTTCCTTTACCTGGCTGCCAGCACCGGTTTCCTCCTGCACTCGGGACCCAGGCCTTCATTCTGGCCGCCACTTTCTACCTTCGCTCAGGCCAGAGTCTTGCTATTTTCAACAACAGAGATGGAATTTGAGGGCATTATGCTAAGTGAAATTAATCAGACAAAAAGACAAATACTGCATAATGTCACTTACATGTGGAACTTTTTTTAAAAGTCAGATTCTTAGAAACAGAGTAGAACAGTGCCAGAGGCTGGGGAATGGAGGAAATAGGAAGAGGTTGGTATTGATCTTTCAGCTATAAGATTAATAAGGTCTGAGGATCTAATGTAAAACTTGCTGGCTGCGGTTTATAATACTGCATTATATAAATGAAATTTGCTAAGGGTGTAGAACTTAGCTTTACACACACATACACACACACAAGATAAATATGTGAAGTGATAGATGTGTTAGTTAACTCAGTCGTGAGAATTCTTTCACAATGCTATGAATATCCAATCACCACAATGTATACTTAAATATCTTACAATTTTATGTTAATTATGTCAATAAAATGGAAAAATAAAATAGAGATTTTGTTGTGAAAATAAAACACCTTCCAAAGGTTCATTTCTCTGACTAATTTCTGCCCACCTCTTCACCCTCCTTTTGTGCCACTGTCCCCTGACTCTGGGCCACTTTCACATTGTGTTCTCAGACACAGACAGATCTGTGGGATTCAACTGGAGAACATTTAGATACCCTCAAGGCTTGTGGCCTGGCCAGACAGGAAGAACTGAGAAGGGGCAAGCAATAAACAGATTAGTTTAATTCAATCAAATGGTAAAGTAACCTGGGCTTGGATTTTCAGACTCAAATCAGACAGAAGAATTAGATAATGTTTGATGTGAATTCAGGACACACGGATTATGAGAACACACTATCTGGAGAGCATGGAAAGGAAAAAAAATCTCATATTAGTTAGTCGCAAGGGGAAAATCAAACCTAAGAGTAAAGCAAATTCCTTAGCTAACCAGCAGCCTCAGTATACTGGGATTTTTTTTTTACCTCGATTTGCTTACGTGGATAACCTCTGCATTCTTGTGACAGTAAAAATGTTTTCCTAATAGGCACAGGACATCACATGTAATTGTGCTGGTTACCCACCCCCAATTCTAGGGTGCACCTCTTACATAGTAGTTGATGTGATGCTGCCCCTAGAATTGTACAGGGAATCATGGGTAGCAGTCTCCATGAGTGAGTATCTTCTATTTCCAGGAATAACATTAAAACTTTTGTGTTACATTCATGAGTAAATATTTGTAATCAATGGCTCAGTCTTGATATAGTTACTCTTTAAAATATTTATAATATTAAAGACAATTTGGCATATTAGTATCTAAAAAATTATATTTGTAAATCAATAAGAAACAGCTAGGCAACTCAAATTGAGAACATCTGAGAAAAGTTTGACTAAAGAGACAATTAAAGAGGAGAAAGCAGTCCAGATGTTGAGGCTCAATGGTTGAGCATCCACCCATGAACCAGGAGGTTACAGTGCGATTCCAGGTCAGGGTACATGCGTGGCTTTCAGGCTCTATCCCCAATAGGGGGTGTGCAGGAGGCAGCCAGTCAATGATTCTCTCTCATCATTGATGCTTCTATCTCTCTTTCTCTCTCTCTCTTCCTCTCTGAAATCAATAAAAACATATATAAAAGGGGAAGTAAACAATACTCTGAAGCTAGTGTCAGTGGCCTGAAGAACATGAACAGGGGCAGAACCCAGAGGCAGAGAGAGCTGTATGTTACTGTGATCTTGAACTCACTCGTTCCACTGGTGCTGACTTCCACTCCATCAGCACTTTCTAGGATTTTAAGTCCCTTATTTCCTGTGTTATATCTGTTCCTGTTTAAAATACCTAGATTAGTTACTGTTTCCTACACTAAACCTGCACTATCAGAGATACTCAGAAGTTGCAGAGAATAGACCCTCAAGGACAAAGAGTGGAATTGACTTTCTGATCTGGTTGGATTGAGACAGATTATTTGGAGACTATGAAAAAATTAGGCATTTGTTCATACATTAGCAAAATGATTTCTTAAATTATTACCTATGATTTCTCAGGATGAAGTGCCTATTGTAGGCATGGCTTTCCCAGCCTGCCTGGCAGTTAAAGTGGGACTGGGTAATGTGACTGTCTTAAAGCACTTAGAAAGAAATTTAAAATTTTTATTTTAAAACATGGTAAGAAAACCAGGAATCTCCTTTGGTCTAAACAAATCTCTTAGTAGTATACCTTAAACCATAGGACCATGTACCTGAAAATCAGTTCAAATATGATTCTGAAGAATACAGAATAATAATCTAATTCAGAGGCTCATCAGGTTCTTTATGCGAAAGAGTGGATACTGATTGGAAAGCCTGGAGCTTAAGAACTACAGTAGGGTCACTGAATGGATTTAGGTGATCCTGAACTCCCCAAATCTACTAAAACTTCTTTAGCAGCTGCATTAGCTGTCAGTTGCCATATAACAAATTTACCCCAAAACCTAATGGTTTAAAATAGCACTTATTACCTCAAGGCTGCTGGGGGAGGGGAGGGGGGGCGGGGAGGGGTCAGGACCCAGAATAGCTGGGTGATTCTGACCCCAGGGTCTCTCATAGGCTGCAATCAACCCTTGGCTGGGGCTGCAGTGCTCTCAAATTTAACCTGGTGAGACATCAACTTCCAAGCTCAGTCCCATGACTGTTGGAAAGCTTCAGGTTCTCACTGGCTAATGGCCAGAGACATTGAATTCTTGCCTCACAGGATTCTCTAAAGGCAGCTAACTGACACTGCAGCCAGCTTCCCTCAGAGCAGGTGAGCAAGGGTGAGAAAAGATGTCCAAGATAGAAACCTCTGTTTTTAAAGTCTCTTTGTACCCTAATCCCAGAAGTGACATTCCATTACTTTTCCCATATTTTATTGTGAGTCACTATGCCCTTCCCAAACACAATGAGAGAAAATTAGACACAGTGTGAATAACAAGACGTGGGAAACACTGGGGTTACCTTCAAAGCTGCCAACCACAGCAATAGTAGTCTTTCTCTTGGCTGCAGTTCCTCCTGCCTCACTTAAAGACTCTGTAAGGACCTCATATGATATAGCAGCAGGTTAATTTTCCAGAGGATGACTTCTCCCCAGACCCTTCTTTTTTGCCCTCTAATTTTCCCAGACAGTGGTGTGCTAGAGCCAACTCATAGCAGCCCCAGAGAACTGACGGTGCATGTCTCTCCCCAGTTCCAAGTACAGACACTTGAGCTCAGTAGTTTGAAAATAGCCATGGTGAGTGTTTACACTATGAACTGGCAAATGCCACAAATTGGGCTTTTTAGAGAGCTGATTTACTAGCACACGGCCCCCAGACCTATAAATAAAGTCAGATTTCAGCACGCTTTAAAAGGAGTACAGAGTCTGATGCCAAACTATTCGTGATATGTGCAGAAACTATGGTACTATGTGTGGGAACGAATTCTAAGGCTGCTAGAAGGCCTTTAAATGAGACCAAATGTTCCTGTGTGATTGAATTTACTAGTTTCACACTGCATGCACCTGGTTGAACAATTAGACGTGATTAGAAGAGATTGTGTAGTTGGTTGATTGAAAACTGCACTCAATGGAGCCCAATGTAGAAACTCTATGGGTAAGAGAGCCCAAGTTCTTTCAAGAATAAGTTATAAGAAAAACAAAGGAATAGAAGGTAAATGTATATATTGGGAGAAAATGGAAAAATAATCAAACCCCAAAATATGAGCAAGACTAACTAAAATGCCTAGGGATGCAAACTTGGTTGTTAAAACTCTAAAGAAACACAAGGAGTGATTCCTATAAAAGTGAGCAACACTTGCTTTCATGGGGACGCAGGGTTGTGATTGGAATGAGGTCATGGAAGACCTAAATGGATGGCTAGGAAAGCAATGTCTTGACCTGAAATCATGGCTACAAGGGCATTCACTTTATAATATGTGATTAATTAAGCTATATACATATTCCGTGTGATTTATGGCATTTGTGTTTTGTTTTGTAGTTTTAAAATAGATATGTGATAACTAACATGGAAAAGTCATTTATTCCTTCAATAACTATTTAGTAATCACTTTCTCAGAGATAGACATAATAGTAGAACAAAAATTCTCTGCCTTCATACATCTTACTTTCCAGTGAGTGAATAATGGAAAAATGTGTAATTAAAGGACAAGCGCTTCAAAAGAGAATAAAGTAGATAAGGATGCTAGAGAGTGATAGAGGCTAATACTTCAGATAGGCTTGTGCGGGGAAACCTATGTGAGTGACATCTGAGCAGAGACCTGAATGAAGAAAAGGAGGGGCTGTCAGAGAGGTGGGTGACTATACTGGGCCAGTGGTCGGCAAACTCATTAGTTAACAGAGCCAGATAACAACAGTATAACAATTGAAATTTCTTTTGAGAGCCAAATTTTTTTAAACTTAAACTTCTTCTAATGCCACTTCTTCAAAATGGACTCGGCCAGGCCGTAGTATTTTGTGGAAGAGCCACACTCAAGGGGCCAAAGAGCCACATGTGGCTGGCGAGCCGCAGTTCGTGGACCTGGGCCGGGTAACAGCCCTGGGCGGGCTGAGGCGGGAGTGCTCGAAGAGCGGCAGGGGCGCCAGAACAGTCAGAGGAGAGTAAATGAGGAGGAAAGGCGGCGGCATCCAGAGATTCCCTGAGGCCAGACCTTATGTGGTCTCAAGGCCAACTTATAAGTTCTGGATGCAAGTTTCAAAGCAGAACGAGTCCATTTTTTGGCAATACAGTATAGCTCAATTTTAAGGGATAACTTATATAAAACAAAATTTTTAAAAATAACATCATCTTAACTTCATTATCATCTATTGCCCTTCTTCTGGTAAACTGACAGGACAGTGACACTAACACAGCACAAGCTTCTTGGACTGAGAAGGTATTCCTACACTTTAGGCTACCAATAGTGTCTACTAAAATATCCCAAACACCCAACCTATTTCAACCACGCAGAGAACAATGCCACCTCCCAACTACTTCCTATGTCTTTAATCATAGACATTTTTTATTGAGAGAGCTTTGTTGTTCCACTCGTTCATGCACTCATTGGTTGATTCTTGTATGTGTCCTGATCAGAGATCGAACCCACAACTCTGGGGCATTGGGATGATGCTCTAACTTACTGAGCCACCGGAACAGGTCACAGACTTCATTTTTAAGTTCATTCCGCTCGAAGAATGTATTGGTTGGGGCTAGTTCATTTCTTTTATCTACACATTTAGTGGAAGCATATGTCAATTAGAAGATGAGATTTAAGTTAAATCTAGAAGGAATCTCTTGAAGAAATCTATACTATAAAAGGCCTGTGGCCCCAACGCCATACAGACCAAACGCCAGCGTGGATGGGCAGGTTGCACACGGGAGGGCGGGGCCACGCGACCTCGCACGCTGGGCTTCTAATATGGTACAAAGGGAAAGAAATTACCAAAGCAGCTTTTGTAATCATTACTTCTGTCAAGTTTTAAAAACAAAATAGATGCCTTGTCACAATTGGCCTAAGGCAATTTAGACATTTCACAATTGTCAGTTTCTCTTTAGTGACTCTTCCTGACTCCAAAGATTAGAAGTGAGAGTTATGGATCTCCTCCCTCATTAGAAGTAAGAGCTATAGTTTATCTTGATGTCAAGTATACTTTAACAAAAGCCAAATTTGAACTGAATTCTGCTCTTCTAGAGGCCCGTTGCATGAAGATTCATGCAATAGGCTTTCCTTCCCCTGGCTGCCAGGACCAGTTTTCCTCTGGAACCTGGGACCCAGGCCTTCCCTCTGGCTGTTGTCTTCCGTTTTTGCCTTGGCCGCTGGAGGCTTCACTCCAGCCGGAGCCTTCAGTCTTCTCTGCTCTGGCTGGAGTGCCACAAGCCGCCTCCGCTTAGTCTCCACCCCGGGGGCCGGCGCTTGTGCCACTCGGCCCTGCCCCACCACCACCACCACCACCACCACCACCCACCCGCTCCTGATTGGCTGGTAGCCTAGCGAAGGTATAGTAATTTATATGTTTCTCTTTTATTAGATAGGATAATACAAACATTTATTCACACAAGAGCTAAGATACATATACAATATTTCCAGCCTAACCACATACCTCAACCACCACTAATTATACAAAGAAACATGGTATCAGATATATTTTATGCTAATTAACAAGCTATTGCAGATTTAAACAGAAATATTTGAAATGCTGCAAGTCAGTCATTACTCTATTTCTGATTAAAATATTTCTAATGTTCTAATTACTCCTAAGTGTAGATTAAACTGGCACACACTTTGACATTATTTTGACTTAAACACTAAAGCAATTTTAAATGAATTAGCATTGATTTAACCGAGCCTCAGCCCAGGATGACTTAGATCAGTGGTCGGCAAACTGCGGCTCCCGAGCCAAACATGCAGCTCTTTGGCTCCTTGAGTGTGGCTCTTCCACAAAATACCACAGCCTAGGCAAGTCTATTTTGAAGAAGTGGCATTAGAAGAAGTTTAAATTTTTTAAATTTGGTTCTCAAAATAAATTTCAATCATTGTACTGTTGATATCTGGCTCTGTTGACTAATGAGTTTGCTGACCACTGACTTAGATAAAAAGCCTGCTTAGGAAAAGGAAGGTAGACTAGGTGACCTCCTTTGGTCTCCCTCTTCTCAGCTAGTGATTCTTGACTGCCTTCCAATATACACTTGGGTCATTTCCAGAGACAGCTTTATATTGTCATATAATGCCCCCTGATAAAAGTAGCAGTTTTAAGTCTGGCCATCAGAGGTCAGTAAACTCCTACACGTTTAATATATTCCACCAGAAATCATTTTTAAGATAAAAGAGTATTGCAAATTAATTTACATACAACATAGAAGAGGTTTTCCCCCCTCCAATCTTTAAAGGAGTAAAAGAAATAACAATTCTCCAAAGAAATCTAAAGAATGCTTGAGCCATGGGCAGAAGACTTTTTTCCCATTTCAACCCTCATCTTATAAACAGCTTAAAACAAAAGGTTCTGCATAAATTCTAATAGAATAAGCCTAGGTTTATTTCCAGTTGCTGCGATAGAAAAAGAAAAAAAAAACTTTTTAAAAAATGTAGAGTTCTAAAATGAAATATAGCTCGGCCAGTGTGGCTCAGTGGTTGAGTGTTGAGCCATGAATCAGGAGGTCATGGTTCAATTCCCGGTAAGGGCACAACCTGGGTTGTGGGCTCAATCCCCAGCAGTGAGGCATGTAGGAGGCAGTCAATCAATGATCCTCTCTCACGGAATTTTCTTTCCCTCTCTTTGATATCAATAAAAACATATTTAAAATGAAATATAATTCCTGTGACTTGTATATATTACATTAAGTTCTAAATTTTTAATTACTTTAATTTCACAATGACCTTTAAGGTAGGGAGGCATTATTACAACAGTTTTATAGACTACAAAATTAACATGCAGCATTATGTAATTAGTTGAGGTCCAAAGTCTAGTTTATAATCCATAGCCCCAAATATTTACCTTCTCAAGGCTCCATCACAAACTACTTAATATCTGTATTATACCACACATGTGCTCATTTATGTCTTTCTCTCCAATGACAATGATGTTATAAGTTCCTATGGGGCAGGAATCCAGTCCCTCCTCAATCATCCCACAGTGACTGGAATATAGCTAATCAAGAAATTAACTTTGCTAACTAAATAACTAAATTGAATTTTCTTCATCACTAGAGCAAATCTGCTAAAATATATATCATCCTAATATAAAAATATATATAATCATAAATACACATGTCTATTAACATTCAAGACACACTCAAAATAGAAAAATAAATATTATAAAATTAAGATGAAATACAAATATATTTAGGTAATTATATAATTATTTCCTTTATAATGGTACAAAATATTTTTATTTCTAAATATTATTATAATATTTTATATTTTGTGATACCAATATGATTGAATCCTCACCTCCATGTTTGTAATTTATTTATACTTTGTAAATATAGAAAGATTTTTAAATGAGCTAAAGATGTGATTAAATACTATAATTATATATCTTCCTTTTAATGCCACAAAACACCTTTCTGTTCTTGTATTACTTTTTTTTTCTTGGATTGCTGCAATTGATATGTTTGAGTTTATTTCAATACTTAGTCTTAATGTCTATAGAAGTTAGAAAAGTAACTCCACAAAAAGATGTTATATAATATTTGCATCTGCCCATATATCAAATGGTGTGTTTAATAATTTTGCATTTTGTTATGTCATTGTTTTTATAAAATCTCATGATATAAAAAAAGTTAATGTTTGTATAAAAATGTCAGCACTGCCATTTCCGTATGCTTGCACTATTAATATTCTTACAGTTTCTCACATTTCTTTGTAAGAGTCTCTTTAAACCACAGTTCTGTTAGGAAAGATGATTTTACTTACGCTGGACGCACTGTCATATGTCACAATGCACTGCACGTGAAGGAAGGCGTGAGACATCCACTTTGAGTCTCTTCCTACGCCTCCCACTCTGCTTTAAAAGTACCTGTCTACCGCCACAATGTGTGACCATACATCACATAGGCGAACTGAACCAAGTGTCAGTCTATAGACTAAATATTCCAAAACTTGAATTCTTTGTATAGTTTTAGAAAAAATAAAGAAATAAAAATTCAAATGTTTTCTTATCCCATACCCGGGGACCACTCTGTCCACGCCTAAGGCTGACACTCCCCTGACTCTGATGGCCACTGCTCAAAGATGGCTCTGATTAAATACAGGGCTGTGAACCTGCAGAGATTCACCCAGATCAATTAAGTCAGAATCTCTGGAGATTGGGTTAAATACCAGGTTGGCCTCGTGGGTGCACAGGTCCAGGCTCCAGAGAGGTGAAGAAAAGAAAAAAAGCCTTTTTGGGTTTTGGGGTTTTTTTTGTTTGTTTGTTTGTTTTTTGCTATTGCTTTATAACAAAAGTACTGCAAACTTAGTGTTTTAAAACAACACACATTAATTATCTCATACTGTTTGGGACAGGAGTCTGGGCATGGTTGAGCTTGGAGTCCTACAAAGCTGCCATCCAGGTACTGGCCAGGGCTGGAGGTTTGGCTGTGGAGGGATCCACCTCCTCACTTAAACTGTTGTTGATGGTCTTCAAGTGTTGGTGACTGTAGCACTGAGTGCTTCAGATTTTTGTTGGCTGTTAACCAGAGGCCACTCAGCTCCGATAGCCTGCCCACAGTTTCTTGCCAATGGGATTTCTCAACATAGTTCCTTCCTTACAGTCAGCTAGGGAAAGAGAGAATCCAGCCAGACCAAAGCTACAAATTGATGTAATGTAATCACACGATCACAAATTCATAATCACGTAACTCCATCATCTTTGCCCTGTCAGTTAGAAGCCAAGCCCGGTTTGGCCCACAAGGAGGGGAATCACACAAAACTGAGAATACTAGGAGGTGGGGGTTCATGTGACCAAATTCAGACTCTGCCATATCAATGTTTGCTGTGGAAAGGGAAAATATTCCCCAGCAAAACCCCAATGTTGAGTTATAAATTATATCCTTTATAGTGTTTCTCAAAGTTTGGTTCTTAACCAATGGTGTCAGAACCATCTGGGTGCTTGTGAAAAGTACAGATTCATGGGCAATGTGTCAGGCTGGCTTCATCAGAATTTCATGGGGTGGGTCCTAGGAATCAGCATTTTAAATTAGCTATTTGCTATTCACCACTGAAGTTTAAAAATCACTCCTCTAAGCACAAGCCAGAAGTTATTCTAAGAGTAGAAGAAACTGAAGGTGGGATAATATGACACCTCCTGGCGTACTATGTGAAGGAAAAATAGATCCGCATTATCATAGAATCTGAGAACTAAAGTCCTCTCAGAGATCACCTAACCTAGTAGTTCTTAAACCTGCAGAGATTCACCCAGATCAATTAAGTCAGAATCTCTGGAGGTTAGGTTAAACACCAGCATTTATTTTAAAAAATAAAATAAAGTATGCTCTATGTCATTTACCTAAGTCAAGAATCACTAGCCTAATCCAAACCCCTTACTTTAAAAGAAAAGAAAACTCAGGCCAAGTGAATATATGTCATTTGTCTAGCATCTCACTGATTCTAATGAATTTAGCTGTCCTGACCAGATATACAGTAATCTTGGTCTCTCTCTCTTTCCCTCTCTCTCATTTTTTAAAGAATATTTATGAGAGTTTATTTGAGCCAAAACTAATGACAATTGCCGGGAAGCAAGATCTCAAATGCTTTATCTTTTTCTATTATTTAACAGGCCCTCTAGAAGACCTGATATTGGAAAGGGTTAATGCTGGGAACATTTATTTCAAGAGTAATGTGTTTTCACAATATTGGTAAATGTTCTTTTTGAAAAATCAATTCTTCACTTATGTCTGTACTAGAGGCCCAGTGCACGAATCCCTGCACTGGTGAGGTCCTGATGGCCCGGCCCCAATAGGAGCAGATCGGGGCTGGGCCTGTTGGGAGAAGGAGACAGCAGGAGGATTGCTGGCCAGCCTGCCCCTATCAGGGCCCAATCAGGGCCTGGCCGGCTGGGGGGGAGGGGCCCAGGGCGATTGGCTGCTGGGCCCTGCCCCTAATTGGGGGTGCAAGGGCTGATTAGGGGTAGGGCCAGCCATGGGGAGGGGCTATGGGCAGTAAGCCAACCTGCCCCACCTCCGAATGGGGTGCAGGGAACCAATCAGGGGTCAGC
Source organism: Antrozous pallidus (assembly GCA_027563665.1). Classification (NCBI taxonomy): domain Eukaryota; kingdom Metazoa; phylum Chordata; class Mammalia; order Chiroptera; family Vespertilionidae; genus Antrozous; species Antrozous pallidus. The sequence continues at coordinate 57,316,324 of CM050513.1, forward strand.
AGCTGGGGGAGGGGCCATAGGAAGTTGGCTGGCCAGCCCCACCCGATTGGTGTGGTGGGGGCTGATCAGAGGCCAGTGGCCTGGGGGAGGGGCCATGGGTGGTTGGCCAGCGGGCCCTACCCCTTATCAGAGTGAGGGGGCTTGTCAAGGGTGGAGCTAACTGGAAGGAGGGGCCACTGGCCAATCGGGGTGGAGAGGGCACATTGAGGGTGGGCTGGCTGGGGGAAGGGGCCACAGGTGGTTGGCTGGCCAGTCCTGCCCCTGATTGGATTGTGGGGACTGATCTAGGGTGGGGCCAGACAGGAGGATGTTGCCCGGCTGGCCCCGCCCCTATTGGGGTGGGGAGGCAATCAGGTGCGGGGCTAGCTGTGGGGGGAGGGTCTGTGGGCCAATCAGGGTGGTGGGGGTCCACCGGGGGTGGGGCTACAGGGGGTTGGCCAGCTGGCCCCACTCCCTGATTGGGACAGTTTGCTGGATGCAGTGTGTGTCATAGCAATCCATCATTCTGGTCGTTACAGCATTCTGGTTGCTGGCTTTTTATACAGAGAGATTCCTATAGGAACTAAAGGAAATCTGCCAGACCTCTGACTACAGCCATAGCACTGGAAAGAAGCGCAGCTATAATTACACACAAAGCTCTTCCCACTAGCTATGTTTTCCTGAAGTGGTTTTAAAAACCAAGCATTACATATCTACTGTACAGGACTCAAACATTTGTTGTTGTTGTTGTTGTTTTTTAAACAGCTTTAAACTTGTGTTCTCAGAGACAGAAATTAATAAAATGTAACCAATCATTACAATTACCCATCATCTTTGCTTCTTTCTTTCATTTTTTGCTCTTTCCCTTGTGCTCTTGTTTATGTTGTAAGATACCCTTAAAAAGCCCTGCAAAGTCAGGTGAATAAGCCTAGCTTCGGGCGGACAGAGTCCAGGTTCTAATCCTTACTGTGCTCTCGTCATGGCATTTCATGTAAAGTCCCCATCTTCTTTTTCTATTCTGCGAGACAGATAACAAAGCTCAGGATCATAATGAGATGACGGTCCAGGATCGTAATGAGAATTGTGAGAGTAGTTTACAAACTTAAGTATTGTAGAGATATGATCTATTAAATCATGATGTATTTCTGATATATTACACCATATTTTGGTGTAATATATGTCCATTGGAAGCCACATGCAAAGGAGTTTCCTGAAATTGTGCCCCTTAGGAAATGTATTCAGTATAGAGGCTTACACAAAACTGAGAAAGCAAATTCTCAAAGTATACACAGAGTAAAGTCCTTTTTGTTACCTGCTAAATCCTAATTAATGGTGTTTAAATAATCACCACTCCTTTCTTAAATTCCCTACCTTTATCTTCTCTGCCTACTTTTTTTCTATAATTCTGCCTTAATGTTTCATTTTAAATTTTTTTCAATTATGTCCTTCCCAAAACACACAAAACACTGCTCAAAGGAAAATATAGAAACATGAAAAGAAATCAATACCTAAGGCACTTATTTTTAAATTAGATAACAAAAACCATTTATCAAATAGGATTATCCTATATAATAAAGAGGTGATATGCAAATTAACCCTCACATCTTCACAAGATGGCTGCTTACGGCGAGGGGGGGTGGTTTAGTGAGGGATAACCAAACAACTGAACGAGCAGGCTGCATGGGACAACCAGGCCAGCAGGGAGGTTAGTGAGAGACGACAAAACGACAGCATGGAGCGATCAGGCTGGCAGGAGGTCATTTGGGAGCAACCAGGCAGGTAGAGGGGGGAAGTTGGGGGTGACCAGGCCAGCAAGGGGGGGGCAGCAAAAGGTGACCAGGCCAGTGGGGGGGGGAAGGACAATTAGAGGTGACCAGGCCAGTTGAGTAGGGCAATTTGGGACAACCAGGCCAGCAGGGGGGGGAGGCAGTAAGGAGTGACCAGGCCAACAGGGGGAGACAGTTAGGAGAAACCAGGCTGGCAGGGAGGGGGCAATTGAGGGCAATCTGGTTGGTGGGGGTTGGGCAGTTAGGGGCAACGAGGCTGGCAGAGGGGGCAGTTAGGGGTGATCAGGTCAGCAGGGATGGGCACAGTTAGGGTCAACCAAGCAAGCAGACAAGTGAGTGATTAGGAGCCAGTGGTCTAAGATTGTGAGAGGGATGTCCTAATGCCAGTTTAGGCCCGGTCCTCAGGATCAGTCCTAAACTGGAAGTTGGACATCCCCCAAGAGGTCCTGGATAGGAGAGGGTACAGGCTGGGCTGAAGGGATCCCCCCATCCCATGCATGAATTTTGTGAACCAGGCCACTAGTATTCTTATATATAGGAAGAAGACCTGTGGGTATATTTTGTCTTTTGTAGATGAGGAGGGAAAAGTACATTTTTTTTTATTGTCTAAAGTTTTACATATGTCTCTTTTTCCCCAACTGACCCCCCCAAGCCATTCCAACTCCCCAGGGAAGCCCCCACCACCCCAGTGTCTGTGTCCATTGGTTATGCTAATATGCATGCATACAAGTCTTTTGGTTGCTCTCTAACCCCGCCTGCCTGCTGGTCGAACTCCTGGTTGAGGGGACAATTTGCATATTTTCATATTAGCCTTTTATCATATAAGATATACACTGAGTGGCCAGATTCTTATGTGTTCAGAGAACATAATAATTTGGCCACTCAGTGTATATACTAGAGGCCCTCTGCATGAAATTTGTAAATAGGGGTGTGTGTCCCTCAGCCCAGCCTGCACCCTCTCCAATCTGGACTCCTTGAGAGATGTCTGACTGCCGGCTTATTCCTGGTGGGATGAGACCTAAACAGGCAGTTGGACATCCTTCTCACAATCCAGGACTGCTTGCTCCCAACCACTTGCCTGCCTGCCTACCTGATTGCCCCTAACTGCTTCTGCCTGATAGCTTGATCACCCTCTAACCACTTCCTGTCAGCCTGATTGACGCCTAACTGCTTCCCTCCTGGCCTGATTGCCCCTAACTCCCCTCCCTTGCCAGCCTGGTCACCCCTAATTGCCCTCCCCTGCCAGCCTGGATATAGAGTTCAAATGCCTGGATATAGAGTTCAAAACCATGGTTATAAGGTTTTTCAAGAATTTCCTAAAAAAGGCTGATAAATTTAGTGAGACCCTCAAGGATATGAAAAAGGACCAACTAGAAATTAAGCATACACTGACTAAGATAAAAAATAATATACAGAGATCCAACAGCAGACTAGAGGATCACAAGAATCAAGTCAAAGATTTGAAATACAAAGAAGCAAAAAACACTCAACCAGAAAAGCAAAAAGAAAAAAGAATCCAAAAATATGAAGATAGCGTAAGGAGACTCTGGGACAACTTCAAGCGTACCAACATCCGAATTATGGGAGTGCCGGAAGAAGAGAGAGAAAGATACTGAAAACCTATTTGGAGAAATAATGACCGAAAACTTCCCATACCTGGTGAAAGAAATAGATTTACAAGTCCAGGAAGCACACAGAACCCCAAACAAAAGGAATCCAAAGAGGACCACACCAAGCACATCATAATTAAAATGCCAACAGCAAAAGACAAAGATAGAATATTAAAAGCAGCAAGAGAAAAACAGTTAATTACCTACAAATGAGCACCCATATGATTGTCAGCAGATTTCTCATCAGAAACTATGCAGGCCAGATGGAAGTGGCAAGAAATATTCAAAGTGATGAATAGCAAGAACCTACAACCAAGATTACTCTACCCAGCAAAGCTATCATTCAGAATTGGAGGTCAGATAAAGTTTCACAGATAACGAAAAGGTAAAGGAGTTCATCACCGTCAAACCAGTATTATATGAAATGCTGAAAGGTATTCTTTAAGAAGAGGAAGAAGAAGAAAAAGGTAAAGATAAAAACTATACATATACAAATACATATCTACCAACAAGTGAATCTAAAAATCAAGTGAATAAAAAAAAATCTGATGAACAGAATAAACTGGTGAATATAACAGAATCAGGGGCATAGAAAGGGAGTGGATTGACAATCCTCGGGGTGGGGGGAAAAGTTATGGGGAGTGCAGGAAGAGACTGGACAAAAATCGTACACCTGTGGATGAGGACAGTGGAGGTGAGGGGTAAGGGCAGAGGGTCAGGTGGGAACTGGGTAGTGGGATGCTATGGGGGGGAAAAGAGAAACAATTGTAATAATCTGAACAATAAAGATTTATTAATTTTTTTTAAAGAGCAGAATGCTCTGGTGTGCTTTTAACTGATGTCTTTTCCCTGTCAGAAGCACAAGATGGTTTTTCTCCAATGTAACTATGAGAACCAGGTCAAAACCCTGGAAGTAAAACTCACAAAAGTGTAGGATTCCCCTACGTGTGAGTGCTTTTAACTCAGGGTTTTCCAGAGTCTCTAGCAATTCATCAATTACATTCAGGTTTTCTTACCAGGGCACTGGTTCCCTTGAAGTTTTCTATTTCTGGGTTTCTACTCTGGTAAGTTGTGATTCTCTGTATTCACCTGTCTGTCTCTCCAGTTTTGGAGTCAGTAGTTTGTCCTGTGACCTCACTTTTCTTAGGGATCTAAAAAGAATTTTTTATTTTCTAGTTTGGTTAGCTTTTTGCTTGTTTTTAGGGTGGAGTGGCAACTTCTGAGCTTTTTAAATGTTAGGAAACCAGAAGCCCTGAACATTTGTGTATCATCTTTTTATTCCCACAAGCGGGTTGAATGATATGAAATATCCCATATATCATGGATTTTAACAAAAAAGAGAAATTTCCATTATTTAATCTCATTGATATTACATTATACAGATACTAATTTTTAGAGGTTAATTACCTGCCTGTGTTACACAGCATATGGAAAAGCTCAGATATGAACCCACCTGGGTCTGATTCCAAAGTCCTGATCTTTACCTACACTATAAGTTTTAAAATTTGGATTGCTATACTTACATTTTTGAACAAATCCTCTCCCTTCTGTTTCTATTAATACTCTTTTTTCTAATTAAAATAATGTTACATCTACTTCTATATATTATGTAATTCCCTGGTGATCAAAATGATTCATTCTCTTTCTATTCATTTGCCGAACCTCTTTCTTTTATTGGAAATTTATCCTAATTTAACAAGTTGAGCTACTTCAAAGATTAGCCATGGAAACATCAAACAACACAGAGTACTTCACTTTTCCTAAGTTCAAGATGTTTTCTCTTTATTCTTTTATCCTCTGACCTAACATTTTAGATTACCTTATTTGGTCAGTTATTTTTACTCTAATCATGATATAGGATTGAGCATATTTTTACACAGTCTTTCTATGTACAGACAAGACCAGAAGAAGAAAACTCACTCATTAAGCATGTACAATGTACCACTCATAATGAAAAACAACAACACTATACATATTATAATATTTTATTCTCACTATAACCTATGACATAGAAATTATCATCCCATTTTATTGATGAGAAAATAGAAAGAATAGATAATTATCTGTTGTTTGTGATTACTTAGGAACAGAGCTAGGATTAAAATCCAGGTTGGAGGCCTGGGCGAATATTGATTTTATTCAACAAGGTTCAACAGAAATATCCATCTCTGGCAGTGAACAGAAACCGATTATTCTTGTTGGGTTTTAATAATCTTCTAAACATACCTTAAATGTCCTAAAATCTTGCTCAAATGATTCCCTAGTTGCATGGTATAATGTCTTACCGTAACACTTTTCTAGCTGGGTTTCCCCATCTACCGGTTCTTGTTGCTAGACTCACTCACTATATAACTTCAGGCATGCCACTTAATTCACTGAGTCTTGGCTATATGATTTACAAAATTAGGTCCATTTAAGTTTTAAAACTCTACAATTATATGTGTAAGAAGCAAAAAAGTCCACTCTCCATGAGACAAGAGAAAATAACTAGTCATTTATAATTTACAGAAACCTCCCATGCACTGAATATAATCAATTATAGTATCTTCTGAAAATATATACTCTTAAGAGAAAGTTTTGTTTTGGTAGTATTGGTTTTAGGGGAGTGTTATGTTTTGCTTTTGTTAGAAAGCTACTTTGCTTTTCTTTAGGGGGTATTTTTTATTAAAGAAAGAAATATCAATTGAGCTATCAGCTGATAAGGTGTGTATACATTTTGGATGGGCACATTTTAACAGCTGATAGCTCAATTTTGAAAATGAAATGTATTTTAATAAACATTGCCTTTATAATTATTCAAAGTGTGCATATACATTTTGGGGACACCCTATATACAGATTAGCATAAAAAGAAGGAAATCCTTCCATTTGCAACACGATGAGTAAGCCTCCTGTAGGACATTAGGCTAAGTGAGATAAGGCAGACAGAAAAAGAGAAATACCACATGGTATCACTTATATATGGAATCTTTAAAAAAAAAAGTTGACTTATAGAAGCAGTAGAATGAGGGTAGAGGGAGAAAAGAGAGATGCTAAACATTGGATACAAACCTTCAGTTATAAAATGAGTAAGTTCTGAAGATCTAATGTATAATATGGTGACTATAGTTAATAATGCTGTATTGTATAATTAAATCTTGCTCAAAAATAACTTAAATGTTCTGACCAAAAGAAAAAAAAAGGTAACTATGTGAGGTGATGAATATGCTAATTAACTTGATTGTGGAAATCCTTTCACAATGTATATAAAATGTTTATGCTATATACTTTATTTTATTCATCAATTACGCCTCAATAAAGCTAAAAAACAAATTCCAGAAATATCTGGAGTTATCTTTTAATTAAACCACTTATTTACTTGATAGCTACAGAAAAGTAAAATTGATAAGGCATACTTTTACAAGCAAGTTCATAATTAGCTTGTTTTATTATACTTTTTGTGAATCAAAGTCTTGTGCTTTAAAGAGAATCCATAAATACTTGCAAGATTTCTTTTTCTCTCTAAAATAACACAATGCTGTGCATATCCAGTAAAACTATTTTTCCATCTTAAAAAGGAGGGAAGGGGATTAAAAGTCTCCCATTGTATATGAATCTTCTCTCTAACTCCACTATCAGCTGATACATCAAAAAAAAGGAGTTCATCCCAGCTAAAAAAAAAATAAAAATGAAAAAGAAGGTTGAAGGTGGAAAATACAGTCTGCTTTCTTCTTAATGTGGCTAGAATATTGCCTCCAAAAGAATATGTTATAAAAAGGATGTAGCTTTTGAGTACCTGATCTCTTAACTTTCTGACATTTCATATTGGAAAAATAAAATTGATGCCATGGGAGTGAGGCTCAGCTAACTCAGAGTAGTAATGATGTGGAGTGAAATGAAAACTGTAGGGTATTTATTGGGCAGAAGGTAACAATAAAAAGAAGCTGTATGTGGCACTGTTTTATAAAGACAGTTCTTAAAAGAATAAGAATTAAAGGGTTTCACATAATGGGATCACATTAAATCCCCTCTGCACAGTCATTACATTTGAGCAATAAAAGAAGCTGACTTTCTTTCTTGTTGGATGAGGGTATTCATGCTTAGTCTGTGTTATATCAACATAGATACATAACCAAGAAATATACAGGTGCTTTTATGAATAAGGAAGACATTTGTAAACAAGGATCCTTGTAAAATCACTATGACAAGAACATGTTAACATGCTTACAAATAGTGCTCGGAGCCTTCAAAGGAAAAAGGCGTGGCTTACGGACTGTAATGGCTGCCCATCTTCAATCAGGGGCAACCAGGACATTATCATTTTTGTTTGGTTGATAATGCTGCCCATTTCTATGATAGAATCCATTCTAGCGGAGTACAAGGATCCCCATCTATGATCTTAAAATCTCTTATAAAAGGTAAACAATAATGGGAAAAGCATACTGATTTGAGACATTTGTACTGTACCTTGAGACTGGCTAACAGACTAGAATCTGCTGGGCAATGTCAGTGTGGGTCACACGAATAATAGGGCACCTGAAGGCGCAGCCATGAGTCAAAAAGCTTCCAAAAGAAATCAAAGAGGGCCTTCCAGAGACCTTTCCCCTGAATTACTTGCTTCAGGAGGAGCAGTGTGAGCTAGTGGAAAGGGCATTGTCCCAGGAGTCATGCAGACCTGGGTTCACATTCTGCTTCTACCACCTGATGACTGCTCAACTTGTCTGAACTTCCATTTCCTCTTCTGTAAAATGGGGATAGTAGACCTCTTTCACAGGCTGGTTATATGAACTGATGTAGAAACCATGGATAAAGTGCCGAGTACATAGTCCATGCACAGTAAGAGTATTATTGTTAGAGGAAAGAAATCTTCAATTTATGAAATATTGACAATCACTTAGCAGACATCCTCCTCCTGAGTTTCACTGGTGTTCAAATGGTTCCTCAAAGCCCTAGCAGTTCCACAATATCTGCTTGCAAATGGCCCAGAGGGTGGGCAGCAGGGACAAAGAGGAAACACTGTGGTCCTCTTAGCTCACCTCAACACAGCCACCCCACTTTTCTCCCTTTGATATGTTAGGCTTTCATGTAAATTTTTAAAGAGAGGATCTCAAGGGCAAAAAGAAGTTAGGAAAACCATTTGAAGAACTTAAGTAAACACGTGATATTAGAAGGGATCATGTGTCTTTCCAAAGTCAAAAGGCCTGAGAGCAATGTCTCTGTGTGGTGGTTGTAGCATATGTCCCAGCAGAGTTTGTGAGGGGCCTTTCCATGCCCAATATGGAATATGTGCATGCACATGCAAGTGCACATGCATGAGCATACATACAGACACACCTCTAAGGCTGCCTTAGCATCAGAAACATCACACGTGCCAGTGCATGTACCTCTGCTGACATTAATCAGGAATATCAGATCTCAGAAAAAGCTTGGTACTTGGAAGCCAAAGCCAGGTTTGCAACAAAGCTAATGACCAGAGAGTTGAATAATTATTTCATTTTTACTGTATTAGGCAGGGTCCTCCAGAGAAATCAGCAGGATGCAAAGAGTCAGGAAGATTTCTTTTAAGAAACTAGCTCATGTGATTGCAGGCGCTGGCAAGTCCAAAATTTGCGGGTCAGACCGGAGGACTAGAAATTCCAGAAGGACTTGATATTGCATCTTGAGTTCAGAGGCAGTCTGAAGGCAGAATTCCTCCCTCCTCAGGGAACTCCAGTCTTTTCTTTTAAGGCCTTCAACTAATTGGGTAAGCCCTACCCACATTATGGACAGGAATCTACTTTATTCAAAATATAATGATATAATGTTAATCATATCTTAAAAAAAAAAAAAACCGTGTTCACAGTAACAACTGCACTGCTGTTTAGGCAAACAATGGGGCACTGTAGCCTAGCCAAATTGATAGGTGAAATTACCATCACACGTACCATATGACATGTGATATTTGTTTTTTGTAGGTTTGAGGGTTTTTTAATACCTGCGCATGCTGGGCTTTTTGTTTGTTTATTTTTGGTTCTTACCCACATAAAAATGCAGCATTTTAATTACTCTACCAGTTAGCAAATTGTCATATAATCAAACCACTTTGAAACTTCATGGCTGAAAGCACCAACCATTCATTTAGTTCGCAATTGTGTGGGTGAACACTTCAGACTCAGTTCAGTCGGGCAGTTCTAGTCTCCAGTGGATTGATTCATGTGTCTGTGGTTGGGTACTGTGTTAATTAAGTGCTGGTTGATCTACGATGGCCTTAGCTGGGATGGGCCAGCTCTGCTCCACATGGTCTCTCATCTCCCATCAGGCTGACTCAGGCTAGAGCACATGGAGGAGGCAGGTGTCCCTAAAGAGAGCAAAAGCACATGAAGACCTCTGGAGCCTCAGCTTGCAAGCGCTGGAAAAATCAGGTTGCCTCTTGATTCTAGACACTTCAAAGTGACATTACAGGGAACACAGCTGAAGAAATAATTTTGGCCAATTTTGCAAGCAATCTTCTACAGTTCTCCTCAAGAATAGACTATCAGCTAGCCTGTCAATGCCTGGCACATAAATAAAGTCAATGAATATGCTCTCCCTTCCCAATCCTTTGGGTCACATTTGGAAGGAATTCAAGTTTTCATAAATATAGGCAGGCTATCATTTCTGATTCAGACTTTCATCCTGTGCTGTTCTCTGTATTGGGCATCCTAGAAATGTGGGAGTAAGAAAGAAATTGAGAGAACCTTAATCTATACCTCCACTCCAAACACATATATTAGAGATATCCTATAAAGATGAATAGTTCCCTTTTAATAAAACAGAGGTTCTCAAATTTAGTCATTCCTAGGAAGCTGAGTGCCTTATAAAGAACTATTGCTATTCCTCTAAGTCACTATTTCTCAACTTTTTCTCATCAGGCTCTCTCCCCCCACCCCCATTTATTTTAGACAATTTTCCCCTAATTATCACCCTTAAGAAATTTTACTACCATAGCTACTCTGTATATCTGTGCTTCATAGATAAATAGAGCTTGGTACTTTTTTGGCCCCAAGTTTCACCAACCAAGTTGTACCCCACTTGGGACAATATTGCCCCCAACAGGAATACAAGCTCTTAGAAACATCCCTTCTCTAGTCACCAACCACTTCTGCCCTTCTCCACTGGCACAGAATCTAGCCAGGATTTTCCCATATTCAGCTCTAATCATAAGTAGGGGCTGCTGACACCAGTGAATCTGTCTTCACATGATCACAATAAAAAGAGGAAGATAGGAGAAAAAGTCAAGTGGAATTTCATAAATACAGTCTGAACTGAAAGGCACAAGCCAAAGGAGAGGGAAATCTCTAGTTATGATTGAAGACTGAATCACTGTTCAGAACTATCAAACCCCAAAACAAAAATCCATGCCCACCCTTACAGAAACTCAAGGTATAAATTACAAAGAAAATGGCTTGCAAACCAATACTATTCCACATTTTCCTGATCTTCTTTTGTGTTCACATGTGCCAGTATATGTGCCTTATGAAGCAATTGAGCATAAATTAGGTATTAGTTGGTATTTCCTACTGATACATGTCCTTATATGGGCTTTCTGTTTGGATCATGGCAACAAGGGGTATGTTGTATAGCTTGCTAACGTATTACAATGAGCGTATAATGAGGCTAGGGCTTAATGTTAGATGAAATTAGTTGCCATGTTGGATCAAGCTGGCCTCTGCCATCTTTAAACCATAAATCTGTGCGGGGTGGGGGGTCTTCTTTCTTATTGACAGTTTCTGCAGCTTTCATCAATTGCAGCTGTTCTGCTACATACCTTGTCTAGCAATGAGTATCAGGTCATTGGAAGAAATTTCTAGTTGTTCTGTTGTACGATTTGGGGCCAAATCAATACATTCACACACGAATAAGTGCATCTGTTCAAAACTGAGTTATCTATGAATTTTATATAGTTGTAGAAGTAGTGCCTTGCAAGGAACAGTGAGAGCACAGGGACTGGTCCATAACAGGACTGAGCTCTAGGTGGGCCAACAACAGGGAGCTTTGAGCTAGTCCATTATCTTTTCTAACGTCCTCTTTCCTCACCTATAAATAATGTAGAATTTGAGATGTGGTCGCTACCTTTCTTTAAGGAAGGTAATAAAGCCAAAAGAACTATCTCAATTTTAAAGGGTTATGTTTTATTTTAACTTCAAAAATGAAATATGGATCTATCTAGAAGTATAGATAGGGTAGAATATGATTCAAAAAAATCAGAAAGCAAAAGAGTAACATACCCAAAAGTGTAAAGACAAACCATGTGAGATAGTTCAGATTTTAAGAACAATATTCTGCATAAGCATGACTAATTTAGTGAAAAAAATATGCATAATTTAACAAATAAGCTCTTCCTAGTCCTTACATCAATAAAGGGACAGTTCCCACCCTTTCTCTCCATGCACTCTGAAAAATGTAATACAAGATGCTAGCCCTAATGCAAAACATTTCAATGATGGCGAGAGCCAAGAAAAAGAATTAAACAAGCAAGTAAACAAACAAATAAAATAACTTCTTGCGTTATCATGAGGCTTCATCCTCATGGATGGGATTAGTGACTTTAAAAAAGGGGCTCCAGAGCCGAAACCGGTTTGGCTCAGTGGTAGAGCGTCGGCCCTTGGACTGAAGGGTCCCGGGTTCGATTCCAGTCAAAGGCATGTATCTTGGCTGCGGGCACATCTCCAGTGGGGGGTGTGCAGGCGGCGGCTGATCGATGTTTCTCTCTCATCGATGTTTCTGACTTTCTATCCTTCTCTCTTCCTCTCTATAAAAAATCAATAAAATATATTAAAAAGGGGGGGGGGGCTCCAGAGACCTCCCTCACCCGCTTCCTCCGTGTGGGGACGCAACAACAAGGTAGCAATCTGCCACCCAGACAAGGGCTGTCACCATACTGTGCATGTTCTTGCCGGCACCCTGATCTTGGACTTCCCAGCCTCCAGAATTGTGAGAAATATGAGCCAGTCTTTTCTATTTTGTTGTAGGAGCCTAAATGGACTAAGAAATATTGTAAGTATTTTCTATCTGGTGTATTCCTTTTAGTGTGCTGTATTTTTAGGTCACATATTGTTGTATCAGTAGTTTACTTATTATTCCATTGAATGTTCACCTACATCTTATTGATTGATCCATTTATCAGTTAATGGGCATTCAGTCATCACTAGTTCAAGGTTATTATGAGTAATACTGCCATGAACATTCACATACACTTACCAGTGTACACATGTTTTTATTTCTCTTAGGTAGACACTTAACCAGAGAATGCCTGGATTATGGTAGCCATATATTTAAAATTTAAAGAAACTGCTAAACTGCTCTAAGTAGCTGTAGCATTTTGCATTATTGGACTGACTTTTAACTCAGTATATTTTAATTATCTTTATTTCTTGTTTGTTTATAACCAAATTCTACATTTGGAGCTCTGTTCTGCGTTCTGTAATTTTTCTGAGAGTCTTCTTCACACACACACACACACACACACACACACACACACCCCAGAGCCAAGAAAAATCTCTTAAGCATCTCTGACCTTGATTCAGGGTCTTATAGCCAGACTAAGCAATGGGGAAAACAGCAATATATTAAATTTAGCTAATGAGTATAATTGACTATTTTTACTTATGTGATTAGCTTCCTTTTCAGAGTCAGCCCTAGGCCAAAGAACAAAATCTCCCTCCGGTCAAGCAAACAAAATAGCCAACAAATCTATAAGAAAATGGAAGATGACCTGAAGCAAGCTTGGTCTTTGGTGACCCTTAAAATAAAACCAGAGAAGGAGCTATCTTTTCAATGAGAGAAAACAAAACAACAAAAGAATTCTCCCTTAGGAGAATATATTTGCTAATTATACACTTCATCATTTCAGAAAATGCCTGCATAACTGATTGTCAGTGCCCTGAAGAGCCTTGTAGGCTCTTCAGCTGGACATGAAAAAAGAATGTTGAACTGACAAATTTTCACCCCAAAGCAAAAGAATGGATTCTTTATGTTTTAAGAAATGATTGTTTCTTTACATAATAATAAATATAGTGATTTCAACCATAATCCCTTATAATAAGACACCTTTCCTCTAGAAGTTAAGGTAAAATAGGAATATATAAGACAACATCTGCAAATTTAGAAGAGCTTCTCAAAGCTTTTTTTTTCTTTTAAATTAATGTTCAAGTTTGATTTGTTACACCATTTTTAAAAAACTAGATGGGAATAACAGAGAAGGAAAAAGAATTCTAAGAAGAATTAGCAAAATTGACATCCTGTCTCATTCTCTCTCTTTACCTTTAGCCTGATCTTTACTCCTAGTCCTATTAAAAAGAATCATTGTTCTATGTTACGTAAGAAGCTACAATTTGCCCTAACCCAACAGCAATATGTACAAACAAAAATTATTTTTTCTAATAAAAGAATTTAGGATTACCCGACACTTTCCATTCTTATTCAAGAATAAAAAGATGCTTGTCTTTTCTTGTTTTGGTATCTTTTAAAGAGTCATTTAAATTATTATAGAAGTAATTTTAATGACACAATCACATTAGATTTATCCACAACAAGAAAGCTACCTTGGAAACTGTCTTTGGTGTGCATTTTAGGCATGTTGGTAGTTGTCCCTCTCACTTGCTTTAGGCCAGTGGTTCTCAACCTTTCTAATGCTGCGACCCTTTAATACAGTTCCTCATGTTGTGGTGACCCCCAACCATAAAATTGTTTTCATTGCTACTTCATAACTGTAATTTTGCTACTGTTAATGAATCGTAATGTAAATATCTGTGTTTTCTGAAGGTCTTAGACTCTACAGCAGCGACCCACAGGTTGAGAACTGCTGCTGTAGAGCCTAAGACCATCAGAAAACACAGATATTTACATTACGATTATAACAGTAGCAAAATTACAGTTATGAAGTAGCAACAAAAATAACTTTATGGTTGGGGGTCACCACAATCTGAGGAACTGTATTAAAGGGTCATGGCATTAGAAAGGTTGAGAACCAATGCTTTAGGCCATTTGCTCTTTGTCAAGAGGGAAAACATCAGTTGCACTTGTGCTAAGAGTGTTCTGTGAGTGGGATGAATTTTACTTGACTCAGTAATACTCACCCAGCTCTTATGACCAATATCAATTATTTATGGAATTCAATTACAAATTTAATGGACATTACCAACAAATGAGTTGGACTTTGTATTTAAAATATATTGTAGATATTACTAGAAATTCTCTGGTTTGTGAACTAAGCATTGAACATGCTATTTACCAACTCCAAGTTTGACCCATAAAAATCTTATATGCCTGATTCCCCATGTACTTTTCCACATCTGGCTAACTGGAATAGTGATGACTACCCAGGCATGCTTCGAAGCCTCATGTGAAAGCTGGAGAGGCCAGAGATGGAAGGAGTCTGAGTCCCTGGGTCACTGCTCAGAAGGGGCAGCTCAGGAGACCTCCCAGCCAGAAACACCTACATTACACAGTTTAACAAAAAGGAAGTAACATTTTATAATGTTAAGCCCCTGAGATTAGGGACAGAGTAGGCACCTGTTACACAGTTAGTGATAAAGATACAAATTCAATTCAGAATAAAGAATAGATTATAAAATTAATTTTGGTTATTTAACTGCCTAGCCATTAAGGAGAAATAAAAATAGACCCTTATACACAGTAGTAAATTGCAGGTGGACTAAAGAGTTGATTTGAAAAAATAACTAAATCTTATAACTGTTGTCTAACATATACACAAACAGTTAACTTTTCATTAAGACTGGAAACTCTGAAGCTATTTCAATGTAGCCATTTACAAGCATATTTAAAATTTTAAAGTTAGCCTAGCTGGTGTTGCTCAGTGGTTAAACATCAGCCCATGAAGCAGGAAGTCACATTCAATTCCTAGTCAGGGCACATGTCAAGTTGTGGGCTCAATCTCCAGCAGAAGGCAGCTGATTGATATTTTTCTCTTTCATGGATGTTCACTCCCCATCTCCCCTCCTCTCTCTCTAAAATTAATAAAAATATATATAATTTTTTAAAACTTTAATGTTACAAAGACTGGAAACTGGATCATAAAAAACCCTGCAATGTCCCCAAGGTCACACAGCTGATATTGCCTCTTATATTAATTACTAGAGGCCTGCTGCATGAAGATTCATGCAATAGGCTTTCCTTCCCCTGGCTGCCAGGACCAGTTTTCCTCTGGAACCTGGGACCCAGGCCTTCCCTCTGGCTGTTGCCTTCCGTTTTTGCTTTGGCCACTGGAGGCTTCACTCCAGCCGGAGCCTTCAGTCTTCTCTGCTCTGGTCGGAGTGCCACGCCACCACCACTGCCTCGTCTCTGCGCCCAGAAGCCAGTCACTCGCAGCTGCCACCTTTGCTTCTGCTCAGCCCCTGGGGCTGGGCACTCGCTGCCGATGCCACTTAGTTTCCGCCCCTGGAGCCAGGCACTTGCACCGCTCGGCCCCGCCTCCCACTCCTAATTGGCTAGTAGCATAGCGAAGGTACGGTCAAATTTGCATGTTTCTCT
This sequence comes from Antrozous pallidus, assembly GCA_027563665.1. Lineage (NCBI taxonomy): Eukaryota > Metazoa > Chordata > Mammalia > Chiroptera > Vespertilionidae > Antrozous > Antrozous pallidus. The sequence goes on from CM050513.1 coordinate 57,332,188, forward strand.
TTTATTATATAGGATAATTACATACATTACTAGATATAAATAATAATTGAAGATAAAGACAGGGCTAGAGGATGGAAGAAGCTAAATTAATGTAGGAAAAAATGGCTGAATGAAAAAAAATATTATAATATCATCACATTTAAACATTTATAAAATTAGTATATGTATACAAAGCCTATTTACTAGTAAAAAGGAAATTAACTATTATACCAGAATATACTTGAAATTTTTAAACTGCTTTATCCCACACAAAGAGAAAATTATCTTAATTATAATGAATTCACAGTAGTCTTATTTTTATTAATATTGCATTCATTCAACAAATACTTAATGAGCACCTACAATATGTCAGGTAAGATATGGCCTCTGTAATATATGGGAAATGAAGATTAGCAAATTTGATGTATAATGAAGTAATGTGATCTTCCTCACATTTATAATCCCAACAAGTGCTTTCAAGTAGCACTAAAAAAAAAAAGTGTACACTGATATCTGCAAATCAAGTGTGACAATCAATCAACCATGTAAACCTTTCTCAATTCCTCCTTGCAAATTTTTCCATTAGCTAGGCTAAAATAATATGGGTATAGCTAGCATTATCCCCATAGGCTCAAGTGACCATAAAATCTACACCAAAAGGGAATAAAACAAGAAGCAGATAATATTTGATTTGTCAGTCTTTTTGAGATTTCTAAAGTTTAGTACATGATCAGAGCTTGGCCATAGCAAAAATAAGATGTCATCCTTGACTTTGATCCAGGATTTAAGTTAAGTGGTTTGGATTTATACACAGAAACTAAATCCATAAATGCATAAATACATGCTGATTCCATTTAGATGGACACCTTGTGCAGTATCATTTGTCAGGACCCACACAGAGACTGTTTGGAGACGTTTTTCAGAACCACTCTACAAATTACTTTATATTTTGAAGTCTATTGTACTAACAAAATATTTGCTGAACGAGTCTCTCAGAACATTGAATGCTGATTTGGCAAAAATCCTCCCAATTAGAATCCTTTTGTGGAAGCCAAAATATGCCAAATAAGAGAGTACTTGATTATTAGAGACTCACTGGAACAAAGTGTGCGGGTATTTATTCCTATTTCATAAACTACCTTAAAAATAAGCATGGAATGATTGATGTCTTAGGATTTTTTTTCCATTGGAAGTACCTTAAGGCAAAATAAGAACAGTAAGTACCTCACTGCAGAACAGGCAGGAGAGAAACAGGGACACAGACCCACTGGGCAGGGCACTGTCTCTCTTCAATTATATAATTCTGGGAATCTTGCAAAATAGCCTACAAAAAAAATAGCATAGAACTTTCCTCTGAAGCAGCACTTAATGCATTGATTAGCATGTAGTATTCAATCTTTTTTAAATGAACAAATGAGTGGTTCTCCAACTGCATTTCCTACCATTCACTCTTTCTCCTTACAATCCAGCCTTCCTTGTTCCTATCTCAGGACCTTTGTACTTGCAGACTTCTCCACCAAAAATCTGACGCCATTTCTCCACAGGTCTCCATATATTGTTTCACATCTTAAAGATTCCTTCCCTAACTACCTTATCCAAAGGAATCCCATCTTTCCAGACTCACATTCTTTATTTTTCTTATTCTATTTCCTTTAGCAGGCACCACCTTCAAGTATTCGCTTCTTCATTTATTTTTTGCTTGTATATTGCCTCACTCCCTGTAGAAAGCGAGCTCTGTGAGAACAGAACCTTGCCTGGCTCAGTCACTGATATTAGTGCCTCGCACTGTACCTGGCACATAACAAGCACTCAATCAGTATTTGTTTGAGTGAATGAATGAGTGTGTGTGAGAGAGAACACTAACACAGGAAGACTGCAAACTCGAGTTAGATACTTTCATTAAATTTTCTTTGAACATTATTTAAATTGCTGGTATAGACTCAGAAATCTTCTTTTTTTAGAAGATTGTTAGGTGACAAAATCATGTTGGGTATTCCCACTTCAATATCACAAAGGTAACAACAGTGTTTTGCCCCAATGTATTCTCTTTTATTTCCTGCCCCCAAATAAAAAGCTTTTGCATAGCAAAAGAACCGTCAACAAAACAGCAAGAAATCCCACTGCATGGGAGAACATATTTGCCAATGTCATCAAAGACAAGGTTTTAATCTCCAACATTTACAGGGAACTCATACAACTTAACAAAAGGAAGATAAACAACCCAATCAAAAAACGGGAAATGGTCCTAAATTGATACTTTTCAAAAGAAGACAGAAGGAAGGCCAAGCGGCATATGAAAACATGCTCAAAATCACTAATCATTCAAGAAATGCAAATCAAAACGACAATGAGGTACCATCTCACACCTGTCAGAATGGCTATCATCAACAAATCAACAAACAACAAAGTGCTGGAGAGGATGCAGAGAAAAAGGAAACCTCAGTGCACTGCTGGTGGGAATGCAGACTGGTGCAGCCACTGGGGAGAACAGAATGGAATTTCCTCAAAAAAACTAAAAATGGAGCTCCCATTTGACCCAGCGATCCCACTTTAAAGAATATATCCCAAGAAACTAGAAACACCAATCAGAAAGGTTATATGCACCCCTATATTCATAGTGGTACAATTCACCATAGCTAAGATTTGGAAACAGCCCAAGTGCCCATCAGCAGATGAGTGGATTAAAAAACTGTGGTACATCTACACAATGAATACTACACTAAGGTAAAAAAAAGAAGGAATTCTTACTATTTGCAATAGCATGGATGAAACTGGAGAATATTATGCTAAGTGGAATAAGCCAGTCAGAGAAAGATAAATATCATATGATCTCGCTCATTTATGGAATATAATGAACAGCATAAACTGATGAACAAAAACAGATCCAAAGACAGAGAAGCATCAATCAGACCATCAAACCTCAGAGGGAAGGCAGGGGTGGGTGGGGGTAAGGAGAAGAGATCAACCAAAGGACTTGTTTGCATGAATATAAGCTTAACCAATGGACACAGACACCAGGGGGGTGTGGACATGGTGCAGGTGGAGGGCAATGGGGGATAAGGACACATATGTAATACCTTAGTAATAAAGAAATGTAAAATAAAAGATAAAAAAGAGAAGAAAAGATGAGCAAGAAACACTCACCAAATCAACAGTGCTGGTTTTATTTCTTTGGGGTCTCTAGTTCATTAAACTGTGGACAAACCTCTTAGACATCCCATTACTTCAATTTCCTCTTCTCAACTTGCAGAACTAATAAGATTATAATGAAGGTTAATGAAATCATGTTTCCATAATACTGACAGGTGGTGCCACATAACTTTTTAAAGCATAATCAAGCCCAACTTGTATGGCTCAGTGATTGAGTGTAGATCTATGAACCAGGAGGTCAGGGTTCGATTCCTGGTCAGGGCACCTGCCCCAGTTGTAGGTGTGATTCCCAGTGGGGGGTGACAGGAGGCTGCCAATCGATGATTCTCTGTCATCACTGATGTTTCTATCTCCCTCTCCTTTCCTCTCAGAAATCAATAAGAATATATTTTTTAAAAATAATAATCAAAATGTTATTTTCTTGCTTCTTGTTTTTTGTTTGTTTTGGGTTTTGGTTGTTCTTTCTAACACAGGGTGCAGGGTTTCATCTCCTCCCACAAATCACTACTGTTATATAACTGCAATTTAAATGGGCCTTTGAGGTAAGTGTCTATTCTGTAACCCTCAGCTCTCTCTGCCTCCTGACACTGAACTATGGGCTATGTTGGAAAACACAATAATGATAATGGCTCTGACAGTTTATTCTATTAAGCGACATTATTCTAGGAATCATCAAGCACCCAAGCCACACCTTAGCCATGGGAGGCTGACTGAATTCTAACCATTAAACTGCAATTATACAAACACTCCTGATGACTTGGCTCTTCTCATTATTTTTATGATTTAGGGACTCATTCAAGTGTTTCATAAAAGTATTTTTAAGTATATCTGCTGATGCACGCCTCCGCAGATTGTACTTTTAGTTCTCTGTTGCCTCTGCATTGTTTTGCTTATTTATCAGGATGAGGAGGGTGATGTGCCAAAGGATTTAATGTTTGCTAAAAATTCTGATAAACTCTGGGTCACTACTCACAGTCGCTACATGCATACAAGTCATCCACTTCCTATAAGCGGGACCATCAATAAAAATGAAAAGAAAACTTTGCTACCAGCTAGCTATAGGAAAGCTAATACACTGAGTAAAACCTGTGATTTCTCAGACAGTATAGAGAGTAGCAGCAACAAACTCAGCACCATCCTCCAGAAGGAAAGGGTGCAGCCACTTGTCTGCTGGAGGATCCCAGACCTGGTGTCCAGGATGCTGAACACCTACCCTGGTCTTTAGCACATACACTTCAGGATCTTTGCTTCTCAAACAAGCTCAGTCCCTTCCTAATTTAAGGCCTCCCAATATGCTTACTAGGTCTACCTGGAACTCTATCTTCTCAAATTGAAGAAAACTTCATTTCTGATCACACTTTTCATGTAAATGAAACGTCACTTTCTCAGGAGAAACCTCCCTTATCACCCAGACAGGATCATGTGTCATTTAGGGAGTCTTGGCTGCATGCAACAGAATACTTAACTAAAGGTATCTTTAACAATGAACATTTATTTTCCTCACCTAATAATAATTCTATAGGCATGTATTTTTGGATGGACTCAGGGGCTCAAAGTTACGCTAGAGCCGGGGGTGAGCTTTCTGCCATATTTTTTACTTTTCCATCATGATCACAAGATGACTACTACCACAGCTCCAAGCATCATGTTCTCACACAGTATCTAAAGAAGTAAACGGTTTTCTCCTCATGTGTTCCTCTCTTGATCTGGGAAGAAATCTTTCCCAAAAGTGCCTCTGTCCCCACAGACTTGCACTCAGATAGCACCGGACAGGATTTAATCACTTGCCCATACTCTACATGCTAGGAAAGTGGGGGATCTGGCGATTCAGTCTCTAAAGCAGGCACATTTTGTTAGCAAAGGAGAAGGGCTGTTGAGTAGGGAATCAACAATGCCCAGCACAGCGGGTTCTTCCATTTATGTCCTCATAACACCCTATACCTGCCCTTTGTACTTTTTATAACAATTGCCATTATGTAATTACCACTCTGAAATTTAAATTTCATGAAGGCAGAGTCTGTCTTACTTGTCCATTCTTATATTCCTTTTTCCTAGTGCAATGCCTGGCCCCAGGTCCAGCTACATAATTTGTGAGGCCCATGAAAATGGCAAGCAGAGCTCCTTGTTTAAAATGCAGGACAGAAGTACTATTAAAACTACTAAAATATAAAGTGTTTTCTTTCTCCATTCCCTCTCTCTCAGCTTACCATGGTGTTTTTATTTGCTACTTATGGCTGTTCTAACAAAAACTCAAATTGGAATTTATTAGGATGAATTTTTACCATTCATCTTTATATTGTGTTACCAGCTAAGATCCAGATACAGCAGACTGATGTACTTTAGAGGGCAGCAGGGGAGGAGTTGTGGAAAGAGATTAATCAATGAACTTATTTGCATATATGCATATCCTATGGACAGACAATAAGGCTGGGAATGCTGGGGAGGGGACCTGGAACTGTGTGGAGGGAGTCAATGGAGTGTCTATATTGATGTTTCAGTGCAAAAGAAAACATCTGTAATACTTTCAACAATAAAGATAAATTTTAAAATAATAATAAATAAATAAATGCAAATATAAGTCATTTAATGTGTATGTGGCATCACCAAAGTTACAATTTGTATTTCATAGCTCAAAATGCTTTCTGGAATAGCAGAAATGCTGTACACTACTAGCTCAGCTCTTTTAATTCACTTCTTTATATATGCATATCCTACTAACATTATCTACTCTCAGCTTACTGAGTATGGAATCACTAAAAGCAAAATGAACTATTTTCCCCTTTCTATAGCATCATATCATCATTTTCAGTGAAACAAGACTAAAAAAGGATATGATAACCACAGTCCTGGATAGTCTGTGATTTTTAGAATAGCAATGCCATCTTTCTATGTGATGAAAGTTCTGGTTTCAATGTGTCGCTTCTTGGAGCTGTCGGCACCACTTTATCCTAGAAGTGACATGCTTACCTTATCCTTGCTTTGAATCTCATTGAACTCCTGTCCAATATGGTTCAACTGGGATTCTGTACTCATAGGCATAATGCATGATACGTGATGTATGCTTTATGGGGATGAGACAGCATGGAATGAGGTAGACACACGTGTTGTGTGTTTCTCCTCTGTTCACTTGCATGCACCATTGTCCCAGTGGACTTTACTTACAAAACACATATTCAACCATAATATTATTAACAACTTCAGCCAAGCATTAAACCAAGTACAGGCCTCTTTTGAGCATGGAAGCCTCTATGACAGGACAGTTCACACAACCCATGATGCTGGGTCAGTGTTGCCCACCTAGGTGCTCAATAAATATTTAATGAACGGGTAAATGAATGCATCTTTTTGAACTGCTTTTTTATTACTTCCATATGTTTCTGTCATTCCCTTTGAACAAGCTACTCAGGTTTCTAAAGCATTTTCTTATTCATTACACTAAGTTCAAGTGGGAGGCATACTAGATACTCTTAGTGGTTCAAGCATGTAGTGATAACCTGGGAGAAGGGAAAACAGGGCCAGAGGAGTTCAAATGTGAAGTCAACAGTCTAAAGTATAAGACCCAAAGTATCATAGGAAACTTGGGTTGGGGATTCTGGCTTCATTGTCTGTGGAGATTGAATCTCAGCGCAACAGAGATCTGAAGTGTGGCCAACCGACTGCACAGCCTGGTGTGATACTCCCTGGGGTTGTGAGGTGGCCCAGACTAGGCACTGTGGTTCTCTGGGGTCAGAAACACAGACCTGACAGGGATCAAGAGAAATCTGACAAGCCTGGACAAGATCTGAAGGCGCTAACCACATAGGCTAATATTTAAGGTGTAATCCCAGTACATAAAGAAGCTGTAGTCTTAAACTAGAATTTAAGGCCAAAATACAAGCATAAGAGCCTCGGGTAATTCCAGTTTTGACGCAGTAGAGACACAGGTAGTACCTGCTATAAGTTAACTACAAATTAACCACACACACACACACACACACACAAACAATTAAAAAAAACAGTAAGTATGGGGATTATTAACATCTCATGCAGAGATCTCTTATCCCCCCCCCAACAAGAGTATAAACTTTTCAAGAGCAAAAGATGTACTGTTCTGGCCTTTCAGGCAGGGCCAGCCAGATTTTCATACTGGCTTCTTTGTGTTTAACAGGCAAGCTATTAAATGTAACTGAACCTTAGGATTCATGTAATGGCTATATGTAAACCACCAAGAATAGTGCCTGCCACATAGTAATTCTAAAAATAGACAGTGGCCATTATTATTATTATTATTATTATTTTCATTTTCATATTCTCCAAGACACTTGTGGGCTTGACTGCTTCAAAAGCTTATATTATGAAATGCTTATAGAAAATCTAAGCCAGAATGTGTATCCTATCTAATAAAGATGGAATATGCAAACTGACTGTAACTCCGTAACAATGATGGTGGTGCCCACAGCCAATAAGGAGAAAATATGCAAATTTATGCAACAAGGCAACAGGCAGAAGGCAGCTCTGGGCCAAAGTGAAGGCAGTGCCAGCAGCCAGGGGAAGGAAAGCCTCTTCTTGCATGAACATTTATGCATCGGGCCTCTAGTTCTAATATAAAAAAGAAACCTACTTTAATATAAAAAGATAATTCCTCTCTTCAAAAATTTTCAACTGCACAAAATCCTTGCAAAATTAATTTCTTGCTCTGGCATTCAAACCAACTACAATAATGCCTCATCTAATTGTCATATGCACACTTCCTTACAGTCCCTATGCTGCAGTAAATCTTGACAATCCACTGCTCTCCTAAATAACACTAATGGTTTTCTGTCTTTGATCATGGCATCTAAATAATTTACCTTCCCCCATTCACCATACCCCAAGGTCACTCTTGATTTTCTGTACCTGCCTGTAATCTCTGCATCTGTGGTGTCTCACCTTTGCCTTCCCTAGTCTATCAAGAAGATTTAACATATATGTTCATTTTTCAATATAAGTAAGTTAAATTTATTTGTGCCCTTTCCTAGGGTTTGAATTGAAAACCTCTTTAGATATTTGCTTGTGTAAATACATACTTTTTAAAGTGTCTACAGTTCTGCAGTAACCTTGAAAAGTACTAGAACCTTCTATTCTTTCTGCTCCCTGTGTAAAAAAACTACTTTATACTTTGAACTTCCAAACTTCACACCTAAAGTACACTCTCATAAGGTATTTTTTTTTTGTTTAAACCTACTTGAGAACTAATAAATCCTTTACATTTGAAAAGGAACGATTTTCACACAAAAATTGTTAATTCACTGAGCAGCATCAAGTGGTACTTTAAATTTCCAAGTATTTCTACAAAAGCGTGTTTTCAAATATAGTAAGTCCTCATGTAACATCATCAGTAGTTTCTTGTAAACTGCAACTTTAAGCAAAACTATGTATAATAAACCAATTTTACCATAGGCTAGTTCAGCGGTAGGCAAACTGTGGCTCGAGAGCCACATGTGGCTCTTTGGCCCCTTGAATGTGGCTCTTCCATAAAATACTATGGTCTGGGCAAGTCTATTTTGAAGAAGTGGTGTTAGAAGAAGTTTAAGTTTAAAAAATTTGGCTCTCAAAAGAAATTTCAACCATTTTACTGTTGATATTTGGTTCTGTTGACTAATTAGTGAGTTTGCTGATCACTCGGCTAGTTGATATAAACAAGAGTTAAGTTCCTATATTTCTGGTCACAAAAACATCACCAAACTTCTAAATAAGACCCAAACATTTCTAATATTAAATATTAAAATAAATGTGTGCTACACATACATTGAAGAAAGATAAATAAAAATAAGTTAAGGTCATTATTTTCAACCCACTTATTCCGGTTCAACATCATGTGAGTGACCAGAGCCAATCCTAGCAGCTGGGGTGCAAGGCAGGAACTAACCCTGGGCAGAATGCCCTTCCATCGTGTGGCACACACACACACACACACACACACACACACACACACACACACTCACTCATTAACTCAGACAGGAACAATGTCAGTTCATCTCATGTGTACATCTTTGGGAAATGGGAGGAAACCAGATCCAAGGAGGAGGAAATCGGATCTGAGGAGAAAACTCAAACATGGAGAGAATGCACAACTCCATAGACAGGGGCCCTGGCTAAGGATCAATTTCTTTTTCTCATTAACGTTAGTTACAAAAGAATTACTTTGGATTGCTGTACTGAATTTTACTTTACACAGCCGTCAGCCTACAAATGTACAAATAAACACATCTGAGAGATATGCTCCCAAGACCCCAGTGGATGCCTGAAACCTGGGATAGCACTGAACCCTATATATTATGTTTTTCCCTATATATAATGCTTTTTCCTATTTATACATACCAAAGATAAAGTTTAATGTATAAATTGGGGACAGTAAGAGATTAACAACAACTAATAATAAAATAGAACAATTATAACACTATACTGGAATAAAGGTTCTGTGAATGTGGCATCTCTTTCTCCCAAAATATTTTATCGTATTGTACTCACCCCTCTTGCGCTAATGTGAGATGACACAGCGCCTACCTGATGAGATGACGTGGGGTAGGTGACGTAGGCGTAGTGTTAGGGTGCCTTGAACACAAGCCCCGGGATACTGCAATCTAACAAGTGTGAGGGAGGAGCGTCCACAGTGAGGACACGCCCCAAGGGGAGGAGTCACGCCCTGGGCTGAGAGGAGCGAAATAGCGCGAGATTTCATCACACTACTCAGGAAGTTGCTCAATTTAAAATAGAAGAATTGTTTACTTCTGGAATTTTCCACTTAATATTTTCAGTCCATGAATGTCAGCGGGTAACTGAAAGCCAGGTAAGCGAGATAACTCGGAACTATTGCACGTCTGATCTCCTAGTTTAAAAACAAACAGGCCCCGGGCCCTGGCCAGGGGCTTACGGGCGTTGGGTAGGGCATCCGCCATGTGCAAGGTGTGAGTTCAAGCCCTGGTCAGGGCACATATGAAAACAACCAAGGCAAACATAAATAAGTGAAACAACAAATTGATGTGGGTTTTTTTTCTCTCTCCCCCTTCTCTCTCTCTAAAAATCAGTAAGTGAAATCAACAAAACAACAAAAGCCTTCCTTGAACATAAACTTCTGGAAGAGCTGCCTGTAGTCAAGATCTACTTCCACTTTGTTGTTGTGAATCCTCACCTGAGGACACTTTTTTCCCATTGGTTTTTAGAGAGATAGGAAGGGGTGGGGAGAGGAAACATCGGTGTGAGAGACACATTGATCTGTTGCCTCCCACACACGCCTCTGCCTTTGACTGGAATTGAACCCAGGACCCTTTCTGTACACAGGCTGACGCTCTAACCACTGAGCACCCGACTGGGGCTACTTCCACATTTTTAACCTACTCTAATACACCTCAGCCTGCACCACACCACAAAGATTGTCCCACTATGACCTCTATGTTGACAAACATATAAGTCACTTCTCCCCTTTCTCAGCAGCGCTCCACCCAGTTCCCCAGTCCACCCCTGAGAGTGGGCAACTGTGTGGTGTGACCTCATGGAAGCCTTTTCTTGGCTTCCATGACGTCACACCTTCCTCATTCCCCTTTTATGTTGCTTTTCTGCTACTTTTCAGACACTTTTTCTGACTATTCCTCTTCTCCCCAACTTTAAAAATATTGACGTGGACTAGGGCTATATACCAAACCCTCTAAGATCTCATCCAATCCAACAGCTCAAATTACACCTGCAAGATGAGGAAAACCAGAACAAATCTCCAAGTTTGTCTTAGTCACGAAATTTAAGTCCTTAGATTTATGCATCCAGTGGCCTACTTGACATCACTTAGATGTTTCAGAAATAACATGATAAAACAATTCAATTCCACAACCCTTTCTTATACCAATTTTCCTCCAACTTTACCCATCCCGGCAAAAGGCACCATCATCCATCTAGTTTCTCCAGCCAGAAATTACTCTCTACATCCACTTTATCTGCTAATCCTGTCTTCTCTGTTTTCAAATCATATTCAGAACAGCCATTGTTCTGTTTCTTCTCTAACCAAATCTCTGTTTAAGCCAACATCATTTGTTACCTGGATTTGATATTCCATTCTAATTATACCTTGCTCTCCTGAAAAATATTCTCCATAATACTTTCTTTTTTTTTTGTAATGTTTAATGGTATAAAATGTACATTACTGTGTGATATTTTTAAAATGTGATCTTTTAAAAATGTGTATCAGATCAAGTCACTCCTTATCCTTTATAATTGAAATCCCCTGGGTAACTTCCAGTCCCATCTATCTATCTATCTATCTATCTATCTATCTATCTATCTGTCTATCTATGGCTAATATAGGAGTTCGACCGGGAGACCAGGATTTTGACCAGGAGACCGAGTTCAATTGCTCACTATGACATGTGCTGACCACCAGGGGGTGGTGCGATATGAAGGCAGGCCCCAGCCTGTAGCTGGAAGGCCCCAATCAGCCCTGATCACTGGCCAGGCCTAGGAACCGTACCCATCCACGAATTTCATGCACTGGGTCTCTAGTATAGAATTAAAACCTGAACTTCTCACACTAGTTAACAAAACCATTCATAATTTGGCCCCACTAGTCTCTTACCATTATCCCCTTGCTCACTCTATTCCCCCATATAAATATTCCTCACACACTGAGATTATTTCAACCCAAGGACCTTTGCACTGACTTTTCCCTCTACTTAGAATATTCTTCCATTTGTTTTTTTCATAACTGTGTCTTTCTTGTCATTTAGTTCTCAGTTTGAGTACTTTTCCTAACCACTCAATTTGCTGTATTCATGACCATTGATACTTTTCTGTTACATCACCCTGGCACTGATCATATCTAATATTTATTTCTTTTCCTTCCTTTCTCCCCCTCTCTCCATTTATTTCTATACTTTTGCCTCAGAATATAATCTCCATGTGAGCAAGGTTCTGGTCTATATTGATCTCCACTAAATACTAGTGCATGGCCTCTAGACTGTCCCTAACATGTAACTAGTATCTTTGTGCCCCTTTACACACACATACAGAGTCACACACACCTTAGTGGACTAGCAGGGTACACATGGTTTGTCATTCAGATAATACAGAGCAGACAAGTAAAGATTAGATTTCAGAATTCAGGACTGTGATTACCAGCCTGATGGGCAAACCACTGGAACCATGCTTCCTTCCTCAACAGCCCTAGGGACTGTCTTCCAAAGAAAGCAGGAAACCATCATAGCAGGGATGTTCCTCTCACCCAATGGCAAAGTGTTTGAATATCTCCTCCACCCACCCCACCCTGACCTAAGCCCTAGGATATTTCATGTATTGATGCCAACAACTCTGACAATTACTAATCTGATTTGCATTTTTTCATCCTGTTTTCAACAAAAGTTCAGTAGATTCACATGAAGGAAATGACTGGAAAGCAATGAAATAAGAAATACTATGAGCCAAGCAGGCAGGCCATGTAAGAAAACACAAAAGTAGGAAAAATCATGTAGAAATATATATTCACTTCAATAGAGATTTTTTAAAACATTTTGAACCCATTAAATCGTAGAGCTATAAAAATGTTCTCTAAGGTATGACCAGTGTTTGAGGTGCATTAGTCAATTATCCTCTTTAACCCCTGAGGCAGAAAAGCACATCATTTCTCCTGGAAAAATCCTTCTGAGTCTGGATTGAAATTTTTCAGAAAATATGAGGGTGAGTCTCATATAAGCTCTTCTATTATTCACAATAACTCAGGAGAAATTTTCAGGAATGCTTTATTTATACTACCCTACCAAATGCTCCAGAAAGGGGGTGGGGAAAAAAGAACACTTTTAAACAGAATGAAGTCTTTTAAAATGGATTAAGGTTGCCAATTTCTCATTATTATTTATTTAAGTTGATAAATAGTAGGCCTAGCCCATATGCTCAGTGGTTAGAGCATCAGCCCTTGTACCCAAGGCTCACAGGTTCGATTCTTGCTCAAGAGCATGTACCTGAGTTACAGGTTCAATCCCCAGAGAATGTAAGAGATAACTAACCCATGCTTCTCTCTCAGATCAATGTTTCTCTGACTATTTTTCTCTCTCTCCCTGTCTCTCCCCCTCCTTCCTTTCCTTCTACTTCTAAAAATCAAAGGAAAAAATATCCTTGGATGAGGATTAACAACAAAAAAGTAAATAAGGCCAACTATTGAATACAAAATTATTTTCTGATTTTGTTTGTTTGTTTGTTTGTTTGTTTACAAAATGTAAATGCTGTAACATTTTCTCTGTATTTTCCCCCATAAAATCATTGACTTAAAATATGCTGCTAGAAAAAGGCAACATTTTTGCAAAATGAGCAACAAAACAGAATGTGGTATATTTATGGATATATTTAGACATTTTCATTCTTTTTCATTTGAGCCATTAAAATGTCCTAAATGTAAGAAATGATATTTGAAATGATAATGCAGTACCATCTCACACCTGTCAGAATGGCTATCATCAACAAATCAACAAACAACAAATGCTGGCGAGGATGCAGAGAAAAAGGAACCCTCGTGCACTGCTGGTGGAAATGCAGACTGGTGCAGCCACTGTGGAGAACAGTATGGAGTTTCCTCAAAAAAAAAAAAAAAAGTAAAAATGGAGCTCCCATTTGACCCAGTAATACGACTTCTAGGAATATATCCCAAGAAACCAGAAACACCAGTCAGAAAGGATATATGCACCCCTATGTTCATAGCAGCACAATTTACCATAGCTAATATTTGAAAACAGCCTCAGTGCCCATTAGCAGATGTGTGGATTAGAAAACTGGTACATCTGCACAATGGAATACTACATTGCTATAAAAAAGAATGAATCTTACCGTTTGCAACAGCATAGATGGAAACGGAGAGCATTATGCTAAGCGAAATAAGTCAGTCAGAAAAAGATTAATATCATATGATCTTACTCATTGTGGAATATAATGAACAACATAAACTGATGAACACAAACAGATCCAGAAACAAAAAAAGCATTCTTCAGACCATCAAACCTCAGAGGGAAGCTAGGAGAGGGTGGGTGTAAGGGAGAGATCAACCAGAGGACTTACATGCATGCATATAAGCCTAACCAATGAACACTACCGGGGGGGGGTGAGAGCATGAGTGGGGGAATGGGGGAACGATGGGGGATAGGGACACATATGTAATACCTTAATAAAGAAAACCATTTTAAATTAAAAAATGATGTTTGATTATGTAATAAGGAATCTCAATAAACTATATTGAACCTCTAGTATGAGAAAAATGATTTTTCATCATTCACTGTGTTTTGTTGCTTTCCTCTTCCACAATTTATCTGTATTTTTGTTATCTCTAATTAGATAATTGTACTTATCCTGGGAATTAAGACCAAACATTTAGCTGGTAATATTAGTATGTTATTATTTGCCCAAATCATCAATATTTAAAATGTTAATTAGTATATTTACAGTCACCATGGGGACAGAATAAATATTTGCCTTATGTAGTATTTTATTTTTTTTTCATTTGCTTTTGCTCTTAAGACAGATGTTTTTAAAATACAGATGAAATAAAAACAGGAATGTTGTTTGTTAAGGGACCATCTGTTCCTGGTGTTTACACCTCACCTTTAAAGCATAAACCAGTGTTGCAGCATCACAGCCTGTCCATGTAAAAACAAGAGTTCTGGTATGATCTCCTGACATGATATAAAACTATACTTTGTGCTGCACTGGGTCATATTTTTTTAAAAGGTAGCATTATTGGTAGAAGTGGGGTTTCCACTGGTGGAAGTGAGGCAACTCTTTCCCCACTGGGTGCTGGGTGTCAAGTTTCTACTATATCTTGAGAAAAAAGAATTTTCTAAAACTCACATGGGAGGATGAGTGATTTTTATTTGCATGGAATTACATCCTTGCATCCCATTTCCCTCAGACCAATCCTGGAAGATGTGCAGCTGGGAATTCAGTAGAGCTAAAAGCAAAGCCAGTGTCCAAAGTTTTCATTCCCTGGTGGAGTTGGGTCCAGCACAGCATCAGTCTAGTTCCAGTCCATTAGTCCATTGTATGGGTGCTATATGGCTAAGAGCCATGTGGGCAAATGCAGGGGAGTACACCCCTGCAACAAGAGAGCCAAGAGTCCAGTACACAAGAGAGCAGGAATGCCTTTGTTTAGGAGTTTAAATATCTGAAATCATCCTGTGCTTGCAGTGGCCACGCCTACTCTGGTCAATGACCTGTTCCCATGTGTGATTGATAGGCAATCAATCCTATGTCACCCAGACCTTACTGAACACACGTCTATTGTCCAGTTTCTTCCCCCAGCAACCTGTGGGGAACAAACCAATGGCTGCAGCCTGGCAAAGCTGCACCAATGGCATGCCTATAAAATTTGGCCTTCCCTTTACTCGTTTGCAGGTATTAATAGCAGGGTCTATTACAGTGGTATCGGTAGGATGTATTATGCTTTTTTTCATAGGAGTATTGCAGATGGAGAAATATGGTACACAAGACTTGGCTTGTGTAGATCACTTGGACAGGATCATAGATTGTGCTAGAGAGGAACCATGGAAAAATAGAATAACAGTGTCAGAGCAGCACTAGGGGTTAACCAGTGAAGAATTGTTTTAATCCTAACACTTAAATTATTGCAGTTAAAAGTTTCTAAAACAGAATAGTTAGGAAATCAAAATATAAGAATGCCTGCAGCTATACAGAGTCATACTAGTAAACTGGAGAGCTGGAAGAGGCAAAGACTGGGTCATAGAAAGCTGTGAAGGACAGTGGTTAAGGGTCTATGCTGTAGACTACAGTCAGAGAGCTTACATTTGATTCAAGAGCCCACAATTTTAGCTCCTTGAACTCGCCCAAACTATTAGCTTTCTCAAGCTCTTATTCCACTTCTGTATCAAAAATTTAATTATACCTATGACATGGTATAGAGTGTCAAGAGAGTGAATTAAGCTAACATCTATAATGTTCCTAACAATACCTGCTGTAGAGAATTAAGTAATCTATAGATGCTAATTATTGTGATTGAACCATAAATGAAGTATATGAGACCCAGGGAAGTCATGTGATTTACCCAAGCAATTACTTAATATTTTCTTTGACTCTGAGTTTCCACTTCTAATCTGTAGGATATACAATATCTGAACTTAAGTTGTTGCAGAATGAGTATAGTGTACTAGAAAAAGTAAAGACCTTTGTTATAAAAACTAGGTTAAAATTCTAGTACAGTTTCTTAAAGCTATAAGCTAGTCTAGAATTTTCATAGTTTCAGTTCCTTCATTTATAAATTCTGTTCATATGGTTACTGTATCTCTCCTGTACATATATTGTTAGACACATGGGAGATCTTCAATAAATGGTTTATATGGTCAAGAAGGAAAAATAAAATTGAGTTCACATCATGATAGTCTTATTTCATTCTTCCTCATCCCAAAAGAACTAGATGGTTTGCAGAAATACCGTAAGACAGAACAATCATCTAATAAGTTTAATTTAAATCTTGTTTTGAGACTATTATGCAGGATTGTATGATCCCCTGAAGTAATCGGAAGTACTCTCAGATGACACAAAACTATGACTGAGATGCACCAACATCATATCCAAATATTAAACCTCAAAACATTACTTAACTAGAGGTTGATGCACAAAATTCGTGCAAGGGGCTCCACCCTCACAGCTCCAGTGGCTTGCCTTGGCCCTTGCAACCCCAGCTTTGTCTGCAAGGTCATCCAGAAGGACATCCGGAAGATTATTCATCTGTCTAGTCTAATTAGCATATCATGCTTTTATTATTATAGATAATGATCCACTAGTTTGTAAGTATCCATGGTAATTGGGAAATACACCAGCAAACAATATCAGATACACTTGGGGGAAAAAAAACCTCTTATTTTAGTTGTCAGTTATTGCCTCCTGCCCTTTAAATATTTACAAGCATTACCAATAAGGAAAAAAATGTACTGATTCTCACCTTCATTTCCATTGTCACAAGCAAAAGAAAATGAAAGGTGAGAATCAGAGATCATGAATAGCCAGACTAGATACCTAAACCTGGAACAATAGAACACTGGCAATAATAGGAATGTGTCCTAATGGCCAGCTCACTAACCAAGCAAAGAGAAAATGATAGAAGCTCAATGATGGTATCATTTT
The DNA here is from genome assembly GCA_027563665.1 of Antrozous pallidus. Taxonomy (NCBI): domain Eukaryota; kingdom Metazoa; phylum Chordata; class Mammalia; order Chiroptera; family Vespertilionidae; genus Antrozous; species Antrozous pallidus. The sequence continues at coordinate 57,349,438 of CM050513.1, forward strand.
AGGGAGCAACTACTTTTACTCCATCCTTCACATTTTGACCCATGGAGCATTTATGACTCCTTCATTGATTCATTCTCTCTCTTCTCTCTTCTCCTTCCTCCTCCTCCTCCTTTCCCTCCTTCTTTCTCTCTCTGATTCTGAAGAGTTTCTTGGAAAGACTTCACATTAATGTTTCTTCTTATTCTTAACAGTAACCCAGATGAATTAAAAAGAAATCCAACCATAGCTGCTTGTCTAGCAACTCTGATGGGCTCAACCTTCAACCAGCTGTCCAAAGCTCTCACCACATAGTAGAATTACACCAATCCTTTTGAAACTTGACCCACTTCCCAATATCATTTGAGAGAATGTTTTGACCATTTCTTTACTTCACTAACACAACTATTATCTCTTAATTGATTCTTCTGGCCAGAGAGTGTTCTTTTACCCTTTTAGCCTAGATTTTGACCTGAAGTATACTTATTTCCACAAGGATTGTCATTTTTTACTAAGTGAAACATTTCTGAATGTCTACTAAAAAGAGACAATCTGTTAAAGGGAACTCACAAACCACGGGACAAGTCACAAGAGGTATCTGGGTGCTCTGGGGCCTCAGGTCATTTTAGCCTCTAAGGCTGGTGAAGGAGATGCAGAGAAACAGTAAGTATGGAATCACTGTCATCTAGTAATAGAAACAAAACAGCAAAACCAGTGAGCCATTTAATGTCGTGCACACTTTACAAAGGAATAAACTTCAAGACCCTTTAAATTGGAGATATGTAGTGGGACATTACTTCTAGGTGTTTTGATGGATTTTAGAATTCCAAAAGAGTATGTTCATTTGTGTGAGTGAGTGTGTGTGTGTGTGTGTGACTGTGTGTTAGAAAGCTTAAATATTATGTGTCTCACTGTTGATGGACTATTCTAAAAATGCAGGTTCTTTGTGTTTGAATGGGAGTAAATATAGGAAGAAGCTCAAAAAGTAAAGGCCTTTAATTTATAGACTTTTAAATAAAAGAAATGCATGTGAAATAGGTTATTTTAGGATACAGTCTGAGCAATCTTAATGACTAAGTTGTGGCAATGAAAAAATTATATATGAAGTTTTCAAAGTTAGTATTTGCTATTTTAAAATACTCATTTGCATTTTAACTTGGACTATAATATATCTGCATAGAAAGTAAACCACCAGTTCAATGAGCTAGACAATGTTTATAGCACTCAAAGGCATCCCCACATGATCACATGGTTTTGTTTTCCAAACTCAGTAATATAAGTGTGTGTATGTGTATGTGTGTGTGTGTGTGTGTGTGTGTGTGTGTATTGATATTCTAATAGCCCTTCCTACACTGAACATGAATTTGTGTCTCTAAGTATTACACCTGAACATAGAAGACTCTCAGTTTTCTCTATTTGATCATCCTGACTGGAACTATTATGACTGCTGGCTAAACATTTACTGAATACTGAAACTAATATTTAAAAGCCTATAGATGTTCATGACTCTTAAGATCTGAATTTGCATATTGTTTTCACTGAAGGAGAACACTATTACTTTTAGCTCATAAAGAAGTGACTGTAGACTGGCTAGTGTGGCTCAGTGGTTGAGCATTGACCAATAAACCAGGAGGTCACAATTCTACTCCCAGTCAGCATACATGCCAGAAGGTGGCTCCATCCCCAGTAGAGGGCATGCAGGAGGCAGACAATCAATGATTCACTCTCATTACTAATGTTTCTATCTCTCCCTCTCCCTTCCTCTCTGAAATCAATTTTTAAAAATTCTTTTTAAAGAAGTAACTGTTCCCATGATTTTTTCCCTATTAGTCAGGTAGGTTATCTTGTTTTAAGATGTGCCTCAATGAATTTTAAACCATATCTCCCTACCTGTCTTTTGATGCTTCAAATTAGTGGCAGGACCACTAGAAAGAAAATGGGGGACAAAATATATTAATAGATGATTGCATGCCTTGGGCTGAAATAAATACACAACTTCAAAAAGGATATGGACAAGTAGGGGAAGGTTAAGGTAAAAGGGGGGAAAGAAACATGTAGATGAAGGACATTGGGAAATACAGGTGGCACCCGCCTTCTAAGGTGGAACAGGCATTCTGAATCTAAAAAATAAAAACTTCACAAAGCACTTTTATAGACATTATTGCACCGCAACTGAATCAAGTAGAGAATATCTTGATCTCAGAGGGAAGATTATTGGCCCAGAGAGATTGAGTCATCTGCCCAAGGTCACAGAGCTGGTCACACAAGTATTAGAGCTGGTATCCAACCTCTAACACCATCATTGTCATCATCATTCTTTTTTTTTTTAATATATTTTATTGATTTTTTACAGAGCAGAAGGGAGAGGGATAGAAAGTCAGAAACATCGATGAGAGACATCGATCAGCTGCCTCTTGCACGCCCCCCACTGGGGACGTGCCCACAGCCACAGTACATGTCCTTGCCGGAATCGAACCCGGGACCCCTCAGTCCGCAGTCCAACGCTCTATCCACTGAGCCAAACCGGTCTCGGCATGTCATCATCATTCTTATCTTCATGCCAGACCACTATTTTTTCTCTGATTACATGACCAACCTCTGTGCCATTCCTTTGACCAAGTCTTTGTAGACACTACATTAAATAAATATGTTGAAGTACTACTTAATAAAGGATGACTGTAATAATGGGAGGACAAACTTTCTAGATATAAAACAAATTATCATTATTTATTTTCAACTATAAATTTTATAGTTGAACAATAAGCTGTGAGAGATTATTAACATTTTGAAATCTCTCACTATGTCTATATAGATTGTTTGAAGTATAAAATAACAATAGCAACATAGTGATAGCTCAGTAACTTTACCTATATATGTTATTATAATTTTTTTCAATTTTATATTATTCCACTAAAGCTTTTTTAATTGATAAATTCTTTAAATGACTTAAGGGCATCAAGTTCCTATGACATTTAAAATAGTTATATATCTTTTTAATTACTAAAGTAAATATCAACAAAGTGTAAAAAAATACTAAAATATTAAGTATATATAGAGTATCCCCAAAAAATGTATACATACTCTGATATTGTTTGCTGGTGTATTTCCCAATTACCATGGATACTTACAAACTAGTGGATCATTATCTATAATAATAAAAGCATGATATGCTAATTAGACTAGACTAATCATTATTAATTCCAGTGGGTTAAACCTGAAAAGAAAGAAACATCAATTGAGTTATCAGCTGTTAAGTGTACCATATAAATTTAGGGGGACACTGTATATATGAGACATATATAAATATATTTAAAAAGACAATGACAGTCCTGTGTAAATTCAGCCCCTCCTCACCAAAAATACTATTAAACCATCAACTCATTTTAAACCATCTCAGTTATAACATACTTAAAACTTGAGCCCTAAACCATCAGCAATGCACATTTACAATGCACCCATTTAAGGCTTTTACAGCCAGGACAGGAGGTAGGCAGCACCCGGGTGAATTTACTTAGTACAGTGAGCATTTCATGGCTTTATTTTACCTGCATCCCTCAGCCTGCCTGGGCCCCTCATTGGGATCCAGGACAGCATCAGTACAGCTGTGCCAGGTAACTGCCAGTGGTTGCATCAAGTGTACTGCAAATGGAGGGAAAGGTGATCAGTGAGAGGAGCCACGGAGAGACAGAGAGAGAGAGAAAGAGAGAGAGAGAAAGAGAGAAGAGAGAAGAGAGAGAGAGAGAGAGAGAGAGAGAGAGAGAGAGAGAGAGAGAGAGAGAAATAGCAGGCAGACCAAGATGCTTTGATGTTCTTCAAAGAAAATCAAGAAAGCAATTCTCTTGTTTCTGGGAAACAGGCTCTGAAGATAATTCCAGAGGAGAAACTTCCAAAATATTTGGGTAAGGCTAAATTGACTCAGCACATATTAACTATATGCTGAGTGAATTTATTGAGTATCTACTAGAGTAGAGGACTGTGCTAGGTGCTAGGAATATAAAGAAGAGCCATCTAGACATGCTTCCTGACACAGGATGCTTCTGAAGACAGTCATTAATGAAATAATCATACAAACATAATCTAAAATTAAAATCAGGACAATTGTTAAGGAAACTTATACAGTGATATTTTGAAAAGAATCTCATATACATGACTAAGGTGCTGTGTGCTATGAGTAGGGGGGGGAAGTTACTCATTATTTTAAAGATGAATCCCATATTCAATCTCTTACATGGCTCAGTAAATAAAGGAGACAGTGAAGCTTTTGTGCTGTAAGCAGTCCAGTTACAGAGAATATGCCAGACACATGACTGACTTGATTTTATGGATCCAGGGCCAAAAGCAATGTTGGGCTACAGCTTTTTGATACTGATAAATAGCAATGCAGAGAGGGATCAAAGGGTGGAAAATGGCAAGTGAGGTTTGGATCAAGCAAGTTAAAAGGCAGGTATGTTTTGCATAACTTCAGAGAGTAAGAGAAGCTGCTGATACTGAAATGGCAGTTCAAAAAAGCAGTTGCTGCTATCAAAAACAGAAGACTAACAGTTTGATTTCCGGGGCTTAGATCTGAGACAGGAAAATTTTATGGAAAAGGAGTAAGCAACACAGCAAGCAATAAATAACTTATCAAATTCCAATCAAGTGAGATTACCTCTCCCTCTAAAGAGATGAATCTTTCCAACAATAACTATATGAGTGTTCACTTGACTTGCTACAAGAAAAATAAGATTTACATGAATGATTAATTCATTGGGCTGTGCACATTCATTGGGAATCACTTTAAACTCTGCAGGTGTTCTGTTTGTATTTTAATAGGGACTTGTGGATATTTTATTTTAAAAGCTGGCATCAAGCTGTTGAACTAAACAATACTCTGCAATTTCAAAAAATTTTATAGGACACTCGGCCCCTGCCTCTGTCTGAGGTCCCAAAAAATCTTCTAAAATTTCACACCATTGGGTACTTTCTTAGGAGAGGTTTCAGAACTTTCATCAGATTTGCAAAGAGGACATAATTCAAAACATATAAAACCATGAATAAGATCATTTACAACTTTCAGAACTTTCTTCAGAGATATAATCTCTCATAAGTAAGAAAATGTTCTTCTTGTGTGGCATGTAGAACTGTGTTTGTAAATAAATACAAATAAATATTTTTCTCCATGCTTATATATGTGTGTATGCAGATGTCACTAGAATGTTATGAATGTATGAGTATATGTCCTTGAGAGTATATGCATATATGTACACACAAAGCATGAAGAAATTTAAAATAAATGTAGATATGTGTCATGTAAAATTATAACATTCTTATTTTTATGACTAATAATAGGTACCCCCGATTATTATGAATAGCTTGAATAGAAACTACCTTTCATTGATCAGTTATGTAAATACCTTGTCTAGCATATAGTAGATGCTCAATAAAATAAATACTGAAATAAAATTAATTACCCAGTAGATCCAATCTAAAATAATATATCTAAGAAAAAATGGAGTTTGTCATGATCCTTTGATTTTAATATTAGAAACATATGAGTACCCAGAACAGATTGTTTATATGTTTTGAAAGGTTTTCAAACTGAACCTATTTGAAATATAGTATTTATAACGATAGGCTGTGGGTTTCTTCTTAAAAACTTCTTTTACTCAACCATATGAAAAATATATTGAGTGATTTATGAGGTTACCATAGTCATACAATTCTCACTCCACAATCCAGACATTGCCTTTCAATATATTAGTTCTGTACAAAGGGTTAACTACAAATACAGCTTTTTAAAAAATTATTTTTATAATTTTAAATTACCATGGATTTACAAGTGTTAGTTTCAAGTGTATAAGCCCATATGTTGTTATTAAAGTATTATTAACTATATCTCCTATGTTGTACTTTAAACCCCCATGACTATGCTGTAACTATCAATTTGTATTTCTAAATCCTTTCATCTTTTTTACCCATTTCCCAATATCTCTAGCATCTGATATTTGTTCTCTATATCTATAAGTCTGTTTATTTTGGGGGGTTTTATATTTCATATATTAAAATGATCTGGCATTTGTCTTTCTCTATTTTACTTATTTTACTCAGCATAATACCACCTAGGTCCATGCATGTTGTTGCAGGTGGCAAGATTTCATTCTTTTTTATGGTGAAGTCATATTCCATTGTATATATCCACCACTTCCTCTTTATCCATTCATCTATTGGTGGATACTTAGGTTGTTTCTATATCTTGGCTATTGTAAAAATGCTGCAATAAAAATGTGGTTGTATATGTTTTTTCAATTTAGTGTTTTGGGTTTCTTTATACCAATACCCAGAAGCACAGTTTCTGGGTCCTTCTTTGTTTCTTGTTATGGCCATTGTTCTAAAGTCTATTTTGTCAATGGTTGTACATTGACCTATGAACCAGGAGGTCAGGATTTGATTCCCAGTCAGGTGACATGCCCCAGGCTGTAGACTTGATTTCCAGTGTGTGTGTGTGGGGGGGGGGGAATGCAGAAGGCAACCAATCAATGTTTCTATCTCTCTCTCCCTCTTCATTCCTCTCTGAAATCAATAAAAACATATTAAAATAAAAATATAAAGTCTCTTTTGTATGGTATAAGTACTGATACCCCAGCTTTGGTTTTGTTTTGTTTACATTTTCATAAAATACCTTTTTCCTTCCTTTACTTTCAGTCTATGTGTGTCTTTTGAACTGAAGTGAGTCTCTCACAGATAGCATATATAAGGTCTTGTTTGGTTATCCACTCAGTTACCACATGTCTTTTGATTGGAGCATTTAATTCATTCATATTTAAAGTAATTGTCGATATATATGTATGTATTGCCATTTTATTACTCATATGTTTAATCTTTTCTGCTTCCTAAAGAAGTCCATTTAACATTTCCCATAATACTGTTTTGGTGGTGATGAACTCCTTTAGCTTTTTCTTGTCTGGGAAACTCTTCATCTGTCCTTCAATTCTAAATGATAGCCATTCTAGGTAGAGAGTAATCTTGTTTTATATCCTTGCATTTCATCACTTTGAATAGATCTTTCCAATCCCTTCTGGCCTGCAAAGTTTATGTTGAGAAATCAGCTCATAGTCTTATGGGAACTTCCTTGTAGGTAACTAATTGCTTTTTCTTGCTGCTTTGAAGATTCTCTCTCTGTCTTTAAGCTTTGGCGTTTAATTAAGTGTCTTGGTATGGGACTCTTTGGATTCATCTTGCTTGGGACTGCATTTTCTGGACTTGTATGTCTATTTCCTTATCCAAATTAGGGAAGTTTTCTGTCATTAGTTTTTCACTAGGTTTTTAATTTCTTGATCTCTTTCTTTTCCTTCCAGTACCCCCCATGATATGAATGTTAGTTCACTTGAAGTTGTCTCAGAGGCTCCTTACACTAACCTCATTATTTTGGATTCTTTTTTTTTCTGTTATGATTGGGTGCTTGCTGCCTCCTTCTATTCCAAATTACTGATTTGATTCTGTTTTATCAACTCTACTGTTGATTCCCTGTAAATTAGTTAGTGTATCTATAGCTTCTGACTGGTTCTTTATTATAGTTTTCCTTGTCCTTTTTTTATGCTGTTGAAGTTTTTACTGACATCCTTGAGCATTCTTAAAATCATTGTTTTGAACTCTGTATCTGATTGTTTGCTTGCCTCCATTTCTTTTTTTTTAATATATTTTATTGATTTTTTACAGAGAGGAAAGGAGAGGGATAAAAAGTCAGAAACATCAATGAAAGAGAAACATGGATCAGCTGCCTCCTGCACACCCCCTACTGGGGATGTGCCTGCAACCAAGGTACATGCCCTTGACCAGAATCAAACCTGGGATCTTTCAGTCCGCAGGCCGACACTCTATCCACTGAGCCAAACCGGTTTTGGCGCCTCCATTTCATTTAGTTCTTTTTCTGGACATGTTTCATATGTGACGTTTCTTTGTCTCCTCATTTTGGAAGCCTCCTGTGTTTGTTTCTATGTATTAGGTAGAGCTGCTATATCACCCAGGCTTGGTAGAGTGGCCTTGCATAGTAGGTGTCTTGTAGGGCCCAGTGACACATCGTCCTCAAACACCCAAACTGGATGGTCCAGGTGCACTCCCCTCGTGTGGGCTATGTGTACTGTCCTGTTGTAGTTGAGTCTTGATTGCTATTTGACACATTATTGGGACGGCTTTATCCTAAAATCAATTGGCTTAGAGGAGCAGCTGTAGAGAATCAGCTATCCAAAGGCCAACCTCATGAAGCAGGACTTGCTTCAGTAGGGAATTTATGTCCACTTAGTCTATTCTTTAAGTGTGGCACTCATGGAGGTAGTTGGGTTGTAACATGGCATGGTCTGAAGCTGTCCACTGGGTGCACTGGCTCTGGGGCCTCCCTGAAGTTGCAAGGTCAGCCACTGCCTGTGCCCTGTCTGGGGCCACCTAGCATAAGCTACAAAGCAATCTTCAGATGGCTTCTTCTTGTGCTGGGCTTAAAGGTACCCAAGAGAGGCCAAGCTGTGAACTGAGGCTGTCAGCAGCTAGTGCCAGACCTGGGGCCACTTAGCAAGAGGTATAGGGTACACAGAGGCCAGATGCTTCTTGTTTGAGAGATTTTAGGAAACTCCAAAGCATGGGCCAAGAGGCATTTATATAGAAAAGCCATTGGAAATAGCTTAAGTGGACCTGGAGTTGCGTGGGGTTGTGTCTCAGGGAATCACCAGGGCAGGGTGAAAGTGATAGCTACATAGATGGAGACTCAGTTATGACACCCAAATGCTAGGCCTGTGGCTCAGAAAAGGAATAATGGCTTTTGTAACTCTTCTGTCTGGCAGAAAACTGTTTCTCCCCCAGCCCTGACTCTGAAGCCAGACAATTCAATTCCTCCCCTTGTAACCCAGGAGCCTTTAGAGCTGCTGCCCCAGGGCTGGAGCTTAGAGGAGTGAGTTCAAGTAAGTCCCTATGCAGACCCTTTAAGAGGAATGCCTGGGACTCCAGCAGCCCTCTATTTTAGCTTCAATCTCTGCTGGTTTTTACAGCCTAAAGTTATGGGGACTTCTCTTTCTGACACTGGAAACCTGGGCTGGGGGTTCTGGTGTGGGGCTGGGACCCCTGGATCCTCAAGGGAGACCTCAGCAATTGTGATATTACCACACATGGATGTGGTACCAGCCCAATCCATGTCTGCACCCCTCCTACCAGTCTTGATGTGGCTTCTTTGTTCTGTAATTTATTTGTAGTTTTCATGTGGTTGTTAGAGGTTCTGAGTATCATGTTTCCCTACACTGCCATCTTGACCAAAAGGTCCTACAAATACAGCTTTTTAAAAAAAAATTCTCACTAAAGGATTTTTTTCCCACTGATTTCTAGAGAAAGTGGAATGGAGGGAGGAGTAGGAAAGGGAGAGAGAGGGAAACATTGACAAAAAAGAGACACATTGATTGGTTGCCTGCTACACATCTCCCTACTGGGATTGGGGGACCTGCAAATAAGGTTCATGCCCTTGACTAGGAATCAAACCCAGGACCCTTCAGTCCACCAGCTGATGCTCTAACCACTGATCCAATCTGGCCAGGGAAATAAAGCTTTTTAAGAAGACTTAACATGAGGAATAGCAAGAAAGAAGCCCTGAAAATGGTATATTTTCTTCAAAGCAAGATCGTTGCCCTTATTTCCAACCCTTTTCATGATGGAGCCCTTGCTGCTTCTCCTTTTCTTCTTCATCCTCTTTTTTCTCTACATTTTGGATTTTCACCAAGTCCATATGCTTTCCTTGGCCTCCTTCCCCTTGCTCTAGATACCCATAAGCATTGAAAATAAAATGTAAATAAATTTAATCTATATTTATTAAAGCCATATGAAATTGTAGGTTGAAAATATATGTAATAGCAGACTTTGAAGAGAACTTAAATTTTCAGTTCATTCTGCTCATTAACAAATGAGACCAAGTCTCACATGTATTATCAACCTTCATTCAATAAAAGGAATAAAAACAGTTTTTAAGTAATCTAAAATTCTTGTTGCTTCATGATATTTGCATTTTCTATTACTATACATAATCAACTAGTAAGTACTAATTGAACTGCCCATAAGTACTGATGGTTAACAGACAATAAGTTTACTGGATCTCAAGAAGAAGGAGCTCATCATGGCTGAATGATTAGGAAGGGGGATGTAGAGTGAGAGTTGAGAAAGGCAACACTGCCAGCTACATGAGAATAAGGCTATACTTCTCTCATTTACTTAGCAATGGTATATATAGCACATATGTTCTGCATGCAGTACGCTTTCAACCCATTTTGGTTGACAAGCAGAAAATGAAGAGATAGAGCATGAAAAACACAATATCATTAAAGTCATAGAGGTAAGAATGTGCATGGTATTTAGGAGAATTGCAACTAGACCAATCTCTTTGGAAGGAGTTTGAGTAAAACAGTAGTGGGAGTTAAGTTGAAAAAGATGCCTTTCTTTTGAACTTCCAAAGTATCCTCCATTTACTTCTATTACTCCTTTACCACATTCTATTGTGAATGGTGTTTTGCTTATCTGTCTCCCTCTCTAAAAAGTGAATACTTTGCTTTGAGGGCAAGAACCAGGCCAGCAGGGGGGTTAGCGAGGGACAACCAAATGACTGACCAGCAGGCTGTGTGGGGTGACCAGACCAGCAGGGGGACACTTGGGGGCAACTAGGCTGGCAGGGGGAGCAGTTAGGGGTGACCCCAACAGAGGGGGGCAGTTGTGGGCGACCAGGCTGGCAGGGGGGTAGTTGTGGGTGACCAGGTCAGTGGGAGGAGGCAAGTGGGGGTGACCAGGCCAGCGGGAGGGAAAGTTGGAGGTAACCAGGCCATCAGGGGTCACTAAGGGGTGACCAGGCCAGCAGGGGGGGCAGTTGGAGGCAACTAGGCCAGTGTGGGGGGGGCACTAAGAGTTGACCAGGCCAGTAGGGGGGTGTAATTAGGGCCAACTAGGCTGGCAGAGAGGGGCAGTTAGGGGTAATCAAGCAGGCACGCAGGTGAGCAGTTAGGAGCCAGTGGTCCTGGATTGTGAGAGGGATGTCTGACTACCAGTCCAAAACCTGCAGTTGAATATCCCCTGAGGGTCTCAGATTGGAGAGGTTGCAGGCTGGGCTGAGGAGAACGCCCTCCGCATGCACAAATTTCATGCACTGGGCTTCTAGTCTTATATAATGCTTACAATAATGGTATACCTTGACGTCAAACAAAATCTGATTTTATCTTATGGGCAACAGGTAATCATTTATATGTTTGTGTGGGAGCAGAATTTGACCTAAATGGTGAGGCTCAAGAGGTTAATGTCATCATATAGGTAACAGCTGGTGGGCTGGGTAGTGGATATGGAGAGAATGAACCTATGGGTGCAAAAAATATTACATATAACTCCCCAAAACACATTGAAATGGATACCATGCTCTAAAAACCACTAACATCCTTGTTCTATTGTTCTATTGTTCCATTTTCAGTTACTGCCTACATTATAAAAATACCCTTATCCACTTTGAGTTAAAAGTATTCCTAGCCCCTAACTTTTATTGTCTAGAACTTTTACTTTCGGTAATATAATTACCTAGGGCACATTTATATCATGTTTCATTACATATTCAAAGTCTGGCAAGTACACCATAATTTTATTTAGAGAAAAGAAGAAAAGAGCCCTGCTACTTAACCTGATTATTTCTATTGATTTTGTCAACAAAAGAATCATCAGACAATGGGAAATAGATTAAATCAGGTCAATAGAACTTGTTTTAGAATGAGAAAACAGAATTTCTACTACCTTAAAATTTTGATATGGAAATAAAAGACTACTATTTAAAAACAGACTATAGACACAGATACCAAACATCTAAATTTTTTAAAAGAGGTTTATTTGGGGTAGGGTTTTAAGGGCCTACACAATAACTTAATTGTTCTTAATAAGGAGTACTTGCATGACACAACTATCTAGTTCTGAAGCGAACCAAATCTAAATGCAATTGTCAAGGTTTAGGGAACAGAAATTATGTAAAACCACCAATTTTGTTTTATATACATTGTACTTTCTAGAGTTAACATGTTCTTAATAAATCTTGGTTTATCAAGCATTAAGAATAAAGAGCTTTTCTTAGGAATCCTCTAGCTAGTAAGTCAATAAATAGTCAGCTTTTATTATGTGACAAGGAGTGAGTTAAACATTTATGTCATTAATTTTATTTAATCCTCAGGGACACCTTTGTGAAATAAATAATTTCCCCCCATTTTATAGATGAAAATGAGGATCAACAAATCAAATGATTTGCCGATAATTAGAAAGAATATGGACCTTAGAATCCAAAAACCTGAGTTAGAATAGTGGCTGTACTCATTAACAGCTCTGAATTGCTCAACAATTAATTTAGTTCCTGAGTCTGGACTTCATAAAACTCACAGTCAGTATAGTATAGTGGTTAGGTCATAAGCTATGGGGCAAGACTGGCTGGGTCTAAATCTAAGTACTACCACTTGCCAGCTAAGGTGATGATGATAATGATGACGGTGATGATGATATTAATAAGAACTACCTCATATATATTTAATTTATTATTTTGCAATATCCCTTAGATTTAATAGTAGTCATATGTTTTCGTTTTCCCCCCATTGTCCTCCCCCCAGCCTCCCCTACCCCCAGCACATGTCCCCACCTGCCCCCCCGCCTCAGTGTCTTGCATCCACTAGTTATGCTCACATGCATGCATACAAGTCCTTCAGTTGATCTCCCACAGCACCCACCCCCTACCCTCCCCAGCCTTCCCCCTGTAGCTTGACAGCCTGTTCAATGCCTCCCTGCCTCTATATCAATCGCTCTCCCCTGTTTCTTTTCTTCAAAAATATCTTGCACTGCATACTAGAAATAAATTAAGTGTGTATACATTTTTGGAACAATTATTTTAATAGCTAACATTATCTATATAATATATATATATATATATACACACACACACACACATACATGTGTGTGTGTATATATATATATACAGTAGATAGATAATGTTAGCTATTAAAATAACTATGATCAATACTTCCCAGGATTGTAACAAAATACATAAACATTTGAAAACATGAGTCCATAGCAATAATGAATCATTGAATGTGAATCACAAAAGTTAATGTTAATTGAAAAGTCAGTAACACTGAGATCAAGAGGCAATAACAGGCATGAATAAAGCCATTCTACTAGCAACCCTTTATAGAAATTGCCCAGTGCCTGCATGTGTTAGATGATGTCCAAATAATAAAGTCAGGGTTACTGTGGGCCAAGTTAAGAATTCTATGTTTACTTAGATTTGTGGTACTGGCTCTTTGATTTTGAAGACAGAGGTCAGCTCCCCCCAGGATGTCTGGATGAGTTTGCTCAAAGTTCCACATAACTATGGTAGACTATTACAGAGCCTGGCTCCTTCTGAATTTTTAGGATCCAGATGTTGTTCATTTGCAAAGGCTTTTCTTCCCCCTAGGAGAAGTCAGCTCCAGAATGCTGCTCCAAGAGAATTAATGTAGGATCCCAGTGGTATGCATCTTGTATCTACATTAATAAAAGAGAAAAATACTAACTGACAGTACCCCCGCCTCACCCACAGTAGTGATATGCAAATTAACCCAGCAAAGATGGCAGGTAAATATGCAGATGCAGGGAGTGGGGGGCAGCGCCCTAAGCCTCCTGTCAGATCTGCCCTGCAATCACAGGGGGCCGTGATCTCGGGGAGAAGAGGCCAGGCTGAGCCACACCCCGCGATCACAGGACAAGGAGGCCACAGGCGAGGCCAACCCACGCCCCACCATCACTGGGTGAACAGGCCAGGCAGAGTTGCCCTGCAATCCCAAGCAATGAAGGCACTCTGCTGACCAACCTGGCCTAGGGACCTTTTGGGCACGTGGTGTGGAATCCAAGGCCTCTAGCCTGCAGCTACAGGAATTTTCCCTCTCCCCAGAGTTAGGAGCACCAGCCCAGGTCTACCCAGCAGCCCAGTCCTGACTGCAGGGGTATGAGTTCCTGCAGGCTGGGGTTTGATCCCCAGGCATTAGCAGTAGGAGACCAGTGCCTTTGTTATTGCTGTGTGTCCAGGTTTTAATTGAACAAATGCCCAGTGGTCCTGGTGGCTAGCTTAGCAAAATCTTTTAGGAGAATTCTGTCTGGGTTTCCTCAAATTCCCTCAACCCCTACTCACCCCTCTGTGAAGGGACAGAATAAGTGAGTACCTTAAGTAAAAATCAGAGGTCTCCAGCAACAGTGGACCTCTCTCATCAGAGTCATTTGGACTGGATGACCTTTGAGTATTTATCTAGGCACTATGACAGAGAAACACAAGCTCAAGTCATGATCTCTGCCCTTAAAAAATTCATAATCTTATTAAGCAAGCGCAGTAATAATATCAGAATGTAAGGCAACAATACAAAGGGAACAGAGGCAATTGCTAGGATGATTTCCCAATAATTAGTACAAAGAGTATGTGCTATGAATTAAATAAAAAAATATGTGTGGAAGTAGCTGCTTCATGAATATGGCATCCCTTCCTATTTTAAAGGAAGCTGAGTTCCACGTGAAGTGTGTGCTATTGCTATGATATCTGAGGCACATGACAAGGGAGGCCTTAAGTGTACTATGCTTTTATATTTGAGTCATTCTTTATTGTTCAACATAATTTATTTCTGTATACATCAGTTTTGTAATAGTTAAATTACTAGAATAATACATCTTGCTATAAAATACTACTAGAAGATCAAATGATCAGGTGACATTTATTGTTATTTTCTATAAATGAATACAATCTCTGATATGCTAAAGTGATAGGTATTATAGAAATATTCAGTACAGAGACCTACAGGCTTAATTATAAGTGAGGCTTACTATCACAACCCAAATTTATTGCTTTAAAAAAAAGCAGGGAGCCAACTAGAAATTGAACCAAATAAAAGCCCTTAAAGGGCAAATGTAAATTGGATAAGCTTTGCTATTATAAGAGCAAGAAGAAAAAATTCAGATGCAAGAATGAAAACCACATTGCATCCACTCTAAGTAGCTGTTAAAGAAAAAGAATGGTATACTATGAAAATACTTAATACAGATTGTAAAGATATTTGTTCAAAGAGGATTTCCTAGAGTAGGTGATATTTCAGTTAATTTTTCTAAATGTGAAGAGGTTAGCTAGATAAGAAAAGGAGTAGGGGTCTCAAATTGCAGTGTGCATTCAGGACTGAGGGGAATCCCGCCCCTCTGTTCTGTGCATGAATTTCATGCACTGGACCTCTAGTCTACTTATAATAAAGGTTCAGAAAACAGTGGCTTCAACCAGTTCTGGTAAGTAGTTCAGAGGTAGGCCTCTAGGGCACTGACATCAAGTCCTCAGGGACTAATTTGTTCAACTCATGCTAAGTGTGGGAGAAATACTGTGATTATGATTGAGATTTGTCAATGAGAGGACATCAGACCCCAGATCACCACATTTAATTCTTAGACTTTGGTTTATTAACTCAGATGAGGTCTCAAGTGTTCATATCAAAATGGAGCTTTGAGTTTCTCTTATATTTGTTTCACTAGAGCAGTTATTCCACTCCAAACCCTGAACATTCAACAAGAAGTTTGCACAATCAAGAGATTTTCCGGAACTAATAGTTGACAGCTTCCTCTTGCTGTAGCTCTTAGAAGCCTCCTTAAGTTTAGTAAAGAAGTTTCAGGGCTTATCAAGCTAGGGATCTGGTCCTAGAATTTAACAGTGCAATAAGGGCTTTAATGTCATCACAAACAGCTGTGAACCTGGCAGCAAAGATGCTTTTGTTCTAATACCTAAAGTTTACAACAACCCCACAAAATAAGAATTATAGATGAAGAAACTAAGACTCAGAGACTTTAAATGATGTGTTCAAAATAATAATGCTAATAAAAGCTAGAATTGTAGTTCAATTCTAGTCATTAGTCTAGTTTGAATAAAATGTGTGTGAGAAAGATACAACTTAGTTAGCAGGATAGCAAGATGTTACTCCTTACCTTTCTAGTTGAACTTCTACTATTAGAAGGCTAATCCCAACCCTGAATTCTCACATCATAATTATCTAATGGGGGGGTCTAGGGCCAGACCCAGTATTGTTCCAAGCATTTTGTTTTATTTTTTATTTATTTCTGTGTGTTTACCTAACTACCACTATATATATATATATATTTTCTATCTGATAAAAGGGTAACATGCAAATTGACCATACCTCCGCTATGCTACCAGCCAATCAGGGGCAGGGGGCATGGGCAAGGGCAGGGGCATGGCCAGCACACAGAGGTGAGGCTGGCAGGGGCATGGCTGCAGTGCAGTGAAAGCAACCACCACACTATAAGCTCTGCCCATACGATACTTAAGGGCTGGCCCTCCTTAGAGTTATAGTGAGTGAATCACATGCAAATGAGCACCCAGGGTCCCTGCATGCCCCCCAGCCCAGCACCCACGATGGGAGGGGGGCTGCTGCCAGTTTCTGGGGTGTGCAGAGACCCCGGTGGCCACCACTGGGTGGAGAAAGTTCACAGTGCTCTTGGTTCGTGCAGGGTATCAGGAGCACCAAGAATTCTTGGAAATGTAGTTCTGGTGGCACACCCAATGTAGGAGAAAGGTTGAAGTACTGTGCCACCAGCACCAAAATTTCCCAGCATTTTTGGTGCTTCTGATACCTTGCACAACCAAGAGCACTGTGAACTTTCTCCACCCGGTGGTGGCCAGAATACTGCCCAGGTGGAACGATACAGCAGCGTGCCGTGGCAGCCTTGGTTGGCCTTGGATAGCCGGTCCCCCCGCCATCCCCGCCGGGCCAGGGCTGTGACCAACTGCTTCGTCGCCACGGTGGCAGCGTGCGTGTTGGGCCCAGGGTTCGGTGCAGAGAGCCCTTCGTCCTAGGAGACAGGGCACAGCCAGAAAGGGGGCTGCCCCCACACCCATTGACTCAACAGATGATGCTGAAAAGGAAAATTTTGCCATTGAATTTCTTAATAGTATTACTCCTTCAGGAATGCCATGTCATAAATTAAAATTGCAAGTGGGTGCAATCATCATGCTATTGAGAAATCTTAATAGTAAATGGGGTCTTTATAATGGTACCAGATTTATTCTCAAAAGATTACTACCAAGCATTATCAAAGCTGAAGTATTAACAGGATATGCAGAGGGAGAGGTTGTTCTGATTCCAAGAATTAATTTGTCCCCATCTGACACTGGCCTCCCATTTAAATTAATTCGACGACAGTTTCCCGTGATGCCAGCATTTGCAATGACTATTAATAAATCACAAGGACAAACTCTAGACAGAGTAGGAATATTCCTACCTGAACCCGTTTTCACACATGGTCAGTTATTATGTTGCTTTCTTTCGAGTTTGAAGAGCATGTGATGTTAAAGTTAAAGTTGTAAATACTTTATCCCAAGGGAAGTTAGTCAAGCACTCTGAAAGTGTTTTCACTGTTAATGTGGTATACAGGGAGATATTAGAATAAGTTTAATCACTTTATCAGTCATTATTTGCATCAATGTTGTTTTTATATCAAGAGTGTGTTATTGTTGTTATATCATTTTATTATTTATTTATTAATGAAATTATGTATTATTTTCATATACATTGTACTCATTACCTTTTATCTGTCACACTTTTATTATTGAGAAAGGGCAAAAAGCACTATTAAAATATTTCCTCTAATTTATACCCTTTTAATGTGCATGAATTTTGTGCACCGGGCCACTAGAGTGTGTGTGTGTGTGTGTGTGTGTGTGTGTGTGTATACACACACATATATGAAATTTAGTCTGTTGGCACCAAATCCATATGGCTTCCTCGGCTCCATATACTCCTCAAATCATCTACTTAGCTCACACTCAAGTGTAGTAAAAACCTTTGTTTAGGTAAAAGGAAATCTGCAAAGTACAGGGAAAAAATCACTAATAAGTCCAGGGTTTCAATGTCAAACCTAGTACATAAACCAAAATTGGACACTCATTTGGTAAGCTTAAAGAAAGACGGGCTTCCCCAGAAACTGAGGTAAGAGAGCGCTGTACTCACACTGTGGAAATGGCTGGATTTAGCCAGGAACCCCTGTCAAAAATCTTGGACATCCCAAGCCTGTCTAGGTCCAGATTGAACAATTAGGAGCAACAGGACTAAGTTAGGCCTTGGGCAAGTATCACTGCTAAACAGTTTGGTGGAATGAAAAAAAAAGGCAACACAATGTCAAGCTTTAACAATAGAATGGTCAGAAACTTCTTTGTGTTGGGAACAATCTAAATAAATAGAGATAAACATATAAGAACAAAAAAATGTTTGAGTCTCAGTTTCAATGTCCAACAGTTCTGAGTCCCAGTTTCAATGTCAAATAGTTCCTTATGTGTACATGTCAGCAATGATATCTGGATGGTGGACAAATGGTGGCAATGCAGGTCCCACACAAAAGAAATGGGGGGAAAGAATGGATACAGAGGTAAAGAAGCATTGAACAGACTGTCAGACTACAGTGGGAAGGCAGGGGAGAGTGGGGGGAGAGGGCTGTAAGATATCGACCTAAGGACTTGTGTGCATGCATATAAACATAACAAATGGATACAAGACACGGGGGGTGGGCAGGTGAGGGCATGTGCTGGGGGGTAGGGGAGGCCAGGGGGAGGCCAATGGGGCGAAAAAGGAAACATATGTACTACTATTTGTAATACTTTAAACAATAATATATATATGTAATATTTTAAAAAGAATAAATATATAAATAAATAAATAAATAAATAAATAGAGGATCTACTTAAAGATTCAAAGAAACATTAACCTGATGTAATAGCCTGGATTGCTCCCCATAAGGTGAGGTATGACATCTGTACCTTTTACATTGTTGCTAGGCATTGCCTTTTATGAGAAAGCTCATGATTTACCTTGGTATCACCACCGAGAGATGCAACTTGTATTGGATTATTCTAAAGTCAATCTGATCAAGCTAGAAACTACTTTTTTCAGAATTTCTTGTCTTGTATTGTTTCACATTAGCCTGGATTAAAATAATTTGAGTTTGGGAAGGCAAAAGTAAAATCATGGTTGTCATTCTTCAAAGATCTTTGCAGTCAAAATGAGAGAATTATGCTTAACTTGTGGTCAACTATGCTTGGAAAACATTGGGTTAAGCAAAGTAAAGCAAGTTCCTTAGCTGTAGTAGTTCTCAGTCTTTAATATGCTGACCTCCAAACTTGCAACATTTGTCAAGCTCATTTAAGATCCTGAGGGATTCCCTGGACAGTTTGGTTCAATAGATAGAGCGTCTCAGCCTATGGAATGAAGAGTACCAGGTTCAGTTCTGGTCAAGGGCACATGCCTAGGTTGTAGGCTTGGATCCCCAGTTGGGGGTGCAGGAGGCAGCTGACCAATGATTCTCTCTCATCATTGATGTTTCTCTCTCTCCCTCTCACTTGCTCTCTGAAATCAATTATATATATATATATATATATATATACACACACACACACACACACACACACATACACACTAGGGGCCCGGTGCACAAAATTTGTGCATTGGGGGTGGTTGGTCCCTCAGCCCAACCTGCCCCCTCTTACATACTGGGAGCCCTCAGGGGATGTCCTACTAATGACTCACCCCCCGCCTTCCCAAAGCCGAAAGCCTTTGGCCGAGGCTTTCATCCTTGGGCAGGGGACCTAGGCCAGGGGACCCCAGCCTCGACCTTGAGCACCCAGCCAGCCTCTTGGTTGGGTGTTAATTTGCATATCACTCCTGATTGGCTGGTGGACATGGCTGGTGGGCGTAGCTGGTGAATGTAGCAAAGGTATAGTCAATTTGCATATTACTCTTTTATTAGATAGGATATATATATATATATATATATATATGATCCTGAGAAATGTCAAAGGATTATTGCTTGAGGAACAAATGATAGAGCAATTTGCACACAACAGAATATGGAGTAGGACAGGTGAGAAAGATGCAGCAGAGAGATTAGGAACAGTTGCAGTGGGAGGGTGGGACCAGATGAATTGGCAACAGAGAGGGGCCAGAGACAAAGTTGTGAGCGATATTTGAGCAATAACAGAGTGGGACTTTATTCGTAATATTTTTATTCAAAATAAAAATCCTCTTAGGTTAAGCTTCATTGGCAGAAGATTAAAATCTTGTCTCAAGTCTCATGAATCTCACCATCTAAAGCTGTCCTGTCTGATTACTAGCCCCATGTGGCTACTGGGCACTACTAAGAAACTGAATTTTTATGTTACTTAATTTTAATTCATTTATATTTAAATTTTAAAAATTGAAGCAGTATAAAGTATTTTTCCATTAAATATAAATTTATTGTTTTGATAGAACTATATTCCTCTTTAATCATTGAAAAATTAGCATCTGACTGGAAACTTGTGCTGTTAGTATAAAGCACACTTGATTTCAAAAACAGTGTTAAAAATGTGTAAAGCATCACATTAATAATTTTATATTGTTGATATCTATATAGATATCAGTTTAATTATCATTATTAAAGTTAACCAAATTGATTTACTTTTACCTTTTTTATGTGATTATTAGAAAATCAAGTTTCATGAGGTTCACATTGCATTTTTATTAGATGGTACTGCTTTACCATCTTGTGAGATCAATCCCCCAAATCAGCCTTATATCCCCAGGTCAGTGTTAATGTCTTCAGATGCCCTCCAGAGTCTTGTAACAAAGCAATCATAACTAATCAAAGTTCTGGCAAAACTTAAAGAAAAAAAAGAAAACCAATTAGAAAGTCTATTAATTAGCATACTTCTGAATTTAAGCAATTTGTTTGAAACCATTTTTCCTTTGCTTTTCTCATACAAATGAGTACCTGTGAACAAAAGGTAATGTGTTTGAACTTTACAAGAATGCATAGAATTTGCATGCTGTGACTGTTCTAAATGGTATGACATGATCAAACAAATTTTCATCCAAAGAAAGACAGCTAAATCAAGATCTAAAATACTTGTTAAACTAAAGAGTGATTGCCCTCAGAGAATTTTTGTATCCCAATGGCTTGTTCAGATTTTTGTCATCTTCTAGAACCATGATTGTACAGCTGGCCTTTCCACCCCTCTGTGGTTTCTCTGTCCTTCCATTCAGCTGAGGATTGCCTCAGACATTCTTCCATAGAAGTAAATCAGACATTCTTCTCTCTTCCTTTTTAAAAAATATTTATGGCCCTAGCTGGTTTGGCTCGGTGGATAAAGTATCAGCCTGCAGATTGAAGGGTCCTGGGTTCAATTCCAGCCAAGGGCATATGCCCATGTTGTGGGCTTGATCCCCAAAGGGGGGGTTGTAGGGGGCAGCCAATCAATAATTCTCTCTCATCATTGATGTTTCTAACTCTCTCTCCCCCTCTCCTGTCCTCTCTGAAATCAATAAAAATATATTTAAAACAATAAAATTAAAATGTTTATGTTTCATCAAATTAATGTGAATACACAGCTTAATTCTCAAGCAGTAACACATAGGGACCATAGTGGTAAACAAAAGTTACTACCTCACATCTTTCCACCGAGTCCTACTTTACTCTTTTTTTATTTTATTTATTTATTTTTTTATTGTTTAAAGTATTGCAAATAGTAGTACATATGTTTCCCTTTTTTCCCCCATTGACCCTCCCCTGGCCTCCCCTACCCCCCAGCACATGCCCTCACCTGCCTCTCTCCAGTGTCTTGTATCCATTGGTTCTGCTTATATGCCTGCACACAAGTCCTTCAGTTGATCTCTTACAGCCCTTGCTCCCCAACCTACCCTGCCTTCCCACTGTAGTTTGACAGTTTTTCAATGCTTCTTTTCTTCTGTATCTATTTTTATCCCATTTCTTTTCTTTGAAAAATCTTGCATCTGCATACTAGAAATAAACATATAAGAACAAAAAATGTTTGAGTCTCAATTTCAATGTCCAAGAGTTCTGAGTCCAGTTTCAATGTCAAATAGTTCCTTATGTGTACATGTCAGCAATGATATCTGGATGTCACATGGTGTCAAAATAAGCCAAAGGAAAATCATTTGGGCAAAATTAAAAAAGGATCCCAATTCAAATTTATAGAAAAGATTCCTTTATTAACTTGTGGTCGAGAATATGTTTGTATATTTTTCAGAAGACAACTCCAAGACCATATAGATTCCTGCAACAGAGAAGAACTGACAGGTCTGCTCCAACTACAAAGATAAGATGAGAAACAGTCCAGAGATGGAAGATGCTGACAACACTTTGCCATGCTAGCAGTCAGCAGCTGTGCGTCGCTGCAGGTTGCCCAGGACCAAACCAGAGAGGGTGAGACCTGCATTGCCACCATTTGTCCACCAGCCAGATATCATTGCTGACACCTGCTTTACTCTTCCTAATGAGCTCACTTCACATGTATATACATAATGGAACATTCTTTAGAGAATAGAAGTAAATCCTGCTATTTGCAACAACATGAATGGAGCTTGAAGGCATGATGTTAAGTGAAATTAGTCAGACAAATAAAGAGAAATACTGCAGGGTATCACTTAAATATGGAATCTAAAAAGAAAAAAAAAAGTCAAACTCGTAGAAACAGAGTATAAAAGTGGTCACCAGGGGATAGAGGATGGAGGAAATAGGGAGAGGTTAGTAAAAAGGTACATACATTCAGCTATAAGATGAATAAGGCCTGACAGTCTAATGTAAAAAATAGTGACTACTGTTGATAACACTATGTTGTATAATTAAAATTTATTAAGAGGACAGATTTAAATGTTCTCACCAAAAAATAATAAAAACAAAGAAAAAATCCAGAACTTCCCCCAAATCCCCACCACTTAGCATTACCTCCCCTATTACTATGGATGAGCTTGGATGAGGCCAGGGACTAATCTGTGCAGTAGTTCTGATCCCCTTTCATTGTCTTTTTTTGTTTGTTTGTTTGTTTGTTTTTTTGCTATTATTTCTTTTATTTAATTTTACTTACAATATAACTTATATTTAATAGTAGTACATATGTTTTCCTCCCCCCCAATATCCTCCCCCCCTTTCATTGTCTTAATAATAATCCTCCCCTCTCTCCTGCAGCAGCCATTCTTTTCCTCTCTCCTGAAATATTCCCGTTAGCATATAAACATGACATTAATCTTCCCATCTAAAAAAAAAAATTAACACTTAGCTTTCTTCCCACTACTTTCTCCAAGTTCCACTGCTTTTCTCTTCTTTTCATCATATACAGCCACAAAAACTTCCTGAAACAGTTGTTAATGCTCACTGTCTCTTCTTTCTCTCCTTCCATCTGTCTTGAACCCAACTGCAGACAGCTTTTCATCCCCTCAACTCCACTGAAAGTTATTTCCTAACTTGACCTGGCAACAGCATTTAGCACAATCACTCTCCTCCTGGAAATATTCTCTTCACTCAGCTTCGAGGACACCACCCTCTTCTTGCTTTTCTCCTTCCTCTCTCTCTGTTACTTCTGAATCTCGTTTGCTGCTTCCACTAATATTTAAATGCCGGGATTCCTTTGGGTTAAGTTCTCAGATTTCTCATTGCACTCACTCTCTACATGATCTCATGCAGCCTCAAGGGATCCATCTATGCACTGATGACTGTCAAATTTATATCTCCAACCCAGGTCTCATCCTTTAAAGTTCAGACTCATCTCTGTCCAACTGTCTATGTCTGATAGACATCTCAAACACAATTCATCCAAATCAGAGCTCCTGACTTTCCCATCTCCTGTTATTCCATCAGTTTGCTCCCCATCTCATTTGATGGCAACTCCATTCTTTCAGTTGCTCAGACAACAAATTGCAGAGTCATCATTAAATTATTCTTCATATCCCATAGCACATCCATCAATAATTCTTGTTAGATTTACCTTCAATCCAGAATTCAGCCATGCTCCAACACTCTTACTGTTACCACCATCATCTCTTGCCTAGAATAGTCCAATAACATCCCACCTATAGTCTTCCACACCTTTGCCCTATCCCCTCTCAGTATAGTCTTAACACAAAGAGGCCCTTATTAAGTACCAACCAGGACACAATCCTCTTGTGTTCCCAATCCTGCAAGGGATCTCCCATGTCACACTTAACAAAGGCCAAAGTCCTTACAGAAAACTTAAAGCCTTCCATCTGGCCCTCTGGTGCTTCTCTTCACACATTTCCTTTGTCTTCCATCCCTTAGTAAACCCTCGTTAACCACACTGCCTTCTCAAACTTCTGAACATCCTAGACATAATCCCACCTTAGTATCATTGTATGTACTGCTTCCTCTGGCTTGACTGCTCATCCCCAAGTATCTGCATGGCTAGTTCCCTTATTTCTTTCGGGCTCAGGGCAGATATTTTCTAGGAAGCTTTCCCTCACCATGCTGTCTAAAACATCACTATCCCTTCCTGAAAGGTCCTATATTACCTTTTCCCTGCTTTATTTATTTTGTCCTTACCACTTATCAATATCTAACAATCCAAATATTTTACTTTGTTATCATGTTTATTATTGGTCTTTATCATTAAAATGTAAGCTCCACCATAGCAGGAGCATCTGTTTTGGCTTTTGCTATTTCTTAGGCACTCAGAACAGTGCCTATATATAGGAACTCAATATTGATTGAAGTAATATATAGGGTATCCTCCCCAAAATGTATACACACTTTGAATAATTACAAAGGCAGTGTTTATTTAAATACATTTTATTTTCAAAATTGAGCAATCATCTGTTAAAGTGTGTATACACTTTTGGGGACATCCTGTATTGTAGTTGTCTATTTTATGGACTGAGAAACTGGTACACAAAAGAGCCTGAAGTTGCTAGGGGAAAGTTGTTAAATGGAGAGCCCTGAACTGGCTCCTAAGGCTGAGCTATTTCCATATTTCCAGGATATTTTTCACCATTAGGTTAGAATTTTCTATATAAGTGCCTATCAATAATGGGAGAAATCAGTTGCAGCTAGAAAATGAGCAACATTTCCCCTCAAATTGGCTCAGTTCATATATTTAAATTGTTGTTTCATATTTATATGATTACATTACAACAAACACACAAGGATGATAACTGCAATATTATATGGAGAAGCAGAAATTGGAAATCTGAAATACCCATCAATAGGAGATTAGTTAAATAAATTATTTTGCATCCATAAAGTGAAATACTTCTTCAGATATAAAAAAGATTGAGGTAAATGTACTGAGTTTGAGATCATATCTACAAAATATATTATGTGCTCTACAGTTTCTTATCCACAATTTCAAAATAAAAAACATTCTAGAAACTAAAAGCTTCTTTTTGAAACATAATTGGTGGCAAAACCCGAACAGTCCTAAACTCACTTGACAGCAAATATCTACCTGTCCTGATATGAAAATATGTAAAGTCTTCATTGATCTTAGTTGATGTGAACAGAATATTCACACCTTCCAGTGCAGAACAATGCAATGTGTTTCATTATGGACTGCTGCCTCAGATCCCACCGCTGTGTTAAGGGACAAGTGCTATATGCCCTGTATCACTACTCTAAAATCCAAAAGACTCTGAATTCCTAAACTCAACTGGCCGTAAAAGCTCTCAACAAGGAATTATAGCCTATCTGAACAAACAAGAACAGAGTCTGTGAGGTGATCTAATTTGCACAATTTAAAAAGACACATACACTGGCTTATGCTTAAAAATTCTGAAAGAAATATATTGTTAATATAAAGAGAGAATTTACATTGATTATTTCTAAGGAGTGGGACAGAAGAATTGCTGAGCAACTAACTGGCTCACCTCCTGCTATGAGATGATTTGACTCCAAGTACCTTGTATCCCTGTGTGTCTCTGCTCAAGAGTTCATGCTCAACAGACAAAAGTTGATTAACCCATGGTAAATCACACCCGCTGTGGGTGGACTAGAGTGGAGAGATGTGAGGAAGACTCATTTGACTGACAGTGCAAATGGGACCTCCCTAAAAGAGGCAATGCTCAGGCTCTTGCAGAAAGAGGAAAATGACAGACAACTAAAACAGATATCAGCAACACAGGACACAAGGCCTGCTCTGATAACATATCTGCCAGTTACTACCGGGTAAACCTCCTAAGCCTGCTGAGTCTTGTTTTCTAACCAGGAAGGGTGAGAGACACCCATGCTCTCACATCTGTAACAGCTCATGGACTAACTGGACACAGTATCTCTGAGATTTGAAAGTGCATATGAATTATCCCAGAGTCCTGTTGAAAATACAGATTCTGATTCAGCAGATCTAGGGTGGTCTACACAAGCTCCCAGGAGATGCCAAAGATTCTGGTCAACCAGAGCACGCTTCCATAGCCACATCCCAGAACACTGCACTGTGACTTGCAGGTGATGGGACACTGAGCCAAAGTTAGCAAATTTGAACCTGGAATGGTTTGCTTTATAGGAGAGATACACTGACCAAAACTTCCCTGGTGGCTCACCTTATTGCATATGTTAAAAGTATAGGCATAAGCATTAATAGGGTTTGTCTTTTGTAAAGGCAAGTGACTTTCATTTAATCATTAATCGATAAACCAACAGTACCCATATATTAATATTCTGAAGTATAACCTAAGAGCTTTACCATCAACCATAGTAGGTACTTAAGAAACAAATGATTCTAACTTTGGCTTAGGGCTAATACAAAAGATAATAAATTTTCAAGGTTTTCATGATTAATGTAGACTTCTGGTAATTATTTTGAGCTAAAGATCCATCCATTTTCCAATAATACCAGGATATTAACCAACATAATTTAGCTTGAGAGCCCCTGAGGAAGACCTAGATTTTCATTTATGGCTGTTCAGAGTCAAGTACACAGATGGGTTTCAATAAATAATGGGATTGGTATAAAGTGAGTTGAGTACAGTACTAAAAGTATCACAATGAGTTTGTTTATCTAAGGCTATGCCTGTATTAGGAAGTCATATCCCCCCATCCCCATATGTCTGTTGGTGTTTAGTCTACATTGGTGTAATTTTAGAAGTCAAGTACTCTCATGTCAGACATTTTCCAAATCACACTTCCAGTTGAGAAATCACATCAGAAACCTAAGGTGATTAGAACATTAATTACCCCAATCAAGCATCCCCTCTGCTACATGTTCTTCCACTCTGTGTCCTCTCCATGGATTACAGTGGCATGGCTTGGGGACATAGGAAGCGGGGAGAATGAAATAAGATAATTATCTGTGTATTATTGAATAGGATGGTGTTCTGGATATTTGAAGTTATAATTCACCTGAAAGACATAAAGCAATTAAAAATTTTTAATCTCCCAAAGGCAGCATTTTGTTCCAAGTAGACAGCTTGAAACCTCAGGGGCTATGCGACACTAGACAGCGAGCTATAAGGAAATGGCTTCTGAGTGATGAGACAAAATCAAATAAATGAATAAATATTTAATATGACACGTGGTAACGATGAATGTCTGGAAGCACTCAGCCCAGAAGGCAAGCTCTTCCCACTTAAAGCTAAAGAGCAGGTGAGCCCTCTGTCGCTGGTTACAACAGGGTTTCCAAAAGTTCACAGGGTACCAATGGCAATACAGTGGAGTCTGGCTGGAGAAGAGGTGCATAATTATTGTTAACTATAATCACCATGCTATGCATCAGATCCCCACCATTCTACTTTTAGTTTCTATGTAGTTTCTATGTTTTCTAGCTTTGTTAGATGCACATATAAGTGATATTATACAGTCTTTGTCTGACTTCTTTCACTTAACCTACCACCCTCAAGTTTCATCCGTGCTGTCACAAATGGCAGGATGTCCTTCTTTCTCATGGCTGGATAATATTCCATTGTATAGGTGTACCACGTCTTCTTTATCCACTCATCCAAAAGTTGTTAAGAAAGTAGATCTTAAATGTTCTCACCACAAAAAAGAAATGGTAATTATGGGACGTGATGGAGATGTTAGCTAAAACTAGCATGTGTTGGTTTGAAATCCCAGGAGCTTCCCAGGTGAACTGGCCCTCATACACAGAGGGCAAGGAGAGATCTAAGAAAGAGGCAGAGCACTCTAGATAGGTAGGTGGCAGGTTTAATAAGCAAAAAAAAAAAAATTACATATGGTGTTTGTCTAGAGGACTAGATCTTTGTATCTACCCTCCAGAACCTTACAAGTTTAGACATAGGTCTTAAAAGGGTTCAGTCATGTATACGTCCAGTTGTTCTTACCAACACCTTACTCTCTCAAGATTCTGTCCTTGAAATGGCTCAGGAACGGTGAACAGAAAGTACATTCCAAGGATGGGGAGGAGTGAGGAGCCTCTGATTGCCTGGGTCCGGCTCACAAGTCAACCAGTAGTTGTGTTCTCTTAATGAGCTCCTTCAACACGGTGGTCCTTTTGTAATACACAAGTCTATCAAATCAATACCTTGTACACCTGAAAAACTTACACAATGTTATATGTCAATTCTACCCCAATAAAGCTCAAAACATTTTTTTAATTAAATAAAGATACCCACATTCTACAACCCATAGTACCCATCTCTAGATAAATCCTGCTCTACCAACTAGAGGAAATCTAACACAAATGCATAAGGGAACGTGCACAGGGAAGTTTACTGAAGTTTTCTTTATAACAGCAAAATATTGACGTTAACCATATTGCCTATAAGCAGAAGATGGATTTAAGATGTAAGGTATAGTTATGTGATGGAAAGCTATTTAGTAGGTAAAAATAATGAAATATAGCCACATGAATAGATGTGGATAAATCTGTAAGACAATATTGAGTTGGGGAGAAAAGCAAGTAATACAAGTATGCCTCCTGTTATAGTAAACACTAAAGACATCCAAATCAATTCCTCACAGAGGTGTAGCAAATGGTTCAAACAGAGGTGGAAAGAGGACTCATCGACCTAAGCACAGTTATTACCTCTGGAGAGGGAAATGGAAAATTATAGGTAAGGGGACAAGTGTAGTTACAACTGTAAAATTAATGTTTAAATTAAAAGATCTGAAACAAATATGTCAAAATATTAACATTTCAGGGCTAGGGCTGCTAGTCTCCCACCTCATTTTTGCCATCCCCCCCGCCCCCCAATCTTTAAGGTCTGTTGTAATACCAAGGCAAATTGTTATTATGAGCTCTGGGCAGTTATTTGTATTTTGGTGCCTTAAGTAACTGGGGTTTTTGTTGTTGTTTTTTTCCCCTGTGGTTATGAAATTGGGAGTTAGACACAGTTGGGAACATTTAAAGTAGAAGAAAAAGAGTGAGCAGAAATCAAGAAATTCAAATACCTGAGAAACCCCACATAAGAGAAACTTTCCATGTAATAAGGCCAGTTACCACAAATTTGCCTCTAAAGAAATTTCCAGGCCACATTGAGAATGTCCAAACCTACTGGAGCTTTAGATAAGAACCAGGAAAAGCTTCAGTGATATAATATACTTTATTTGGTAACCTGGGCATAAAATGTATATTAAAGAGATATAATATACTTTACTTGGTAACCTGGGCTTAAAATGCATATTGAAGGAGAGAAGTGGTATTTAAATGCTAAAGTTTTCTAATTGTAGCTCTGTGTGTGTGTGTGTGTGTGTGTGTGTGTGTGTGTGTGTGTGTTTATTATGAATAAACAAAACTATTTGTAATCTTTGTTCCATGTTCCTTCAAAAACAGAAAATTTGCATTTTGGTTTAACAATAGTTAGCAGTATTAAGTCCATGACATTTCTTTAAGGACAATTCTAGATGTTGGGGGCTATAAAAATAGAAAAACTGTTTACTGGTTGTATGACCTTGGTCAAATCATTTATTTCTCAGAGCCATAGTTTCTCATATATTTAAGAGGAATGTTTGATTAGCTAATTATTTTTCCACATTGTTGTTGTAGTATTAAATAAGTTAATTCTGTAAAGTGCTTAGTGAATGCGGAAAATCTGTGCTTAATAAATAGTAAATACTTTTGTTATTATCAACAAAATTCTTCCTGAATATCACACAGTGTTAAAATTACTGGGAAAACAAGTCAATCTAATATTTAACATGTGTGATACAAAACTAGCCTGATTTAATTGCTTATATTTTATAGACTTTACTTAGTGTTATTTTGTTATTACATAGAAAGAACCTATGTTTCTTGATATGTTAAAATCAACTTGATTAAAAGTACAACTCATATTTTATTGACTCAATAAAATAAACTTAATAAATGTTAATCACTCTTTTTTATTTTTTGGGTTAATCCTCACCCAAGGATGTTTTTTCCATTGATATTTAGATAGAGTGGAAAGGAGGGAAGCAGTGGGAAAGAGAGGGAGAGAAACATTAATGTGAGAGAGACACATGGATTGGTTGCCTCCAGCACCCTCATTGAACTATCATTGGGTCAAAAAAAAGTTGGAGTTGGAGTATTTTCAGGTAAAGAAAATGAAATAAATGGAAGAAGATTAAATTCATCTGGGATACCGTAGAAATTAGGCAAATATCAGCTGGAAACCTCCCTGCCTGGGAGATCTCGGTGAAATTTCATTGAACCCCTTTATTTTGTGACCCCAGGTGCCCCAAACTCTCATCTAACTCCTGTCTTTCTTGAGTTCTGCCCCCTGCCCACGATGCCTTTGTCCTACACTATGAAAACCCTAACCTAAAACCAAACCTCTTCTTTACATCCACAACAACCCTCATTCACACCTAACGTTCTGGGAATGAACAATTTTGTAGTTATAGATTGCGGTGGTGAAGTGTAGAGATGGTTAACTGTGCCCTGAGCCTTCCTCCAATTTGATGGCTTGATCTTCCCTGTCCTTTGGCCATCTCTATTCATCTCTACTATTTCCCTTTGCCTCCTCTGCCATCACACCAGGAGATTCACTTTCTCTTCACTGTGCTTGGCAGCTTCCCCCTCCTTAGAGAGCTGATGCCAGCTGACATCTTAGCCATTAGAGGACTTGTCTTCTGCCTTATAAGTATATATCAAAACATTTTCCCCAGTAATGACAGTTTTCTCTGTAGGAGAAATTTCAATGCTGGTTGGTACGGGAATACTGTTTGCCCATTTTAAGTTTGCTTGAAGAGAGACTAAAGACTAAGTTGCTCAAGTTGAAGGTGAACCTTGGGGAAGATTGCCTTCAGGGTAGGGGGAGGCCTCCAAGCTGCCTACTGTTTCCATACCTTTCTCTCCCACCATGACAGCGAAAAATATGGAAACCTCAAGGTCACTGCCAGCACAGTTCTCCCTATCACATGCTCCCTCCTCCTTATGGAAAATTATATGGTTCTAGCTTTTTTACATAGTCAGGAGTCAATTAACCTAAAGTGGGTCTAAGAGGACAAATATTAGGAAATAGCTCTGGAATGTGAAGCTTTGCCAATGAAGAAAGAAACGCTTTTGGCAGAAGTCTAAACTGAGTCCAAGGTCTGGAGGAAAATCAAGCCAATTATAGACATTTTGGTGGTCAGGGTGATTAAGAAAGTTGGGCAACAGGCTTCAGAAGTGGGAGACTAAGAAAAGATGTTGGGGGACAGGAATATAGTCACTAATGAGTTAGAATTTAAGGCATGGAAACATGAGTAGAAACTGGTTTTCACATACATTGAGTAACCAGGAAACACACCTGGAGTCAGTTTCTTGGAGATCTAAGATCAGAGTTCACAGTAATAGCTCAATGCCTCCAGGTGCATTTGAACTCTCATGACCCTGGGTTTACGTCTTAGCTCTGCTACTTGCTAGCCTAATAATCTAAAATAAAATTAAGGTCTCTCCCTAAACTTGTTTCCTCATTAGTAAAATAGAGATAATAATATAAGTTACCTGGCTGTAAAGATTAGTTGAGGTCTTAGAGTCATCCTTAACTTCCCTCTTTCTTTTTTCTTAAGTAATTTTAATCCATTGTTACATACTTTTATTGATTTCAAAGAGGAAGGAAGAAGAGAGTGATAGAAACATAAATGATGAGAATCATTAACCGGCTGCCTCCTGCAACCCCCTGTCTGGGGAAATGAGCCCACCATTTGGGCACATGCCCCTAACAGGAATCAAACCCAGGGACCTTCAGTCTTCAGGCCAGTGCTTTATCCACTAAGCCCATGGTCGGCAAACCGTGGCTCACGAGTCACATGCAGCTCTTTGGCTCCTCGAGTGTGGCTTTTCCACAAAATACCACGGCCTGGACAAGTCTATTTTGAAGAAATGGCTTTAGAAGTTTAAATTTTAAAAACGTGGCTCTCAAAAGAAATTTCAGTCATTGTCCTGTTGATGTTTGGCTCTGCTGACTAACGAGTTTGCCGACCACTGAGCCAGGGCAACTTCCCGCTTTCTCAGACACACCTCCAACTGACCCTGTTGCTCTGGGTTCAGAATAGATATCCAACATCTTATCAACTCTCACCAATTCCATTGTTACTATTTGCTCCGGTCTTTGCCCACCTGCATTATTTTATAGTAGAAATCACTTTCCAGAGCATTATCCTGCTTCCCTACTCTCACCCTCCAAGCCAGAGTGATCCTTTCGAAACATGTCAGACATGACACCTTCTGCTCAAAATCTCCCCATTTCATTCCAAGTGAAAGCTAAGTCCCTGTCATGGTCAAACAGCCCCATAAAATCAGCCCCCCACACCCCAGGGCCCAACCGCACTAACCTCTTCACTAGTCCTCAGACTCCACAAACACATTCTTGACTTAGAGCCTTTAAGTTGATGGTTCCTTCTGGCCAACATTTGCTTCCTCAAATATCCACATTGTTAACTTGCTCACAGGCTTCAAATCGTGTTCCGATATCATCTTCTCAGTGAGGTCCATCCTGGCCAACCTATTGAAGATTTCAGCTCATCACCCTTATACACATACACCCTTTCCACTTTCTCTGCTCTGGATTTTTCATAACATTTATCACCTTCCTACATACTATTTAATTTACTTATTATGTTTATTGTCTGTCCCTGCTCACTAGTGTGCAAGTTCCATAAGGCAAGATTTTTTTTTTTGTCTCTGCTATTCACTCAGCATTCCAAACACCGAGGACGGGCTTGCCTGGCACACAGGAGGCACTTGAAAAATAATGATGCATGAAATGCACTTGGAACACTGCCTGGTACACAGTAAGCATTATTTTATGTGAGTCTTTTAGAAAGAGTGAGTATAGCTTTGATATTGATAAGGAGGCAGGAATGACTGCCGGCATAAGCTCTGGAATCAGAGATAACAAGGGACCTGGGGTAAGCAGTAGACAGGACCAGCCTCTGGTCTTACAGGCATACAGTGATGAAAACCAGGCAGCCTCCGTCCCCTAGCATGCCGAATCCTACTTCTTTAGGCCTGTCCTTCCTTCATATTTTGATGTTTCCTTTAAAGAAGATTACTTCAACTCATTTAACCTTTCTTCAAAGACACTGCTTCCAATCTTTCATCTCTATTATTAGTCTGTGAGCCCTATGAAGTTAACTCTCTCACAATCCTTCTGAATAAATGTGAAGCTCGAAGCTAAATATCAGAGACAGAAAAATAAAAGAACCCCCCTCAATCAGTCAGGCTATTTTGAATAAAAGTCTTTCATTATCACATGCTAAGTGCTTTGTGTGGCTGACAAGACTGCCTTAGGATAGTATTGTTCTGGATTCCAATAGCTTGAAATTCACAGTTCTTAGGCTGGAAAAGAATCAAGAAAATAGTATACTTCTTGCAATCTTGTAACAACGTCCTATGAAAAATGCTGCATCCAGATTCCCCTAAAAAATGGCTTTCCTAAGAGTGACTGCTCAACAGTGATTTCACAGAATATTAACAGATGTTTTGCAGGGAATAAAAGGGGAGGAGTGGCTCTTTAGTCACTTTCATTAAAGAAACTACATAATCAATTTTAAGCAAATTTCATTTTTTAAAACTTTTTTATTCATTGACGAGAGAGAGAGGAACATTGATTTGTTGTTTCACTTATTTATGCATCCATTGGTTGATGATTGTGTGTGCCCTGACAAGGCTTAAGCCTATAACCTTGGCATATTGTGATGACACTCTAATTAACTAAGCTACCCCACAAAGGCCTAAGCAGATTTATTTACTGCAAGAGTTTGGAAATTTAATTTGCTGACATGTAACTGTGAATATCCAAGAGCATGGCATAACATTTTTCAAACTCACTAGGTCAAAGTAGCTCTTTTTGAAAGAGTTCCTTGAAAGCTCTATTTCACTAGCTCTCTCCTGTTGCTTCTTTGTTTCACTGTGTCCAGGTTTAATAAACATAATCTCAAAACAAATAAACAAAATACAAATAAAGACCTCCTTCATTCAATCAACAAATATTTAGTTAATACCTACTGTGTGCACAGGTTGCAAACACCCATGATTCAGTAGTATATAGGACACATGCAATTCTTGTCCTCATGAGATTTACAGTCTAGTAGAGAAGACACACAGAACTCATATTTGAAAGTTGAGGAATGTGGTAAAAGGTAAAATTCAGACTGCAATAATATTTAAGAGAGAATGGTGCTTAGTACAATGTACTGCGAAGAAGCTTGACATAATTGTTTCCATGAATCATTTTTTATCTTTAGAGGCCTGATGCAAGAAATTCGTGCACAGGATGGAGGGATTCCTCAGCCCAGCCTGTACCCTCTCGCAATCTAGGACATCCCTCTTACAATCTTCTGACTCCTAATCGCTCATTTGCCTACCTGCTTTGATCACCCTTAACCACTCTGCCTGCCTTCATCATCACCCCAACCACTCACCTGGCTGATTACTCCTAACCACTCACCTACCTGCCTGATTGCCCCTAACCACTAGTCTGCCTGCCTGATCATCCCAACCACTCTGCCTTCCTGCCTGGTCACCCCTAACTGCCTCTGCCTTGGCCCCCACCACGATGGTTTCATCCAGAAGGATAACCAGAATGACATTTGGAAGGTTGTTCAGTTGTCCAGTCTAATTAGCACATTATTCTTTTATTATTATAGATGATTAATCACAAATTGTTGATCATTTATTGTGTACATAACATTGTACTAGTGATATTGGGAAATATAGATGAGTAGATGTGAATCTTGCATTTAAAAAACATGTCTAATTGAAACAAAGACTAATAAAAATAAATTGAAGACAATAATACAAGCCAGAATAAAATTACATGTAAATTTGAATGGTCCAGATACCCATTACAATGCTGCCTATCTTTCGAAGACTGAAGTATCATAGTTTTCTGAGAAGCCCTTCCCTCAACTCTGAAACTGGCTGCTTTAGTTTGATTTTTACACACACTGCCTTACAGGACAGTGACTTGTGTTCATCTTTGATTTACCAAACTAAACAGCAAACTTTGTGGTGCAGACACTGGGTCTTCAACATCTCTGCATTGTTCACAGCGCACCATCATTTGTGGGAACCAGCGAGGTATAATGGCTAAGATCAAAAGCTTTGGAGCCATACCAACTGGTTGAATCCTGGTATTGGATCAAAACTTTGGGAGTTCCCCAGGTGAAATCTAAATACACCCACTCGGCTCCCACCACACACACACAAAGAGGACAAGGAGAGACCAAAGAAGAAGGCAGATCCTTCCAGATGAGGCTTGTCTCGGGAGACCACACGAGAAGTAGATCTCTGCACCTGCCCGCCAGAAGCTTTAAAGTTTCTATAGAGGCTTTAACGGAGTTCAACCACATATACCATTCAGGTGGTCTCAACAACACATTGCTCTCTCAAGGTTATCTTTGAGGCAGCTTCTAAGGAAGGGAAGGCAAGTGAAAGGTACATTCCAAGGACAGGGTAGAGGTGAGGAGCCTCCAATGGCCCAGATCCAACTGGTGGGTCAACCAATGACCAATTTCTCAATGACCAATTTCATCACCCAGCTCTGACATTTCCTAACTCTATGACTTTGGGAAATTTTCTTAATTCTTTGAGCCTTATTTTTCTTGTTTGTAAAATGGAGATTATAATACCTATATTTACCTAATCATGTTGTTTTAGCAGAGATGACATGTATAAAATAATTTAATGCCTGACATAGTCAGTGCTCTGTTTTGTTTTGTGTTTTTTTAAATATTTTATAGATTTTTTTACAGAGAGGAAGGGAGAAGGATAGAGAGCTAGAAATACCAATGAGAGAAACATCGATCAGCTGACTCCTGTACATCCCCTACTGGGGATGTACCCATAACCAAGATACATGCCCTTGACTGGAATCGAACCTAGGACCCTTCAGTCTGCAGGCTCACGCTCTATCCACTGAGCCAAACTGGTTAGGGCTCCGCTTGCTCTTTAGGCACCTTCCTACCAACATATCAGCTTTTCTCACAAAGTTCTAGTACAAATGAAGATGAAAAGGTTTGCAAAGGGTCCCCTGGGTCAGACTAGCTAGCAACTACAGATTGAGGCCAATGAGCTACAAGATGGGATAAATTATGTTGAACAGGCATGGAGAAGCCTGATGATGGGGGTGAAGAGGACTTGAAATATGGGTTGAAATGTTCACATTTGATCTAAAGACAATGGGTAAAACTAAAGACAAATGAAGAAGGAATCCTTTTCAAGAAAGATTAACTTGTCAACCATGATCAACATGAAGAGATGGAAAGAACCAGTGTCTAAGAGACCAATAAATGGCAGCCAGGTAAAATAACAAAGTTGTCTTATATCACACGGAGCCTTACAATTTTCTTCTGCTTCTTTTTTATTTGTTTTTTAATAATTTTTTTCAATTATATTTGACATACAATATTATATTTAGTTAGACATTCTATAACTTACTAAGTGACCATGACAAATCTCATACCCATCTGACATCATACATAGTTATTAGAATATTATTGACTATATTTCCTATGCTATATATTACATATCCATGACTATTTTATAAATAACAATTTGTACTTCTATGTCCCTTCATCTTTTTCACCCATCCACCAACCCCCATCCCATCTTGTAACCATCAAAGTATTCTCATATCTGAGTTTATTTCTGTTCTACTTGATCATTCATTTTTATTTTAGATTCAATTGTTGATAGATATTAATTTATTGCCATTTTATTGTTCATATTTTTATCTTTTTTTCCTTCTCCTTAAAGAAGACCCTTTAACATTTCATGTAATACTGATTTGGTGGTGATGAACTCCTTTAGCTTTTTCTTGTCCAGCAAGCTCTTTATAAGTCCCTCTATTTTAAATGATAGCCTTGCTGGGTGGACTAATCTTGGTTTTAGGTCCTTGCTTTACATACCTTTGAATAATTCATGCCACTCCCTTATGGCCTGCACAGTTTCTGTTGAGAAATCAGCTGACAGTCTTATGGGACCTCCCATGTAGGTAAGTAACTGCTTTTCTGCTGTGAAGATTCTCTCTTTGTCTTTAACCTTTGGCATTTTAATTATGATGTGTCTTGATGTGAGCCTCTTTGGATTTATCTTGTTTGGGACTCTCTGTGCTTCCTGGATTCATATACCCTTCTCCAGGTAATAGAGGGTTTCTGTCATTATCTTTTCAAAGAGGTTTTCAATTTCTTTATCTCTCCTCTTTCCAGCACCCCCCATAATCTGAATATTGTCCCAGAGGCTCCTTTTGAATTATTTTTTAATTTATATTTTTTAATTATTTTTGCTGTTCTAATTGTGTGTTTTCTTGACTCCTTATATTCCAAACTAGGTCTGGTGCATGAAATTTGTGCACATTAAAAGAGGATTAATTAAAGGAAATAATTTGATATTACCCTTTCTCTATAATAGAAGTGCAGAGATGAAAGAAAAGTAGTAAAATGTATATGAAAACCTTCCATCTGTCAGAGTCTGGGGTGCACCATAGGACCCAGAGTCAAGTCCCTGTCTACCCACACGTGCCTCAAAATTGTGAGAGACCCAGACCCGGCCGCTCCCCCCATCCCCCATAGGGCTAGATCCAGACCCAGTCAGTCCCACTCTTGTCAAGTCCCACCAGGCAGGGTGCGTAGCCTCAGGTCCTCTGGCCCAGTGCCAGGATGAGGGGTGTGGCCTGAGGTCCCCCAGCCCAGACCAAGATGGGGAGCATGCCTTGAGGTCCCCTGTCAAGCCCCACCAGGTGGGGGGCATGGCCTGAGGTCCTGCATCAAGCCCTGCCAGTCAGGGGTTGCAGCCTCAAGTGCCCCGGCCCAGCACCAGGAGTGGGGCTCAGCCTCAGGTCCTCCATCAAGCTCCACTGGGTGCGGGGGGGCGCAGCCTGAGTTCCCTGACCCAGCACTGGGGGGTGCACCTTGAGTCCCCTGTCAAGCCCTGCAGGGTAGGGGGCATGGCCTGAGGTCCCCCGTCAAATCCCATTGGGCAGGGGGTGCAGTCTGAGGTCCCCCAACCTGGTGCTGAGGTGTGGGCCACAGCCTGAAGTCCCCTGTCAAGCCCCACCTGGTGGGGGGTGCAACCTGAGTTCCCCTGACCCAGCACTGTGCATGTACCTTGAGGTCCCCTGTCAAGCCCCACTGGGTGAGGGGCATGGCCTGAGGTTCCCTGTCAAGCCCAAACAGGCAGGGGTGTGCAGCCTCAGGTCCCATGGCCCAGTGCTGGGGTGGGGGGTGCAGCCTCACATCCCCTGTCAAGCCTCACCAGGCAGGGGGTGTGGTCTGTTGCTGGGGTTGGGGGCATGGCCTGAAGTCCCCTGTCAAACCCCACCTGGTGGCGGGGTGCAGCCTGAGGTCCCCTGGCCTGATGATGGAGTAGGGGGAGCAGCCTGATGTCCCCTAGCCCAGCACCAGGATGGGAAGTACACCTTGAGGCCCCCTGTCAAGCCCTGCTGGGTGGGGGACACAGCCTTAGGTCCCCTATCAAGCCAAACCCAGGTGGGGGAGGGAGTAGCCTCAGGTCCCTGCTGATTGCTCATTAAGGCTTCTTATGGGAACTTGGCCTCAGCTGTGGGTGTAGCCATCTTTGTGATGGAGTGATCGTCAATTAGCACATTCCCTCTTTATTAGATAGGATTATTAGATAGGATAGCTGATTTAATTCTCTGCTTCATCTACTCTACTGTTGATTCTCTGTAAATTATTCTTCATTTGAGTTAGTCTAGTCTTCATCTCTGACTGGTTCTTTATGGTGGTTTCTATGTCCTTTTTCATGTTGTTGAAGTTCTTACTAAGTTCCTTGAATATCATTATAACCATTATTTTGTACTCTGTGTCTGATTGTTTGCTTGCCTCCATTTCCTTTAGTTCTTTTTCTGGAATTTTGTTCTGTCCTTTCTTTGTTTCCACATTTTAACTGCTTCCTTGTGTTTGTTTTTTTTTGTATTAGGCAGAGCTGCTACATCTCCCAGACTTTGTAGAGTGGTCTTGTGTAGTAGATGTCCTGTAGGGCCCAGTGGCACAGCCTCCCCAGTCACTCAAACTGGGCACTCCAAGTGTGCCCCTTGTGTGGGCTAAATGCGCTGACCTATTGTAGTTGAGCCTTGATTGCCATTGGCATCATTGGGAGGGATTGACCCCCAAGCCAGTTGGCTACAAGAATTCACTACAACAGCACAGGAGCTGCTCTGCAGGAATCAACCCTATGGACCAGGACTTGCTTCAGTGGGACTTTGTTGCTCACAGAGTTCCCACCTTGGGTGTGTTGCTCGTGGAAGTGGTACAGTTGTAATCCAGCATAATCTAAGATGTACAGTGGACTTGCACTGTTCTTTACACTCAGTGATAATTTGTTAAGTGACTAAGGACCTAGGTCAGTGATGTGCAACCTTTTGAGCTTGGTGTGTCAAAATTCGCCAAAAAACTGAGCATATCTCGGGTGGTGTGTCACTTCAAAAAAAACCCCATAATTTCATGATATTTATAGTTTAAATAACAAAAATGTATAATTATAATATATAACTGTATTTAATAAACCAAAAACTAATTATTTAACTTACCTGATTAGTGACTTTTTGTTCATCTGTCAGTCGGTTTCTTTTGTTGGTCTTGACATTATTTAACTTGTGCGGGGTGCCGTGAATTAAGATAAGTGAGGGGGAGGGGGAATTCTTTAACTAACCTGCCTATTAGTGACTTTTTTGTTGCTGAATTTCATTGGCTAAGCCCGTGATGGTGATCCTATGGCACACGTGTAAGCGCTGACACACATAGCCATTTTCAATGACACGTCCTTCTCGGCATGCGGCCCCATACTTCTCTGTATGCGACTGCATGAGGCCATATGTCATCGAAAATGGCTATGTGTGTCAGCGCTGACTGGTGGGTCATAGGTTCGCCATCATGGACCTAGGTAAATGGAGAGTTGGAAATGACAATGTATGTTCAAGGTTTGTATGTTTTAGTTACCGTAAACTGAAATACCTAGGCCATATTTCTGAATGATGAACTCCAGAATGGCATGAGGTTTCTCATGAACCACCAAATACTTCCTTATGAAACTATACTTTCCCTTACGAAAAACAACAATTTAGTCACACTGTTAATTCAGTCACCAAACATGAATTTGCTTAGCAAATCTTTATAGTTTTTTATTAATGTAACTCAATACAATTATGAAAAAAAGCAGGTGAGGAAAGAGTTAAATCTTTTCTGGGAGTCTCTTGGAAGATTACTCATATTTCTCTAAGGAATTTTTAACAAGCCATTTTCTGTCTTGCATGTATTTTACAGAAGAAAAGTAAATACTGGGAAAAAAAAGTTAACTGACAACATAATAATAAATTGGACATTTAAAAATATATGTTTTACTTTATTGAAATAATAAAATAGTCACATTGACCTTGTTATAAGCTAATGACTTTCTGAATTAAGATAGAAATCTGAATGTGAAACGTTTGATTTTTTTTTTTTTAAGAACTGTGGTTAAAGTCATGGGAACATTCCATCCCTTTCCATTCTTCTTCTTCACCATGTACTGACCTGGGGATATTCTTTAGTATCCTAGTTAGAATTATGAGTGTACTTTCCCATAGAAATAAGCTATAAATGAATATTTATACTTAACTATTATTGGTTAGATATACTAGGTATTTAATTTTCAGGCTAGACCACAAAAGATAGCTCAACTGTAATATACCTATTATAATACAAATTAATTTTGACACACAATCTGTTCATAATTCCAGGACTCTTTGAACACTTAAATATTGGACCATCAACTACATTTAGGAAATTGCTATTAGAATGACAAGTGGATTTGTAGTAGCAAAATTTACCTGACCTTCTATGCAACCTTGCATGGCAGATTTCTACAATCACTGATCTGCAAGATGCTAAACTAAAGATATCTTCAGAATCACTCAAGCCACCTCCTCATTTTACATATCAAGAAACTA
This sequence comes from Antrozous pallidus, assembly GCA_027563665.1. Classification (NCBI taxonomy): domain Eukaryota; kingdom Metazoa; phylum Chordata; class Mammalia; order Chiroptera; family Vespertilionidae; genus Antrozous; species Antrozous pallidus. Next base: position 57,390,576 of record CM050513.1, read on the forward strand.
AGGCCAAAGAGGTAAAATTATTTGTGCAGTCACTTAGCTAGTTAATAAGCAAGCTAGGACTTAAAACAGTTACCACATTTTATAAACTCTGTTTTCAACTGAGAAGATGCCATTTATTTATTCATACTTATTTATTCCTTCATTCTTCATTCACATAGTGAACTATTTGCTGCATTGCACCAATGTGTAGATTCTTCTGCTAGATTGCTGAGAGAATTTTTAAAAGAATACAAATTGTCTTTTGCTCTTAACTAAAATCTAATTGTGCATTAAAGACAGAGCATTAGAAAACTAAATTGCCCCAAAAGAGTTATGTAAACATAAAAGTTATGTCAGCATACATGATTATTTATGAATTGAGTTATTCAGATAATGTGTTATGAGTGCAGAGGATGCTCTCCATCAGGGTGAATTTGAGATGTCAGAAAAACCTTAATAAAATTTAGATCCACCCACTCATCTGTCCATTAAATAGACACTATTGAGTACTCATTATTTCCTGTATACTAAATCAAATCCTGGAAATATAATGATGAATGCTATGGTCCTTGACCTCCAAGATTCACCGTCCTGTAGGGAAGACAAAGATAAAAGGGCAAAAACAATAAGAGGTAGCATGTGGCATATCTACCTAATAAAAAAGTAGCATGCTAATTGACCGTACCTTAGTGATGCCCACCAGCCAATCAGGAGTGTGTATGCAAATTAACCCACCATTTTTGTTGGATTAATTTGCATACACAGGCACCAGGGGCGGGGTGGGACACTTGTATCATTGCCATGGTGACGATGCAGGTGTTCTGCACCACCTCAGCTGCTCTGGGCCTCTGGGCAGTGTGGGAAGGTGGAAAGGTGGCTCTGGCCAGAGTGAAGGCAGTGCTGGCAGCCAGGGGAAGAAAGGCCCATTCTGCACAAATCTTCATGCACCAGGCTTCTAGTTTGTAAATAAATCTACTTACATTTCCTATTTTAAATATAAAGAGAGGCAGAATTTGGGTTAAGGAGACAAACAGCACAATTAAGGCACAAAATATAAGGAAGCACTCTCAGGGTCCTGCCAGTGCAGATCAACACTTGCACAGACATAACAAGGGGCCCTCCTTAACTTTTGTACCCTAGACAGCTTACTTGCCTCACCCTAGTCCTGGCCCATTAGCTCTATTTAGCCATCATGCAAACTGGTATAAATAACAACAAAAGAGAATCTTGAATGGGGTCTGAATAAATGTTTCTGAATCTCAATTTCCTCTCCTGAATAATGAAAGGGTTGACCTAGGTTAGTATTTTTCTGATGCTGATCTGCACAGTGGGCATGGAGTCTTCAGAAGTAACTCAGATAAGAAGGAGAGGAGTAGGTAGAGCTTTTAGACCCCCACTGTTGCTTTAACCAGACTAACAAACTTTCATTGGTTATTTAGGATGGTTCTCTTACAATTATATTTTTGAGTTTTCAATGATTTTTTAAATTAATAAGAAAAATCAAACATTGTAATGATCCCAGATCCATGATGGCAAACCTATGACATACGTGTCAGCACTGACACGCATAGCCATTTTTGATGACACGTGGCCACATGCAGTCGCATACAGAGAAGTATGGGGCCACATGCTGAGAAGGATGTTTCATCCTTGGCTACTCCACAGTCAGGTGCAGTAGCCGAGGATGAAACATTTGCTGTAGTGTAGTGTAGACACTCTGAGCCTGAGGTCTGTAGACCAAAACAACAGAACTCCAAGACAGAGCATCAAGTTCTGGGACTTCCGGTTAGGCCATTAGGGGATCTTTGACCTCACTTCTGGTTGGCAGAGCAGGGAGCAACGGAATGCTGAGGGGGATGCATCTCTGTGATCGCCATTACCATATAACCACAGCAACCACCATCCAGCTACTGTTCTGGGGTGTCATGATTTCTAATTGACCATCATTACTGAGATAAGTGACAGGGAGGATGGGAGAGGCAAGGGCCTGTGCTATGGGTGCCCTTTCCCACCATTAGAAATAGCAGCATCCATCTTAGTTTATATAAGGAATGTCATTTTGCAGCATAGTGCAAACTCCATTTCGCCACTATTACTGTTGTGCTTCCTTATTAACCCCTATTTCTGCTTATTAACCTTGCCCTTTCCTAAAAGACAGTTACATGTGCCATTTTGTGGTCAGTTAGGCTAGTTAACCCCTAATTGCCTGCAGGGCTAACAGGCTATCTATAATTCTATCTTCTGTCACTGACCCCCTGATGGAGAACCCAAAAAATAAAAAACCAAGGTTAAGTAAAGGAAGTGATAGTAGCAGTAGCTGACCCTTTCAAGAGACAGGACCCAGATGTATGGCATTATAAAAAAAAATGGCAGATCATTTTGCATTCTATGTACTGAAATGGTAGTAAGAAGAACATGGAATATAAATAAACATTTTGAAACTAATCATTGCCAGCTCTTGAAAAAAAGTGAGGATGAAAGGAAGGAATACATTTCCAGGCAGCTACACCTTTATAAGAGCCAATCTAATTCTATCCTTAAATTTATCAAAGGCTCTACAAATTTAACATCTGCAAGTTTGAGCATTGCTCATGCCATAGCTCAGCATGGAAAAGCACTCAGTGAGGAATAATTTATTAAAGAAATTCTCCTAAGATGTGCACCAGTTCTATTTCATGATATGCAGAATAAAGATGCAATTATTAAGAGAATCTGAGTTAACACTCAGCAGAAATATCACAAAAGACTGAATAATAAGACTGAACACAAACATACAATATCAATTAAAGAGAGACATAAGTACTTGTAAATATTTTTTATCTCTCTTGATGAAACTACTGATGTTACATCACATGCTCAGTTGGTCATTATTGGTCAATATTCTGATGGTCTCACAATGAGAGAAGAGTTGATTAAAGTTAGTATCAGTGCCAACAAGTACATTAGGAAACAAAATATGTAAGGTTGTTATACAAACATTCCATGACCCAAGCATTGATATCTCTAAAGTTGTGTCAGTGACAACAGATGGGGCACCAAACATGGTGGGGGAAAAAGTCGGATTTGTCAAATTGTTTGCAGAAGCTATTGGACATCCCATTGTGCCTTTTCATTGTATTACCCATCAGGAGGTTTTATGTGCCAAGGCAGGATTCACCAACTTAAATGACTTAATGTCAGTTGTTAAAAAAAAAATAGTTAATTGAATAGCTGCTCAACCCCTTCACAAGTGAGAATTTTCTGCACTTTTACTGGAGGTTGATTCCACCTACAGTGGACTGCTGATGTACAATAATGTAAGATGACTGAGCCAAATCAAAGTTCTTGAGCACTTTGTGGAGTGCTTTGAAGAAATTAAGGTATTTCTTGAGGCTAAGGATCTAGGAAACTTTTCTCAGCTCAATGATGATAAGTGGGTCAACACCCTGATATTTTTTACAGATATCTCTGTTTATATTAATGAACTGAACTTAAAGTTACAAGGTTTGGGCAAAAGTATTGACGTTATATTTGGATACATAAAAGCTTTTGAAAATAAACTTAAAATTTTCAAGCGAGATGTAGAAACTAAAACTTTTAAGTACTTTCCACGAGTAACAAAGTATTTTGAGAAGGCCACTGCAGCTGTACAAAATGAAATGGAACCCTTGCTTATAAAGTACCAGCATGTTTTAGACTCATTACTTGACCAGTTCAGTGATAGATTTAATCAATTTAGAAGCCTAGAACAGGCCATAAAAATAATTAAGTATCCTGATGCAGTTGTCTACAGTAGTTTGGAATTAAATGGTTTCTAATGGATGCAAATTGATGATTTGGAGATGCAACTTGCAGAATTTCAAGACAGCATGTGAGCTAAGGTGTTTGTTGACTTGAGGTCAAAGCTTGAGAATTAGGAAAGGTGCCGCTTGGAGAATCAAGAGGAGTGCCACTACGAACAGGAAATTTGGAGTGCCTGGAACCAATTACCAGACACTTTTAGCACCCTGAAAAATATAGCAATGGCTTTACTCACAATTTTTCCCTCTATGTACTTTTATGAGACCTTATTCTCAGCGTTAAATCATATCAAAACCAACAAAAGAAACTGACAGATGAAGTTAGTAGCACTTTCTTGGGCCTGAAGTGTACAAAATACCAACCTTCAATTGAAGGTTTAGCCAATGAAATTCAGCAACAAAAAAGTCACTAATAGGCAGGTTAGTTAAAGAATTCCCCCTCCCCCTCACTTATCTTAGTTCACAGCATGCCCCACAAGTTAAATAATATCAAGACCAACAAAAGAAACTGACTGACAGATGAACAAAGAAGTCACTAAACAGGTAAGTTGAATAATTAGTTTTTGGTTTATTAAATACAGTTATATATTCCAATTATACATTTTTGTTATTTCAACTATAAATATCGCAAAATTATGGGTTTTTTTTTCTTGAAGTGACACACCACCCGAGTTATGCTCGGTTTTTTGGTGGATTTTGACACACCAAGCTCAAAAGGTTGTCCATCACTGTCCTAGATGATCTCTAATACCTTTGACACTTGTCCATTGGCCTTTTTATAAGGAATTGGACTTCTGCTAAATACCAGTGAGAATAGTTGTAATTCAAGTTTTAATGACTGGTAGCATTACATAAATTGATTTCTTGTCAGTCCTATGACAAGTACATGAGTTGAGCTGTTCCCCCCCAAAAAAAGGGCTCAATGAGTCTTGGTGAGTTGGGTGGAGAATAAGAAGTGAGGCATAAACTTAAAAACTAGATCAATTTGGTGTTAATCTAGGGGTGCAGTGGGAGTTAATCTATAAGGCTGATTATGCTTTGTTGACAAATTCTGGACTAACTTTGTGATTAACAGCTCAATATATTATTTGCTCCATTGTAAGAAGCAAATTAATGATCCCTAAATTTAGTCGAGTCTTCACACACATCCTAAAGAGTAATCAAGAGAAAGGGTATAGTGGGAGAACAGACGAGGAAAAGCTGAGTGGTCAGTCAGGTCCGTGTCTGTGAAGTGGCGCTGTTATTTAAGCAGTCATGTAGAATGTGAGTGAAAGCCTAGCCATAATTCTATTGTGTAAAACAAGAGTCAACAACTTCATGCTCCAAATGGGAAATACAAAGAATGACTTAGTTTACAGAACACAGGGGACAAAACTGCTTGGATAATAAACCTCAGCCCTGTACCCAGATTGGAAGAGGTGTTTCAACAGGGTGAAGAGAAAGGAAGCTCCTAGGAGAGTTCACTTAGAGAATGTCTGCTTCATGCTAGCATTTTGAAGACAGCCTCTCTCAAATAGCACAACGACTTAAACAGGACAGTGTTAGTCCTCTATGTGGATGAAGAAACCAAGTTTCAGGGAGATTAAATAATTTGCCCAAAACATAAAGCTATTAATAAATGGCAGAGTTGTTCTTCAAATCCAGGACTAACTACAAAGTGAGTGCTTTCCCTCTACAACCCCAAGGATGTGAAGGAAATAGCATAAAATATAATCATTTTCTCTGTTAGGCTAGAGTATGAGAGTCATAATTCCCAAGAAAACATAATATGAGAAAAAGCCAGCATGTGCTAGGAAAAAAAGTTAGAAGATTTTGAAAACTCATTCAGTTACTTATGAATTCTTCAAGAGAAAGGTACATGAGGAGGAGGAAGAGAGGGATATGAAAATGTGATAAAATATGACACACACCCAGTTTCCCAAAGCTTCTGGAAAGTTAGGGAGCACAACTGCTTAGTTCACCACTATATACCTCAGCACCTAGCACAATGGCTGGCTTGTTAAATCAATAAATGCATATTGAATGAAAGTTGAGAAGATGCAGGTAGAGTTGGATGTACCATCCCAAGCCTATAACAAATATGGACTTTTAATGTGTATATATACTGAGTGACCAGATTATTATGATCTCTGAATGCATAATAATCTGGCCACTCAATATATAATATAAGTTAAAGGCCCAGTGCATGAATCCATGCATGGGTGGGGTCTGGCCAGCCTGGCCAGGGGGAGGGGACATGGGTGGTTGGCCGGCCTGCCTGCTAGTTGAACTCCTAGTTGAGGGGACAATTTGCATATTAGCCTTTTATTATATAGGGTATACACTGAGTGGCCAGATTATTTTGCATTCAGAGATCATAATAATCTGGCCATTTGGTGTATATCTACCATATGTGTATGAAGGAAAAATTTATGCCTTTTTCAGAATAATGGCCATATTCAAAAAGCTTCTGCCTTTATACCTCAAAGCCAACTTGACTCTTGGACTGAGTAGTAATTGCTTGTTGGATGTGTTTCATCCCAACACCTCTCTTAATATGGTAGAAACTTCCCTCCTATATTTGCTTATTTTCAGTAAACTTAAATGTAAATGTAACAGGAAATTAGAATGAGATTCTCAGTTTGAGTGAAGTGATAATCACAGAATCAAAGTAAGAGTGAAACAACCCCCCACACCACAACCACCATATTCAGATTTACAAGTGGAATGGACCTGACAAATTGCTCCATAGCCCTTGATCCCCTTCGTCCGCTGAGAGCCATATAAAGAGTTTAGAGAGCGGCCGGAGTTGGATTGGTGAAGAAATTACTTTGGAGAGTTCAGAGGCCCTGACCCACACTTCCACCTTAGACAGGAAGTGTGAACTTCTAACCACAAATGTAAAGACTACCACTCGGAGAACTGTGCCTAACTTTGGAGACACAGAGCATCAGTGCCTGACTCACACAAGAGAAAACTTATTCTGGACGGGGGCCCTGATGCCCACCTAGGAAATCTAGGCAGTGAGAGGAAGTGCTAACCCCTTACTGAGGGAGGCAGGAGAGGACAGCTCTTATAGGATCATCCCACATTTCCAGAGTGTTTTGGGTCAAAGGAAGTACATTCTCAAGGACTAATGACTTGGGTTATATTAGGTCTTGCAAAATAAAGCCATCTAGAGAGGACTGATATCTTTTACAGAAAGAAACTAAGTTGGACCCCTGATTGCCCAGGGCTGATAAAGGAATTCAATACATTTTCATCCTCCTAGGTTAGTGGTCTGCAAACCGTGCCTTGCGAGCCACATGCGGCTCTTTGGCCCCTTGAATGTGGCTCTTCCACAAAATACCATGGCCTGGGCGAGTCCATTTTGAAGAAGTGGCATTAGAAGAAGTTTAAGTTTAAAAAATTTGGCTCTCAAAAAAAATTTCAATCGTTGTACTGTTGATATTTGGCTCTGTTGACTAATGAGTTTGCAGACCACTGCCCTAGGTCAAGGGACCTGCTTGAGAGAAGGGACTAGCAGAGGTGTTATCAGCATGAACTGTCAGCCTCAGGCATAGAATATAAAGCCACTGAGCCAAGCAACCCTTGGCTGATCGCCTTACTTCTCTCCGTGTACCCCACTCACCTTTGACCCTTACTTCTCTCCATGTACCCCACTCACCTTTGACCCTTACTTCTCTCCATGTACCCCACTCACCTTTGACCCTTGAGGGACCCAAAATTGAAAATTACTTGGTGAGTATGAAGACAGTGGAGCAGAAGAACCACACCTGTTTCCGCCTGCAGACTTCAGCCCTGAGGCTGGCCCAGGCTGGAGGAGAGGAGTTCAGAGTTTGATAGTTAAACAAGATTGGACATTCTAGTCACTGAATTTAAACTGTTTTTTTACTAAAAGTACCCGGAGGACTTGTTATTTTCTGAGAGTTCCCAGGAAATATATGCCTGCCTAAATCTCCATTTAGGGTGACAAAGTATAATTTTCAAAAGATAAATACATGGCTCTCCTAGCAGCTAGAATAGCCGTGTCAAGATTTATTTAAATCATTGGTGAGAGAGCCAGAAGAATGTTAATGCTGGTTCAGTGAGCATCTGAGAAACTGAATATTTGAGGAAACTGAATGAGGACAGAATGTTTATTGGAAGACGGAGACATTAGAAACTAAAATAGCTAAACTCCTACAGGGCAATAAAACCGTAACCTTTGGGTAATTTCTTTTCTTTTAAAAAAAATTTGTTGATTGATTTTAGAAAGAAAGAAAGGGGGAGAGAGGGGGGGGCGGGGGGAGAACTGTTATTCTACTTATTTTATTGGTTGATTTTATTTTTATTTTTCCTTTCTGCCCTGACCAGGGATCAAACCTGCAAGCTTGGCATATTGAGACAACACTCTAACCAACTGAACTATCTGGTCAGAGCCTTAATTTTATTTTTTCTATCAGACAAATAATTTGCATCTCTACTGGACAAAAATATAAAAGTTTACATGTAATATCACAAAGTTTGGGCCCTAATCAAGAGTAACAAATGGCATACTCCTCTAGAAAAGCAGGTGATCCTTGGGTGGGCCTGGGAGGCAATACTCCAGTAGGGCACAGAGAGAATGTGTATCATCCTCTTACCTTAGTTCCAAGTTTTTAACAGTTTTTCTTAATAAAAACCAGGGGATATTAGGCCTGGTCAATTTTAGAGGTCTGTGGGGGACAAAAATAAGGTTATATTTTTATTCTAATCCTTCAAATATGGTTTTTCAACATACTCGATATATATTTTCAGGCCTGAGAAGGTGGCTCATGACTTTTTCTCCTGACCAGAATACAAGAGATTTGGTGACCCAACTCATCAATAGGGTACAAGACTCAGATGGCTGGGCGTGAGAACATAGGAAAGAAGAGTTGAGACAAAGGTCGAGATGATCAGGGAAAATGAGAGGGCCAGAGCCTGGGAAAGGCTAATCGCTACAGTGTTTAGCATGGTCTCTGGGGATGGAAGTAGGTACCATTAGGAGAAGGCACAGAGGCCAAACTTAGCTCATTGGATAAGTTTTGTTGCTGGCATTCTCCAAAGCAAAGATAGGATTTGTTTGTTTTCAACTGTGCCCGACAGTAAGGTTCTATCTTTCTCCAAGTAACCTAAATTTTTTTCTTAAACAGAAAAAGAGGCACAATTGTCTACTTCACCAAAACATTAGTGCATATTTAGTTTAACCTAGTCACTGACAGGAAACCCAGTGTGTTGTAGGCAGGGTTCTTTGTAATTTAAGATGGTCAAATGTTCTGTAACAATCAAAATTATGCTTTCTTCCTCATTGCCAATAGACTACACATGCCAGTAACTCCCCTACAGAGTGTTCTGACATTATGCAAATGTTTGTGCTATCCAGTTCAAAGGAACATAGTGGTTGTTTAAGAGAGTGATACTGTCTCCCTTGGTCACACAATGTGGCTTTTCCCCTTCCAGAAAGCAAAATGACATACCAGAGCCTGAAGTGCCCTTGTTTTGTTTCTGTAGAAAAATTGGTCCGCCACGCAGTTTTGTCATGCTGCCCTGATTCATGTTTTGTCCTTGAACAAAGCCATGAAGAGTTAACTGTTGCCTATTTTTGGTCTGCCATTCTCCAGTAATCTAACCCTAGAATTGGACAGCTGATCAAGCAGATACATATGTGTTTCCAAAGAAAAATGCTTCCACTGAAACAGAGGGTCCTTATGACATTGATTAAGTTTAGTTTTTAAATCTTAGCTCTAGAAGTCATCTCTCTTTCTCGGTTTACCTCTCAGAGACCTACCTAGCCTTTCCCCAGGACACTCAGCAACCTCCCAGGGAGCAGAAGACAATAGCTGGACCTGAACAATGGTCACATGTAGGACCTCTGGTAGGCTAAAAATAACATCTTGACCCAAGTTATGTTTCAGTTCCTGAGCCCTAAGGTGGAATGACCTCCTGGCTACTTTCCCATGAGACTGAACAGAGGAACACACAGAAAGACCTCAGAGTTGTCCTCAAGACCTGAAGAAATGACTCATCACCCTTATCTCACCTCCGACCAATCAGTTCCCAGCATGACTCTGAACCCCTACCAGTGGTTGGCAAACTCATTAGTTAACAGAGCCAAATATCAACAGTACAACAATTGAAATTTCTTTTGAGAGCCAAATTTTTTAAACTTAAACTTCTTCTATTGCCACTTCTTCAAAACAGACTCGCCCAGGCCATGGTATTTTGTGGAAGAGCCACACTCAAGGGACCAACGAGCCACATGTGGCTCGTGAGCCGCAGTTTGCCGACCACTGCCCTAACCAATGGTGTACTGATTTTGCCCTAACCTGTAACCTCCACACCATCAGGGAGTTCTGGCTTTTCAGCATTAGCTTCCCATTCTCCTGGATGGACCACTCATAGCCAATATTTCTCCACTGCAATCCTGAGTATCTAGTGTTCAGCTTTGCCAGGACAGGAATTGCTTCTGTTCTGTAAGGCTACCAAGAAAGTGGAGGAGCAGCCACTGGAATAATAGAAAACTGAAAAAAGGGAAAACCCCCAAACCATCTCAGAAAACAAAAAAGCATGAACAAAAGAGCTTCAGGAAGGAGTGGGGTGGGAAATAATCTTACAAGGGTGATATTTTCTAACACGAGGATGATCAGAAGATAATTTTTTAAATTTAATTTATTTCACTTTAGTTTTTTCATCACTGAGAAGATAAATTTTGAAGAATAAAAAACTCATCCTTTTTTCCTGTAAAATTATAAAAAAGTAATCAGCATCGCTTAATAAATGAACACATTTTTTAAATAAATTGTAAAAGAAGGGGAGCAATGGACAGCACTGCATGTAGACTTCACAAAGATTTCTTAAAATTATAGATAAAAGGGTTGTTGCTGTATTTTTTAAAATCTTGTACTTAGTTATTTGTTTTTAGAAATCAGTAAATATTGGCAATATTTTGTCTGTTTTTTTTTTCAAAATTCCTTCATCTTTCCACATAGTGTATAATAAAGACTGATGATGTTTAAGCATAGGCACTCACGTTAATATTTGCTCTAATTTTTTATTATTAGAGAATTGATTTGGTGAATCATAACCTTAATCTTTTACCTTTACCAGTTCCTAATCCTACACTAAGAATGAGAACATTAAAAAAAAAAAAAGGTAAATAATAAATGTTTTGATTCCCAATAACACATATTAAAGGATAAAAATCAAAGATCTATAGATATATGCAACCCCAAAATACTCATGCATGCCTTTGGAATGAGTATTCTTTTACTTCTATTTAAATGCAGTTCAAGTAGGAAATTATATTTCAAATAAGCAAGCAGAGTAACAGTAATGTCCAAGGAGGGAATTGTGGCCTCTTCTCCCATTGCTTCACAGGCTAACTCAGACCAGCAAGCCTGCCTCTCTGTCTCTCTCAGCTCCATTTTCTAGAAAACACCTTTCATGAAGTGAGATGAAGAATAAAGATGAGGAGAATGAACTGTTTTGTTGAAAGGCTTTTTTGGGGTAGTTCAGACAGCAGTGAAAAGAAAAGGTAATGAAAGGGGCTGATTTGAAATATTCATTTACTCTGCAATTGAGATGTAGTAAATGAGCTCATTGATTTTCAAATCTTTAATGTCAAGCTCCTACTGTGATACAGAATGAATGCAGAATAAAAAACAAACAAAAACAGCAAGAAAGGTAGTGAGAACCCCAGCAGAGGATTTAAAAGTTGTGACTTTTTTCCTCTGTGGAAAAAAAAAAGTCAGTGATATTTTTGTATTCTTGTGGAAAGCTCATTGAAGCTCTCTGTGGCAGAAAGAATGAGGAATTAATGTCTGTCTTTGCATAATTGAGATTTAAGAGTTACTCACCTTTTGTGTGTATGTGTGTGTGGGGGGGGTGACTTTAGGGTATGTTTGGTGGCTAGAAACAGCTCTTAATTGCCTTTTATACAAAGAACTCTCAGTAAAAATGAGAGATGCTATTTACTAAATGCCTACTATGTGTCAGGCACACCATAGGCACTTTAAGTATGTTGTTATTCTAGAATATTTCAATGATGAAAAAATTCTGAATTACTTTACAAAGTTCCAGTACCTTATATTAATGAGCCTCATTGCTGAAAACAAAACAAAAACACCACTATTTATGTTCTGACATATATAAACCCTAGTTGCTAGTAAGCTTCTTCAGACTTCTCATCCTATTACATTTTAGAACAACCCAAGTTAGTTCTTTTAAAAACTAAGTTGAGCCCTATATGGTTTGGCTCAGTGGATAGAGGATTGACCTGATTCTGGTCATAGGGCACATGCCCAGTTTGCAGGCTTGCTCCCCACATGCAGGGAGCATGCAGGAGTCAGCCAATCAAGATTTTCTTTAATCATTGCTGTTTCTATCTCTCTCTCCCTCTTCCTTCCTAATAAAAATATATTTTAAAAAAACTAAGTTGATTTTTAACTGTCATGCTTTATAACCTTTGGTAATTTCTGAAAATATTTTTCTATTGTTTTCATTAACAATCTCAAAACAATGGAAAACAAACATTTAAAAGGGGAAACAGGCAGATAGAAACCACTCATTTATGGATGGTATTTATGGAAAATCATATTTGTAAAAACAAATTCCAAATTTCAAATAGAAAATTCAGTAATAGACATTTCCCATATACTTATGCTTTAATGGAAGGCCAAAGGCATTAAGTACTGGGGCATTAAAAATACTTTTCTACTAAAATCTAGGACACAGTTTTGTTTTCCAGATGTATTGAATAAAATGGTTTTCAACAGATGAAATCACCTGACTTATATACTGAGAACATTTATGTTAAATCTGGTAACTCGTGGACATCAAAATTAGGATACAACGGATGCCCATCAGGGTTTATGAACCTTTTACCTCTATCTTTTTTTTATTCTAGAAAACATTACTAAAACTTCTCTAATTTGACATTTAAATGAAACACTTCTTATTGCCGTTTTCTCTTTGCCATCGTCATTTATTTACTCATTCAACCTTTATTTAATATGTGTAAATGTATGGCAAATGTTGTAGGGTCAAAGAGAAAAAAGAAACAGCCCCCTCTTTTCAGTTATATTACATTGCAGGAACCAGATAATTTTATCACAATGCAATCTGCTATAATTTTGGATAGAGTTACATAAAGGTGCTTTGGAATATAGAGAAGGAAGCTTTTAAATGCTAGCAGAATGTGGGGGATAAGGAAAAAAAGGGGGGGGAGTTAGCCACTGGATGAGGGGGAAGGGAAAGGAAAAAAGGACTGCAGATTTCAAGTAAAACAGCCTGTTAAGACAAGAAGGTGGTGGGAAAAGACATCCGATTCTAGAAATCAGTAATAAGTAAGCCCGAAGAAGCACAGAGTTGCTGGGATGGAGAAAAGGTTAATCTGTGACTAGAAAGGACAGAGATCAGGACCAGATTGTGAGGGTTAAGAGTAATGATTTTAACCAAGTGGCCAATTGGAAGGCAATAACATTACCAGGTGCTGCTCTGTTTAGAAAGCTCCTCCCCACAGTGTGTGACTGACAGCCTACCAGAACACCAGCCAGAGTCTGCCGGAGAAGTCTGAGTATGAAATAGTGAAGATCTAAGCGAAAGTAGTGGACATGGGATTATCTGGAAGACAGAATCAACCAAAGTAGCTGACAGGCTGATAGAGGAAGAAAAGAAAGGGGAAGGAATGAGGATACCTCCAGATTTCTAGATTGGTAAATGGATTGTCATAAACTGACTGTAGTCTCAGGAGGAGAAGCAGCGTCATGGGAAGATAATGAATGCTCTTTGTGACATGTTAAATTTGAGGTGCCTGGGAGCCTTATAAGAATTCTGAGCCTGATTAAAACCTTCAGGCATTGAAAGTTTATATCTGGTGCACTAGTCCCAGCAATTAAACTAAAAAAAACAATGCAAAACCATATAACAAATGGGAGAAAGGCTAAAAATGTTTTATTTTTCCCCCTAGCATTGGCTCTTTTAAAAACATTACTAAAAAAAAAAAAAAAAGAAACCGTAGACTTAAATATATATTATAGACCCTAACTGGGTTACTCAGTTGGTTTGAACTCGTCCTGATAGACCAAGGTTTCGAGTTCAATCCCTGGTCAGGGCACACACAAGAAGCAACCAATGAACGCATAAATAAGTGGAACAACAAATCAATGTTTCTCTCCCTCTACTCCCCCTTCCCCACTTCTCCTTCTCTCTAAAATAAATTTTAAAAATATATACTATATATTTATTTATACAAATGTATTTATATACCACTTTTTAAACTGCCACTGCTTGGCACATAACAGAAACAGGTGCACAGACAGACTGCCTATTGGGTATCCAGCCTAGGAGATGGTCACCCTGCAGTAATCAATCCTACTTCCTTCCCCATGCTTCCCTCAGGCTGCAGAATTTACAGATCTGCCCAGAGCAAATGTGCTGAGGGCTTTACACTAACACGAGCCCACAGAAATCAAGCTGAAAGGGGCAGTTCATAATGTGTCTGAACAGATCCAGTTCATGAGTCTCGTTCATAGCTGTTCTTGTTCTGTATCCGTTTACAGTCCAAGCACTTTAACCACAGCTTTAACTTTCTTATTTGATATAGTTCCTGCATTTTCATGCCTGTCTGCCCCTTAAATAAATAGTACATGTTTTCTATCTGCCAATGTTTTTCAAATGGTTTCTATTAGAATCTCCTGGAGGGCTTGTTAAGCTAGATTTTGGGGCTCTACCTCCAGGGGGCCCTAATTCAATAGGTTTGAGATGGGGCCAGAGAATTTGCTTTTCCAAGTTTACAGGTGGCTGCTGTTGCTAGTCAAGGAATTCCAAGGAATGGCAAAACTGATATGCCAATTTTCCACAGCCAATGCAATTTGAAGAGAAATGAAACAATAAATTAATTTTTAAAATTTGCTAGAGTAGACTGAAAAAACATGATAAAAGTAGGATATGTTCATTATACAAGAATAACCAGGATAATTGGGATGGGCAGTCATGTTTTCAAATAAAATAGATTATTTCCATGACATTCTACATTGTTTTGGTTTTTAAAAGCTCACCCTAACACAGTGGTTGGCAAACTCATTAGTCAAAAGAGCCTTATATCAACAGTACAACGAATGAAATTTCTTCTGAGAGCCAAATTTTTTTAACTTGAACTTCTTCTAACGCCACTTCTTCAAAATGGGCTTGCCCAGGCCGTGGTATTTTGTGGAAGAGCCACACTCAAGGGGCCAAAGAGCTGCATGTGGCTCTCAGGCTGCAGTTTGCCAACCACTGCCCTAGCAATATTTACAAGCAAGGACAAAGTCTCCTTCTATCAAAATGTAGTTGATAACCAAAAGGACAAAGCAACTAATTTTGCATTTCAAGACATTTTAGATGACTGTCATGGCAAAGAGCAAGACCGGCCCTTTAAGAGAATGAAAAGTAAGTTGAGTCCATAGTTCTTAGATGAGAAGCTGTCTTTAATTGCTTGATTTCTGAATTTTTGAGAACCACATGCCATTCCCTGAGCAAACACTGGGGAAATATTTTAGAGTCTTTTACTTTTTCACTTATAGTTCTGTACTATTCAATTTTATTTCTTTATTGATTACTAGAGGCCCAGTGCATGACATTCATGCAAGGGGGAAGAGGGGGCCCTCAGCCTGGCCTGCGCCCTCTTGCAGTCTGGGACCCCTCAGGGGATGTCTTACAACTTAGGCCTGCTCCCTGCATGTATTGGACATCCCCCAAGGGGTCCTTAGTGCTGCTCTGGAAGTGGGAAAGGCTCCCGCCACATGGCTGTGCAATTGCCAGTCATGAGCCCGGCTTCTGGCTGAGCAGTGCTCCCCCTGTAGAAACACACTGACCACCTGGGGCAGCTCCTGCATTAAGTGCCTGCCCCCTGGTGGTCAATGTATGTCATAGCGACCAGTTGTTCCACCGTTCAATCAATTTGCAAATTAGCCTTTTATTATATAGGACTAGTGGCCCAGTGCACGAAATTCGTGCATTCAGGTGCTGGGGGGGTTGTCTCTCAGTCTGGCCTGCATCCTCTCCAATCTGAGACCCCTGTGGGATCGGGCCTTAAGTGGCACTCGGACAACCCCCTTGCAATCCATTCCTAACCGCTCACCTGTCTGACTGCTTGATCACTCCTAACCACTCTGCTTGCTGGCCTGATTGCCCCAACTGGTCTCCTCTGCCGGCCTGCTCAGCCCCAACTGCACCCCCACCAGCCTGATCACCCTCAACTGCCCTCCCCTCCTGGCCTGATCACCCCTAACAGCCTCTGCCTTGGCCCTGCCACCATGGCTTTGTCCTCTGGGGCTGGGCTGCGATCAGGAATTCCTGGTGCCCGTGGCTAAGCACCTACATGGCCAGCCTTTGCCACAGGCTGTGGGGGGGGGGGGGGCGGATCACCCGCTGAGGCTGGGGCTGTGCTGCGATCTGGGACCCCCAGTGCCTGCAGTTGTGCTCGGCCCCATCCCCTGCTCCCGTGCGCCGTGCCGTGCTCAGCCCTGCCCCACACTCCTGATTGGCTGGTAGCATAGTGAAGGTATGGTCAAATTTGCATATTACTCTTTTATTAGATAGGATTATATAGGATGATCCGATACTACTTTTAAATTGAAAATAAATGAGACAAGAATTTTTTAACCCTATTTTTAGTAAATACTAAAGCATTGCCATAAAGTGAAATGAAGGGAAGAACATATTAATTTCAATAGAAGTTACTGGGGTATCCAAAGGACATAGTTAAGAGGTAATTGTCCTACAACAAAAGCTTGAGAGAGGAGTTGTAAGTTTATTTGAGCATGTGGTTGGTTAGATGGCTAACCACTACATAGAGATTTCCCATTGGAAGTATAGTTTAGCAAAGCGAAGGCTGAGAAGATTATTTTTGTTCATTTAGAATTTTGCCTTCAAATTTAAAATTAGTAAAAGGGGCCAAGATAAATTTACATTTCTTATTCTGTGAAAAGTAATAAAAGAACTCATTGACAGGAATGTTATTTCACTAGAGTTTGAATGTTGTTGTGTTTTACATCATTATTTGGCATATAGTAAACAGGAGTGCCAATTCATGAGAAAGACAAAGGGTGACTCAGCGATTCCACTTCTGGGTATATATCCATAGAAACCTAAAACACTAATTCAAAAGAATATGTGTACCCCTATGTTCATTGCAGGGTTAACTACAATAACCAAGGTATGGGAACAACCCAAGTGCCCATCAATAGGCAAGTGGATACAAAGCAGTGGTACATTTGTATACTAGTTTAATGGGATATCACTTGGGAGTAAAAAGGAATAAAATCTTACCATTTGCAACAGCATGTATGGACCTAGAGGGTATCATGCTAAGTGAAATAAGTCAGTTGGAGAAAGACAAATACCATATTATTTCACTTACATGTAGCATCTAAAGAACAAAATAAATGAACAATTGAAAAAATTCAGATTCAGAAAACAGACTAATGTTGCCAGAGGGAGGGGGGTTGAAGGAATGGGTGAAAAAGGGGGAAGGGATTAAGAAGTACAGAATGGTAGTTACAAAACAGTCACAGAAATGTAAAACACACCATTGGGAATATAGTAAATAATATTGAAATAAATATGGTGCCAGGTGGGTCCTGGAATTATCTGAGGGTGGGGGTAGGGAGAACACTTTGTAAAATAGATGATTACCCACTATGCTGTACACCTGAAACTAAATACAAAATAATATTGAATGCAAATTGTAATTGGGGGGAAAAAAAGCCAAAGGGGGAAATGCTTTAAAAATATTATAAAAGGAATCAATGAGGTTTACCTTAGAGCAAGGATTCTAATTCCTCTTCAGAGAATTAGTATCACCTCCAACACACCTGGGCTGCTCTATCCTCACCTCCACCCCCACTCCCACTTCCTAAGAAAAATGAGAGCCTGTATTTCCTCCTGAATTCCAAGTGCGCCTTCACTGCATAACTCCACAAGACAGAATCCTGGCAAACTAAATAGTAGGTAAACATAGGAACAGGATACGGAATAAGTAAACATGAACAGGAAACAGCTCTCTTGCAAAAGCCAATATTTAACAAATGTTATGCCTAATGAAACACATTCATCTGTTTTCCATAATTTTCTGTTTTGTTTCGATATAAGACCACCAAAAATTTTTATCTTGGCAAACCATTTATTCATTTTTTACTTCAGCACTACATTGAGTTGCCATGTTCTAGTTTATTTCTTTTAGTCACTTTTGTAGCAACACTTCAAAGTAAAAAAAAAAAAAAAAAAAAGGCTGCACCAAGTTTCTCAATAGTAAAAAGGGTCCGCTTTGAAAAGATACTATGTTGCTATGTTGGAAGCAAATGCTTGTATACATTTATAAAGCATTGACGTGCTAGGTAAAATAGAGCTTGCTTCTGATTTCTTTTGTTTTCTTCGCCATTAAGCTTATTCTGGGGTTGAGACAGTGTTTCCTCTGCAGATCATGATGCGTGTGGTGATAATGAACAAGGAAAGCGATTCTAGAAATGCCTAGGGGAAAACTTCTAATGATTCTTGTGCATCTATTTAGGTTGGTTCCAGGTGCGTTGCTTTTCAAAGCTCTGAAAAGTCTGTCGCACCAGGTGTTCCTCGTTCCCAATGGAGGACTCGGAGCGTCCCACCAGGTTTCCACCTGTCTCTTTCCCCCTCCAGCTCTCAAGTTTCCTTTCTCAAAGGTGTAGGAGGCACTTCTCTGAGAGCGGATTCCTCAACTGGCTTTTCCCGGCAGCCTAGCCCCACGTGACGTCCCCCTAACACCTGTACCAGCTCGGCTCACTACAGCGCCCTCATCCCCACCGCCAGGGACCGACCCTGCCTGGCTCCCCAGCTTCCCCTTCCCTCGGAGGGCTCGATCTGAGGGCGAGCCTCGCTCGGGCCGGCAGGGGAGGGGCTGAGCTCCGGCCGAAGCAGCAGCTCGAGCCCTTGCAGCCTGATTATCACATGACTCGACGGCGGCGGTAGCCGTGGCAGCAGCGGCGCCGGCTCCGCGGGTTCGCCCGGTGGGCTCAGTCCCGCTCACGCACGAGTGGAGCGCAGCGGGTCGGGAAGGGACCTGCAGCGAGCTGCGGCCGCCCAGCCGCTCCCGGAGCGCGCGGCGTCCCTCCCAGCCCGGCCCGCCCGCTCCATGCCTCTCCGTGGCGGAAGTGTCGCGGGGAGAGGCGGCGGCACGGAGCGCGGGAGGCCCGGGCTCGGCCCCCTGCAGCAGCACTAGGCTCCGGGAGCCTTGCGGCGCGTCCCGGCGGTCCCGCTGCCCGTGCGCCCGGCGCCCGCCGCAGCCTGCATGCTCCGCGCTGCGCGGCTCCGCGCCCCCGCCACCGCCTCCTGCTCGCACCGCTGCCAACGGGAGCCGGAGTAATATGCTCACTCGGGTGAAATCTGCTGTGGCCAATTTCATGGGCGGCATCATGGCTGGCAGCTCGGGCTCCGAGCACGGCGGCGGAGGCTGCGGAGGCTCGGACCTGCCCCTGCGCTTCCCGTACGGGCGGCCGGAGTTCCTGGGGCTGTCTCAGGACGAGGTGGAGTGCAGCGCCGACCACATCGCCCGCCCCATCCTCATCCTCAAGGAGACCCGGCGGCTGCCCTGGGCTACTGGATACGCAGAGTGAGTGCCGCGGCACCGGCGGGTCCCCCCCCCCCCCCCCCCCCCGCTCCTCACGGCCCTTTCCCGCGTGGCCCCTAACCTCCTCTCTTCTGGTTCCTTAGCCCCAGGGTTCTCTGGCTGCCGGCGTCAGGCCTCGCCGAGTACCTGGCCATTCCTGCCTTCTCCACGCCCCCTTCCCCCATCCCCAAGGACGCGGCGTCTCCAGCCCGGGTCTGGGTGGTAGATGGGGTAGGGGAAGCGCTGGACCGTGGGAAAGCGAAGGTTGGACGGATCTGTGATTTCGGGGGCTGTGGCACTCGGGAATGCGTAGAACAGTTCTGCTGAAGTTTGAAACGCAGCAGGGAAATCTGGTATCTGGTGTTCCCCAACCCAAACCTCGGTGCCTCCAGGTGCAGAGAGTGGGATAGAGCCTGGAGGAGCGGTGCCTGCGCCGGGGGCGGGGGCGGTGTCCGAGCCCTGGAGGCGGCCGCGTTTGCTTCCGAGGTTGCACGTTTCGGAAGGTTTTCGTTTCCTGACTTCAGCCTGGTAGCGTATTCGCGTCTCCGTTCGCAGGTGGTGAAACCCTGCGTGTTGGTTAAATGCCGCTACAATCCCCTCCGGCCCTCCGGCAGGGGAAAACTTACTCCAGGCGGTTAATGACAGCATTTGGGTAATCAGCTTTGGCGACTAAACGAGCGTGTGCGTGGTTTGCTATTTCAAGAACCGATTGAGTTTTGTTGACGCCCCGGAGTGGAACACGGCAAGGAGGGCGAGAGATTTTGATGGCCTCTGCCGCCCCCCCCCCCCTCCGGCTACTCCCTCATTGATTGTATTAATGACCATTTTATGAATGGTAGAAGTGCTGTTTCTCCCCCCCGTTTCGCGTTATTATGGAGCTGCGAAACTCCGAAGGTGGAATTTGAGAGCACGGAGTTGTGGGGTTAGTAGTGACCTGGTGGCTGCAGACATTGCACGTGAAATCCTGGCGCCTTGGCACACCTGCCCCTTCAGCTTTAACTGGGTCCGCTCTGCAATCTGGGCCCTCCCTCGCCCGTGCACAGCCTCGCCCGCTGATTGGTTCCCGATGAGCCAATCAGCTCTCCCGACGCCTGGGCCCTTTGATGCTGACCCTGTTCTGGTGGCCCGGATACCCTGGGCGGGCTGGGTTCCCAGGGCACTCCGGTTCCGGTGCGAGAGGCGGCCTGGAAGATGCCCTGCTTAGAATATGGAATCTCCCCCCCCCCACACACTTCCCACATATAACCGTTTCTCCAGGGGCTGGAATAGAAAATGTGTATACGTGGGGCTGGAGTGTGAGAGTGAGGAATCCGAAGTGAAACTGATGGGTGCTAAAGCAAAAATTAACACAATAGAGGGTAAGCTTGGAAGAGAATGCTGGGGGTGGGGACGGACAAAATAGTTCCTTAACTTCCAGGAGAAAGCCAAAGCAAGAATAAACCCCTATGTAAGGAAAGACCTAAGGAGGGAAAAGTGCCAGCCAAAACATACCGCTACTTCTTGGCTGCAATAAGAAAACATTGTTTAAAAGCTCCTTGGGACCCTTTGCAAGACAAAAAGCAACTTGAAAGCATACTCCGTCCTCCGGTTGTGTAGATGGGCCCTTGTGCTTGCCCAAAGCCTGAAAGTGTGGGACTGGGATGTCACTCCCATGGGCATTCCAGGGCAAGGGCACCTGTCCAGGGCGGGGGAGAAAGACAAGCAGGCAAAGGGTGAGAGGTAGGAAGGAAGCTGTTAAACACGAAATGTGGCCCCTTGGGCACAAGAAAAGGAGGCCCTCAGAGCAGCAGGCCAGAATGGAAAGGGGGAAACGCCCACCAGTTTCAGAATGTGTGGATCCTATGGCGGGCACACCAAGTGCCAAGGGCTGTGAAGGTGATAAGGAAATCTGAAATGAGACGTCTGGGAGAGGTGGTACTTCAAGAGCTCTACCTCTTCCTACCTGGGCTTCAGTTTCCTTTTTCCAAGACCAGGACATAAGAGAGGATCTATTTGAAAGCTGAGAAAGGCCATTGTAAAATGCTTCATTTTAAAAATAGTACGGGTCGCCAAGACCGGTTTGGCTCAGTGGTAGAGCGTCGGACTGCGGACTGAAGGGTCCCGGGTTCGATTCCGGTCGAGGGCATGTACCTTGGCTGCGGGCACATCCCCAGTAGGGGGCGTGCAAGAGGCGGCTGATCGATGTTTCTCTCTCATCGATGTTTCTGACTTTCTATCCCTCTCCCTTCCGCTCTGTAAAATATCAATAAAATATATTTTAAAAAATAAAAATAAAAATAGTACGGGTCAATTCAAGCAAAGACCAGTATGTAAATGTAAGCCCCTCCTCAGCCCCAGGAGCAATGGTGATTCAGCATTTTGTGTGTGTGCCTTTTAAGCTTCCTCGGATGCACCTGTAAATATGTATCTTGCATTTCTTCTTTTTCCCCAAACAGATCCACACTATGCCTCTTATTCAGCAGCATTTTCTTAAAACACAGTGTCATTCATTTTATTCCAAGTCAATGCATATAGAAGTGCCTCATTCTTTTAAAATCTATACATAGTACTAATAACAGCTAACAGTTAGTACTTGCTGTTTAGTGCTTACATTCTTTCCAGGTTTGTGTCATATCATTTGATTCTTACAACAACCCTCTAAGGCAGCTATTTTCAACCCTTTTCATCTCACATGAACTAATTATTAAAATTCTGCAGCACAAGAGAAATATATTTTTGCTAATCTGACAAAATAGGTATAATTTTGATTCATCCATACTGGATGGCTATTGTGTTGGCTAGTATCATTTAAATTTGACAGTCTAAGGGGGAGAAGATCAGTGCCAATGACTAAATAGTCAGGTATTGCATGTTTTAAAAAATCTTGCAGCATGCTAGTTGAAAATCGCTCTAAGGTGAGCACTAACAATTCCATTTTATAGATGAAGATACAGAGGCATGGAATGGCTCAGTAACTTGCCCAGAGTCACACCACCTTAGCAGAACCTGTATTTGAACCCAAGCAGCCTGACTCTGTAGCCCATAATAACAAACTACCTCCTTACAATGTATGAAGTTGTATGCATCTGTCTGTACCCAAGGTTAACCATTAACATTGTCTTGCCACCTCCTTCTGTCAGATGTTGTACTGTATGTACCACTTCCTCAAACCTTGAATTGTGGTTGATCTTCCTGCAAAATATATCTCGAATGACCAGACATGTCTGAAATAGGGAAGGGGACAGAAAGACAAGTAGGAACTGGTGCTATTATTAAAGGCTGCTGCCATTAAAATTGCCCCTTGCTACAGGATATACTGGGAGGAGGAATTGCCTTCTCTTTGCTCTAGAAGGTACTTGAGAAGGGATAGCATTGGCAGGAAGATTGCTCAGAGAGTGGGGCGTACAGAGATGGCCCTGAGTCAGAAGCCGTTTGCTTATCTTTCTAGAGAGTGAGTTACTTGCTAAGCTTTTCTGGGGAGGAAGACTTGGCATCACTTGGTGAGGCATTGATGAGTTAGAGGAGACTTGAGTTCTAGTGTTGATGGCCTTTCAGATGGTAGAAAAATTGAGAAATGGTTTATTTGTTGCCACTTATTATTAACCCATTTCAAGAAGAGACTTTTTATGGAACATTGAACTAGAGACTTGGAAATCCAGTAACTCAAGACCCTCATTAAGTCAACTAGAGCCCAGTACACGAAATTCATGCACGGGTAGGGCCCCTAGCAGCTGTTGGCTGCTGGCAGGGGCCTTCCTTTGGTCCGCGCTGCCCCCTGGTGGTCAGCACACATCATAGCAAGTGGTTGAACTCCCGGTTGAACTCCCTAGGGGGGAACACTTTGCAAATTAGGCTTTTATATCTGTAGAAGATATTTATTGGCAATGGGTGGTGTGGAATTTCCTGGTTCCTCTAAAAACTTCCTATTATGGCTGAAAAGTTAGCTGTTGATTAAGGGCTGCATGTGAGGTTTACAAGCACTGCAGCTACAGACAACATCCATAGAGCTAAAATCTTTCCCAAAACTTGCATTCTAGTTTGGCTTTAAAATTCCCCACTTAGCCTGTTAGATCTGCTCAGAGCGAGCACATTTGAAGTATCAGTCTGACCCAGAGACCCTTCCCAGCACCGACTTCCTTTCTCTCTCCACAAGTTTCAACACCACCTGGGTGGTCTCTGTGCTTCAGGGACCTGGAAGTCAGTTCAGTTCCTAGTTGGGTAGGAGCCCATTTTGACTTTTCTTCTTCTTGGCCTGTTTGTCCACCTTTCTCCTTCCTATTGATGGTCATTTGGACATAGATATGCAAGTGGGTACTTGAAACTTACAGCAGTAGAGAACGCCAGAGAATGTGCAGTTCCCTGTATGTGAAAGCAGAATACTCAGGTTTTTATCTGTGATAAATTTGCTTGTACAGAAAGAATAATAATTATAGCATTTTACACTGGTTATAGCTATAACTGCAAATTTTTTGAGCACCTTTCTCATAAAAGTACCCTGTACATAGGTACAAAAAAGGAAACGCTTAAGAGTTTCTAATAAATTTATATTACGTAAGTTCTTTTTGCGTCATTGACTTCAAAGTTGCGGAATTTTTCCTGGCTGGTGTGGCTCAGCAGTTGAGCGTCGACCCAGGAACCACGAGATTGCCAGTCCCATTCCCTAGTCATTGGCACTAAATAGCAATTACCAATAAATTGCATTACTTGCCTGTGCAGTGGAGATGGCCGAGAAACCACTATTTCTCTCTCGCTCCAAAGCTCATCAATCCCCTGGCTCTTCTTTTTCCCTCCTGACCTCCCCTAACACACCCACCCACTCCCCCGGCGCCTTTCGGAGAACTGCCTGTTTGACTTTGGCAACTGAAGAACCTCCAAGGTCTCCACCTCTTGTTTATAAGGATACAAATAGAATGGGGGGTGGGGTGTCTCATTTAACAGAGCTCTCTATAGCACCCGAGTCCAAAGTGGTAGAACACATTTCTCTAACCTCTCTGGTAACCTGCAGAAATTATTGATTTTGCTATTTTCAAGTAGGTGGCTAAGCTCTCCTCCGTTTTTCAAATTTACCCGTGTAATGAAGTCATCCCCTCCACAGTGGATCTCCTGGGTTGTCCTTTTTCATAGAAAAATGCATCAGCTTCCTTCCACAACTAGTGATCCTCAGGCAGAGGACTGAACCAGCCTGAGGGGTTGTGTTTATTCTGTGTTTCATCCCCAGCTCTGTGTAGACATCATTTCCGATATTGCCTGACCACAAAGTGTTTGCTCATTATCATTACAATAATACCAATTAGTAATTTTAAACTGATACTAGAATTGTTTTATAAAAATATATTATTGAAGATAATTTTTATTGAAATATAATGGACATATAACAGTTTCAGGCGTACAATGTAATGATTTGATATATACATGTATTGTGAAGTAATCACAACAATAAATCTAGTTAACACTGAACATCCATAACATACAGATGACCTTTTTAAAAAAATCATATATAAGCATTCTGCTGGCAGAATGGGAGAGCAGCAAGTCATCCACAAAAATCTGCTCTCCAGCCCCCCATAAGCCAGCTGTTTATAGGGTAAAACAAAGATTACATGGGGAAGTAGGGATTACAGGTTATGATGATTTACTCTTTTAAGACTTACTCTTAGCATTGTTCAACTATGAAATCCAAAGTTATTAATTATAGTCACCATGCTATATAATATATCCCCAGATTTAGTGATTTTATAACTGGAAGTTTATACCTTTGACTACCTTCACCCATTTCACCTTGTCCCCAGACCCCTCTCTTTCCCCTCAACCACCAATCTGTTTTCTGTATGAGTTCTGTTTTTTTTTTTTTGTTAGTTTTTTTTTTTCCAGTTTAGTTCCAAATATGAGATGATACACATTTGTCTTTCTCTGACTTATTTCACTTAACATAATGCATTCAAGGCCTATCCATGTTGTTGTAAGTGGCTGGATTTCCTTATTTTTTATGGTTTTCATTTTATATAGATACTAGAGGCTTGGTGCACGACATTCGTGCACTGGGGGGGAGGGGAGGTCCTTCAGCCTTGCCTGTGTCCTCCCGCAAGTCTGGGACCCAAGGAGGTGGCAAAGGCTCCCACCATGCCACAGCTTCTGGCTGAGTGGCACTCCCCCTGTGGGAGCACACTTACCACCAGGGGGCAGCTCCTGTGTTGAGTGTCTGCCCCCTGGTGGGAAGTGTGCATCATAGTGACCTGTCATTCCAACATTGGGCTTATTTGCATATTAGGGTTTTATTATATAGGACTAAGGGCTTGGTGCACGAAATTTGTGCACTGGGGGTGGGTGATCCCTCAGCCCAACCTGCCCCCTCACACATAATGGGAGCCCTCTGGCCAAGGCTTTAGGCCTTGGGCACCCAGCCATCGCCCTGCAATGGGGCAGATGGCTGGCTCCAGCCCTGCCCCCCTACCCTTCCAGCCAGGGCCTTAGCCCCAGCCAGCTTGCCCCCAGCTAGCACGGGCCTCGGCCCCACCCATCCACCCTATTAGATAGGATCCTATCTAATAAAAGGATAATATGCAAATTTGACCATACCTTTGCTACACCACAAGCCACACCCACCAGCCAATTGGGAGTGAGTATGCAAATTAACCCAACCAAGATGGCTGTGGCCACAGAGTGAGCAGGAGGCTTGGGTTTCCCCGGCAATGGAGGAAGCCAAGCTTCCTGCTCGGCCCTAGCCTTCACTCAAGGCTACAAAGCTTCAATTATAGAAGATAAATAAATCCCAACAGAAATGGCTGCAGCCATGGAGCAAGCAGGAGGCTTGGGTTTCCCTGGTGATATAGGAGGACAAGCCTTCCATTCGCCCCAGCCTGCCCTGGTCTCTGCTCAAGGCCACAAAGTTTCAAGTATAGAAGATAAATCCCAGATTCCAGGGCCTCTGCTTGGGTCACCAGGGTGTGTGGCTAGTCTGCACACAACCACAGGCCCCTTGCCCAGGCCGCCCCATGCCCCAAGGAACACCTTTCAGGGCAAATCAGCTGGCCCCACCTGTGCATCAGGCCTCAATCCTATCTAATAAGAGTAATATACAAATTGACCATCACTCCAAAACATAAGATGGCTGTCCCCATGTGGACACAAGATGGCTGCCACAAGATGGATAGCAGGGAAGGGCAGTTGGGAGGACCAGGCTTGCAAGGAAGGACAGTTGAGGGGGACCAGGCCTGCAGGGGAGGGCAGTTATTTTGAGTTAATCTTTGTACATGCTGAAAAATTGTGGTCCAGTTTCATTCTTTTGCGTCTGGCTGTTCAGTTTTCCCAGCACCACTTATTGAAGAGACTGATTTTCCCCATAACATATTCTTTGCTTCTTTGTTGTAAATTAATAAACCCCATATGTGTGGGTTTATTTCTGAGCTCTCTATTCTGTTACATTGATGTATATGCCAGTCTTTCTGCCAGTACAGTACTGTTTCGATTACTATAGTTTTGTAATATAATGGGAAATCAAGAAGCACGATGCCTCCAACTTTGTTCTTCTTAAGATTGCTTTGGCTATTTGGGGTCTTTTGTGTTTTTATGTAAATTTTAGGGTTGTTCATTGTAT
Organism: Antrozous pallidus; assembly: GCA_027563665.1. Classification (NCBI taxonomy): domain Eukaryota; kingdom Metazoa; phylum Chordata; class Mammalia; order Chiroptera; family Vespertilionidae; genus Antrozous; species Antrozous pallidus. Next base: position 57,417,505 of record CM050513.1, read on the forward strand.
TTCTGAGAAAAATGCTATTGGAATTTTGATTGGAATGGCATGAAATCTATACAGGGTGGGTAAAAGTAGATATACGTTTGTTCATGTGGAAAATAATATAATAATTAATAAATAATAATGCAAGAATTAAATTATGTGTTTTGTGTACTAACAACTGTGAATATACTTTTGCTTCACTCCCATAAATCATTTTGGATTGTATGGACATTTTAATATTTCAGTACATGAGCATGGACTATCTACCCATTTATTTATGTCTTACAGTTTTCATGTATAGGTCTTTCCTCGGTTAAATTTATTCCTCAATATTACTCTTTTTAATGCAATTGTAAGTAGGATTGTTTTTCTTAATTTCTCTTTCTGGTAGTTCATTATTAGTGGGTAGAAGCACAACTGATTTTTGTATATTGATGTTGTGCCCTGCAACTTTACTGAATTGATTATTTCTAACAGTTTTTGGTAGTCTTTAGGGTTTATGATATATGATATCATTTAAGCTGCAAATAATGACAGTTTTTACATCTGTATATCTGGGGAATACTTTTCATTTCTTAATCTCACCTGATTGCTCTGGCTAGGACTTCCAGTATTATGCTGAATGACAGGGAGAGTTGGGCATCCTGTCTTGTTCCTGATCCTAGAGGAAAAGCTTTCATCTTTTCACCACTGAGTATGAAGTTAGTTGTGTGCTTCTCATATATGGCTTTTATCATATTGAGTAAATTCTCTCTATACCTACTTTATTAGCATTTTTATTGTTAATGGGTGTTGAATTCTGTCAAATGCTTTTTCTGCATCTATCAAGATGATTATATGATTTTTATCCTTTATTACTGTGGTATGTCACACTGATTTGATTGAACCATCTTTGAACCCTTGGGATAAATTCAATGTAATAATGGTGTGTGATCCTTGTAATATATTGTTGAATTTGGTTAGCTAATGTTTTGTTGAGTTTTGAATCTCTGTTAATCAGAAATGTTGGCCTGTAATTTCCTTTTCTTGAGTTGTCCGTGTATGGGTAAGGCTGGCTTCCTAAAATGAGTATGGAAAGTGTTTCCTCCTCTATTTTATGGAAGACTTTTGAGAAGATAGGACAAATTACTTTTGAAGGGAGATAGCTTCGATTCTTGATGTTTGGTAGAAATTAAAAATCAAGTGCCTTTATAGTTTTCTCTGATATGTCTATTCTGAACAGAGGATTGATATTTTCCCCATTGATTTATGCTGCTTTCTGTCTGGTAATAAGCATCAATAATCTGGTTTTTCTCTCACTCAACTAGTGAAATCATTGCATTCCTACTATGTGTCAGGCATTGGTCCCAGGCTGGGTCCATAATATGCCATAGTCGTCATCCTCAAGAAGATTTAGTGGCATAGTCTTTCTCCCTGTGGTGTCATTTTAAAATTAAATTGAAATGAAATCATGGACTATTGAGGTTAAAAGAGATCAGCACTGAGTGGGGCAGGTGAATGTGTGTGTATATGTGTGTGTGTGTTTTGTTTCCAATGTCTTAATGCTTCTGACCATTACAAATCTCAGTACTTGGAGCCTCCTTTAATCCACAGTAGGGGAGTAAGCTGTTCTTTTCAGCAAGCATTGTGATTAGCTGCCAAATGCTCTGTACCTATATAAGAGTATGAGTAAAGAAAAAATTATTTTGACACTTGTTAAAATAATAAGGAAGACTTTATTGAGTACTGTTGCAGTAGGAGAGAGAGATCAGACTCAACTCTAAACCCAGCAAAGACAGATGGGAATTTATTGTCAATGAGTAGAGTGAGGTCAGTAGATGGAAAATAACTAAGAGGAGACATCACAGGTAGGGGGATACTTACTGACAGCGATTAAGAACTTATATATCAAAGGTATAAGATGAGGCAATTGGTTAGGTATCAAGGATGATTAGATTTGATTGCTACTGGTAAGTCCTGACATAACAAAACAAATCAATTATCTGCCATCACCAACAGTAAAACCAGAAGTATGGATGCAGAAATGAGTTTTTCATGTTTTGAAAATGCTATGATATTGCTCCTATTTTCTAGTTTTTTCACAAAGTTGTAAAACCATGTATTTATCTGCCCCGGAGGATTCCCAAGGCCTTTCTGTGAGTTCCTGAGTTAAGGCCAAGGACCTGTTTCCTTCCAAGCTGAGTTTTTCCCCCTAGAGCCTGCTGTCTCTATTTTTGTGATTACAATTTTGAATTATTTCCCCTAGCCTTTACTATGAAAATTTTCTAACATGCAGAAAAGTTGAAACCATGCTATACTCAGAACCCATTTGTCCATCATTTAGACTGTGCAATACACATTTTGCTGTATTCGCTGTATTGATGTCCAGCTATCAATATGGTTTAGTTATCTTTAAGTATAGGTTCCTTTTAGTTCAGTAGCTTTGATTTATTCTATTTGTGTTGTTTTCCACAGTAAATTAAAAATTGGGTTTGAGTAGCTTTGACATTCTAAGTTGAGAAAAGCACCAAACAATTGAGTCCTCACCACAGATTTAACTTTTACAACATCGACACCTTGCAAATTGCTCACTCGGTCCGTGCACTTTTCATAACTCAGCATTCACGTAACTGGGCTTTACATGGGGTCAGATAGGAAAGTAGAAATGGATGACACATCTCTTTGCTATACTCCTTGTTTAATGAAGTCAGCAGGAAATTTGTTTAGAGCTTGTGTTACCCTTCTTTTTGGCTGGTAGCCAGTCAGTTGAACCCCACCCAAGAAGTACTTGGTTTCCTGGAGACAGAATGTGTTGCCTGGAAAGCACTTATGATGAATGAAGATGCCATTGTGCTCTGTTTTCCTTCCAAGTGGACATTGTCCACCAGGAGCCTTAGGGAAATCAGAATACCTGCTTAAAATTGTTTTTTTTTCTGATGTGGTCAGATCAGTTGGGTCTTCTGGAATGTGAATCCATAGTGTTTTCTTTGTTTCACTCTTTCTGACTTATTTTTCTCTACGTGGCTGTAAAATTTAAATGCTTACCTGTGTTTCCTCTCCTTGTGGACTTTATGCTTCCTTGTTTATAAGAAAATAATGCCAACAGTTTACATCTGTATGATTCTGGATGATTATTAAGGCCCTGTCATGTACACTTAGATACAAGGATATTTTACTCATGTTTAATTAAAGAGGAAGATACGGTCCGGAAAGTACCTAAGGTACTGCAGAGTCTCATGCAGGCCTGTGGTCCTGGTGGTCATGACTGTCATTGAGCCTGACTATTAATGATGTGAGTTTATTCATTAATTAAAACGCATCATATCTCTATCAACAAAATGTCACAGAGAATGTAATTTTGTTAAAGAAAACTAATCAGGCCTCATTCATCTCCAGGTGGTTTTAAATTGGATAAGGGCATCTTAGCACATGAAGTTTTGTATAATAAGTAGGATTCTTTTCAAAGCTTTTAAAAATATAATTGACCCTTGAACAACTTGGGATTGAACTGTGCAGGTCCACTTCTATGCAGACTTTTTTTTTTTTTTTTTTTTTGCAATAAATGCCTATGGTGGTTTTGCTCTGTGATTGGGAGTCCGAGGATGCAGAGGGCTGACTGTATGCATTGATCTGTACCTTTGTACATAAGGTACTTGAACATCCATGGATTTTAGTATCCATTGGCGACAAGGGTATCCTGGAACCAATCCCCCACAAAGACTAAGGGACAGCTGGTAGAATCAAATTTGGGAAGAGTCAAATATTACATGTGGTTTTCCAATCATACTGGGGTTGATTCCCCAAACCCCACATTGTTCAAGAGTCAGTTGTGGTTCTATTGAGTATAACAGATTTTGACAATTATACTGAATTTTCTTAGTATATGTGCATTTCCTAAACATAAAAGTCCAAATCTTGTTAAAATTACCATCTTTTCTTAACTTCAAAGTGCTTTTTTTCAGGTTTTAATGTTTTGGAACCCTGTAAGTCTCAGTACCAATCTATATTTTTTGTAGTGATTTTTTTCTAAAGTTAATAAATAGATCATGTGTTCTATGTATAGCTACTTAAAAGTGAGGAAATATACTTAGGAATTTCAAATAATGGGCCTCAAAAGACAGGTTTTATGAGAGAGCCCCTTTTGGGAGTTCTGTGACCTAAGTTCTTCACATTTAAGCATCATAGTTTTTCAAGCTTTAAGGGAATTGTTTAAGTTAGTGAGATTTGCAGGCCAAGAGGCCAGCAGCACCAGCGTAGCGTTCGTTTGCTGGTCTTCAGCATGCTGGGCTCTTGCAGAGCCTGTGTCGTGGAGTGAGTGCATCAGTGACTTGCACAAGTCTGGCCTCGTGGATTCTGGCTGGATTGGTGGCGTAATCAGTCAGCATGGGGCTATGGGGCGGAGCGAGAGTCAATTTGCCAAGCGGAGAGGATTAAAGGGGTTCCTATACTCTGCTGTCCTTTCAGGGAGTTCACAAGTAGACATTGAAGCTATTTTAAAAATGGTGCCTCTTTACCATGTCCCTTTTTCATGTAATTACAAGGTGGGGGGGGGGGGGATGGGAACATCACAAGTGATAAATTGATTTTTTAAAAATAAAAATGCTGCCCTGACCGGTTTGGCTCAGTGGATGGAGCGTTGGCCTGCAGACTGAAGGGTCCTGGGTTCGGTTCTGGTCGAGGGCATGTACCCTGATTGCAGGCACATCCCCAGTGGGGTGTGTGCAGGAGGCAACTGGTCGATGTTTCTCTATCAATGATGTTCCTGGCTTTCTATCCCTCTCCCTTCCTCTCTGGAAAAAATCAATAAAATATATATATTTTTAAAAAACAAAGATGCTGTGGATTACTGAATCACTGTATTTAGGTAGTCCGCTATTGTGTACTAGTAGTTATTCTATACCTTTTTGAAAAGGTGAGCATTGACAGATTATATTTAGAACACACAGCTGGCAAAAATTAAAGACAGAAAATAAATGTTTAGTAGGAAGCAAATGTTGAGGTACAGGGACTATAAATAGCCCATAAGAGAATGTGAGGGGAGCGAGCCAACCAAGCTGGTGTTACTACAGAAAGAACTATTTAGAGGGTTATTTTCTTAAGATAAAAAGAAAAAGCTACAATATTTTATTGCAAATAGCCTTTAAGATTGAGCTCTAAAATATATGTTTGGAAAAAACGAGCAATTTGGTCAGTCTGTTAGAACAGCATTTGCTGAGCAGTGGGTTGAGAGAGCCAGATTAGAGGGCCCCCTGGCACCCTTCCCTGTGCTTATTCATAACAGGGCCAGGCTGCCCTGTTGTTACAACCAGGTGTCCAAGCTGGGCTGGTGATTCAGGGCAGCAGCAAATGGGAGGAAAAGAAGAATTGGCACCTTGGACTATAGCAGCTGGTGTTTATTTTTTTAAAATACCTAGGTACTCAGATGGGAATCGAATGGACCCACAGTTGCAGCCCCGCCTCTCTTCCCCTCCCTGTGCCCCCAGGTCATCAGGTCAGTGCTGACAGAGGCCATCTGGCCGCACTGGCCCATTCCCACCTCGAATTCCACCTGAAGGCTTGCCTGTTGCCATGCCAACCTCAGAGGCCCCATTGGTGCCATTGGTAGAGCTGGGGAGTCCCTCCAGGCCTCGTTCCCAACCATGGTCCCTTTTCTTTTTAAGTGTATTTATTTAAAAATGTGTTTTTATTTGTTTTAGAAAGAGAGGAAGGGAGAGGGGGAGAGAGAGAGAGAACATCAGTTGGCTGCCTCCCATACTCACCCTGACCTGGGATTGAACCTGAAACATGAGTATGTGGCCCTGATTGGGAAGCAAACTGGTCCTTAACCACTCACCTGCCTGCCTGATCACCCCTAACCACTGTCTCCCTGATGGCCCCTAACTGCTCTCCTGCCTGCCTGATTACCCCTAACCGCTTCTGCCTTAGCCCCCACCATGGCGGCTTCATCCAGAAGGACATCCGGAATGACTTCTGGAAGGTCATTCTGCTGTCTGGTCTAATTAGCATATTATACTTTTATTATTATAGACTATTAAGTTGCTTCCTTAAAAAAAAATTTGACCCAGACACACATTATCTGCTAGTTAGCAGGAAGGGTGGGTGTGGCGATATAACTAATTAGCCAATATCAAAAGATTAACCGTTGTTTCAGTAAACATGTGAGGCCTTGTTGTCCCCAATTTGTTTTCATCCCTTAAGTATTTAAAATAGCTCAGGTCTCCTATTGCTTACCTTCCCAGAGTCTGGACCACAAGTTGAACCAGCTTGGCTTTAGCACCGCCCCCTGCCCCCCTTGCCGGGTTTTCAGGCAGGTGTGCTCAGACTCCTGTTAAAATTATTTTATTTGGGATTCAGATGTGTAACACTTTCGTTGAGTGCATTATTTCAAAGTCCCCGTTGTCCTTTTCCTGTTGAAAAGCTCTGTTTTAACAGTTTTACTTTCTTGGCTCCCAAAGTGCTGCTAGTTGCCTTAGAGACCTGATGCTTGTCAGCTACAAGTTTAATTAAACTCCTGCTGAGAATATTATTTTTCTAGCTGAGTTTTGGCTCTTGGGCAAAAGTTTATCTTTATATCCATCACTGAGAAGAACTTTAAAACTTTTTTAGGTGTCCACAAATTTATCAAGGTGGAGGAAGGCATTGCTTAGTCAGGAACATAGAATTAATTTTGTTGTTGTTAATCCTCACCGGAGGATAAAAGTGAGGGGTGGGGTTGGGGGGCGGGGAGAGAAACATCAATGTGTGTGAGAGAGAGAGACATGGATTGGTTGCCTCCAGTTTTTGCACCCTGACCAGCGCCAGGGGTTGAACCTGCAACCCAGGTAGGTACTCTTGACGGGGAATCGAACCTGAGACACTTTGGTGTTCAGGCCGATACTCTAATCGCTGCTCAGGGATTACACTGGCCACGTACAATTAATTTTTAAAATGATATACTTATTTTCTCATTGGAGATTGATTGTGTTCATTGTAGGCACTTTCAAATTCTTGTAAATACTTTGAAGAACATAAACATTATCCATAAATTCTTTCACTCATAATTAGCTTCAATTGATAATTTGTGTATATCTCTAAGTACATTTGTATTTAGTCACAAAATGATATAATTGTGCATACTGATTAATAGTTTTTCACATCAAATGGTATGACTATCTTCATATAAATAAATATTGTACTGTCACTTTTAATAATATTGTATTTCATTTGTGGCTTTAACTTACATTTTTTTCATTGATGGCAACCAGTTTTTTTTTTTTACTACTAACAGTCCTGGGATAAATATCCTTGTGGATAAATCTTTGTTAACCTTAATTTAAAAGTGACTTTTTTCAGGGGGAAATGTTCAAATTGGACTTCCTAGTATTTCTAGTGATAATATTTAATTGTTTGAAAAGATCAATGTTAAGATTTTGAAATCATTTTGAGAAAATGTCAGTTATGTACTTACTTTAAAGTACTTCACCGAAATAGTGTTTTGGTGAGCCAGGATTACTAATTTCAAAAATATTATTGCCTTTTTTAATATTTGGAATTAAGTAATGAGTTTGTAGAAAAATGACTTTTAGGAATTAAGTCCCTATTCTGTAGAACTGCCTAGTGATTCTTTGTCCAGAACTAAGAGCACTTATTAACTTTCTTGAAGTTGGTAGATGATTGGTGGGATCTCATTTTTTATTGAATTGTTTTAAATTTTAATGAAGTCTTGAGGGTGGGGGCGTTATTATATACATTTTAATTCTTCCAATACTTAACACATTGTGGACCAGTAGTTTATTGCTAGCTTTACCCAGTGGCCAGATAAGTTTCTGTTGAAGGAGTACAAAAAACGTTTGATATAACTATTAAAGGTATGCTTTAAAATTAAATACCCATTGCATTTTGAATTTATTTACTACATGTTCTTACAAGATGATATCTTTTTAAAGAATTCTCGAGATTGGCCACAAGCCTGAGAACAGAAAACTAGAGAATTCTTGTGATCCGTCTGCAGTGTGATAATATGTAGCCATAGGCATTGATGCTCCAATATATAGACCTGATATTGTGAGGGCATGGCCAGTATAATTCTCTTAATTTTAAGTGAAGAAAAGGCCACCTTTATTTTCTACTAGAGGCACACCATGCAATAGGCCTTCCTTCCCCTGGCTGCCAGCACCATTTTTCCTCCGGCACCCGGGACCCCAGGCCTTTGCTATGGCCGCCACCTTCTGTCTTCGCTCCAGTCTGAGCACCACTCCTGAGCTCCTTCCACCCCCTGCCCTCCCCCTCATAGCAGGCATCCTGCCTCGGCTGGCCTGGGACCCAGGCCGTCACTCCAGCCACAGTGGAGAAGCCAAGCCTCTTCAGTCATCTTCAGTCTTCAATCCTCACTCAGGCTGGAGCCTTCATTCTTCACTCTGTGCCTGCGTGTGCAAATTAACCTGCCATCTTTGTTGGGTTAATTTGTGTACTCCTGATTGGCTGGTGGGTATTACAGATGTATGGTCAGTTTGCATCTTTCTCTTTTATTAGTGTAGATAGGCTGGGTTCAAATGGTGTGCTCAACTCCTGGGAACACAACAGTATCACAGTACTTAAAATTTCAGACATCCATCTCCTCAATAAATGTTTGTTGGAGGCATTGCATGCTATTCTTTGCATCCGGACTGCCTGTAGGGAACATCTAGCTTTGAGTCTTCGCTGGAGGTAAGCAGTTGGAACAGATTCCGCTGGAAAGGGTAGATTTCTTGGTGTATCTGGATGAGTACATAGGGATGGGAAGTCTCTGGATACTGAGCTTAGAAGCCCATTGAAATTGCCAATCTTTTCTCTGCCCTCTCACCTGTTCAGCTTTTTTTTCTCTCCTCATGTTCTTTCCTTTGTAGGTTTTTGGTATATTCATAAGACACATCCTCACTAATCCTTTCTCTATGCATACGCGAAAGCATTATTAAATTGGTCACAATCTAGGATTTAGTCCACCTGTGACTGGGTTACTTTTACTGAAGCTTGCAGCTTGATTTTGATACAAATACTCAAAATCACCCACAGTAATTGGCCCATTTCTCTCTCTGTCCAATCCAAAACCAATATCTTCTTATTTAAAATCATGTATGTGTAGATATGAACCAATTAGAATAAAGAAATCTTGTGCTTTAGTTTTATTAATTCATTTCTATTACTGCATTGGTATTGGTTCTCAAGCTGACCTGAAGAGCTTTTGTTTGTCAGCTGTATAGAAATAATACTCGCCATACTAGAAAAAATATGGACATGTAAAAAGTATTTATAAATTTATTTAAAAATAGTGAAAAATAACCATATTGTCCACAACAAAACCAATTAAGTGAGAAGAGTGGCATCATTGTACACTTACAGATGTCTTCAGCGTCTGGTTAGCGGAAGACAGCTAGATTCCTACCTGCTTCTGTATTTACTCTGTGTATCGTCACACTTGTATCTAAACACTACTGCTTGGACCTATGTATCGCTTGAAGGGGTCTTGGGAGACCTCCAGAGGGGTTCCTAGATTATACTTTGAGGACTGTTGGTGCAGAGAATAAAGAGTTATTTAACATCAGTTGTGTGTGTGTGTGTGTGTGTATTTTTTAAACTATATTTTACAGGTAGAAAAACTTAGACACTTTGCAAAACCTATGGTGGAATGTAGTGCTTTCAATTCCAAAGAATGTTTGCTGGTTCCGGTGAACACTTTCCCACGCTCCCTGTGGTCTTTTTTTCAATGTAGAGTACTTTGTCTTCTCCAAAGTTTGGGCTGTTTAAGACTGTTTGACAATTGAGGGGGGTTAGTACTTTCCATTTTTAACAGATAATAATTTAAAATATAAGTGTCAGAATTTGCTCAGGTGCAGCCTAAGAACCAGTCTTTGAGCACTTGAGGGTTATAGCAACTCTTGAATTATTATTAGTGCTACTGCACTGCTTTTCTTTGTACCATCACACATTTACTGCATGCTTCACATGGGCTAAGGGGTGAAAGATACAGAGGTTATAACCTCAAGAGGCATAGGCTCTTGTTGGGAAGATGTTGTGGGGTGACTTCTACGACCAGTTGCAGTTGACCATGGAGGCAGTTAAGTTGGTGATAAGCAGGCAAGGATTTATTGGAAACTGGCCAGGACGGTTGTGGGGGCACCACGAGGAGACCTAACACCCACGGCCACCCTGCCCCGAGTGCAGGCAGGCCTTTTAAAGGGGTCTGAACCATAAATGTTATTGCCCTACGTTTGGTGAACAGCCTCCAAGGCCACATCTGGGGAAGGGGTGCCAATAGACTATGAATGACCTTATTGCTCGCTCCTTATCTTTTAACTATGTAATCTGCTGGACGTGGGAAAGTGGTCCTATCTTGTAAAAACAGGTGATGTAGCTACATAATTGGTGCCAACTGGTTACTCCTCTGGTTCTAGTCTTCAAAGGGTTTTTTCTCTAGCCTTCAAGGTCTCAAGCTGGAAACTAAAGCAATGATTCTTTTGTTTTAAGCAAGCAGGGGTGAACAGTGGCCAAAGTTTCAGAACAGCAGTTTTACCCTAGATAAATGTTCTTATGACCTTATTTCAGAAGATAAATTCATGAAAACAGTAAAACCTGAGCAAAGTATGACAGGGAAAGCACAGTGCTGAGAGACCAGTGCTTCAGAGAGACATCCCGGTGTCTTCTTGCTGGTCTTACCCGCTGTGGCTTCAGCAGCTTGGTTCACTTGTTTAGTCCTCAGTTGGCTTGTTCATAAAGTGAGGTCATTGGCTCCGTCCTTTGCTGTGAGGTGCTGGGGGAGTAAGCGGCATACCAGGAGCTGTGCACTGGTTAGTTAGTGTCTGCTGGCGTTGAAGTAGGATATTTGTATACAGCCCGTAAAAATTAATGCCTTTCCATTTGCATCATCTTAAAAGTCTCTGAAGGGTCTGTAATAAAAGGTAGAAGTGAATTGAAAATCTAATTACATTTTATAAAGCCAACAGTATGGCAAGCCAAGAATGCAGAATTGCTCACCAAGCCTCTTGCCTGGAGGGTAGCCTCCCCGCCCCCACCCCAATCAGCAAGGTAGGACTGAGCACCAAGCGCTGTTGGTAACAGTTTCCAGAGCAAGCTAAATAAAAACAAACTTACATAAACGGCCTCTCCTGGATTAAGAGGGACTAAAATGTTAGGCGTTTTTCTGATTCTTTTGGAGTAACGGTTACTGTATGGTCCAGAAAACGTATTTGTCTAGAAGGAGAAATGCTTCAAGTTTATCAGTGAAGCAGGTCAAGTTAGGATGGTGACGATTCCCCTGCAGGGGGTCCCTGTTGGTTCTGCTCCAGGATGTCTTTGCTGAGGCGTGATTTGGTTATAGTCAAATTATAATATGTAAAGTGATGTAGATGCTGACTCAAGTCTCTGGAAAGTTGGGGGGGAACGGGTGAAATTGCTTGAAACCTCCTACAGATCCTTCCAGAAAAAAAAAATCACAACCAGTTTTACATTTATTTCCTCCTGGTGCCTGACAGTGGTGACTGCGGACATCCCTGATGTTCTCGGAATTGGGCTGTCACGAGGTGCAGCACTAATGTCCTCCGCCTTGGCAGTTAAACTGCTGTGGAAGCAGCTGTATTTGATGTAATTTTGATCAATACCTTGTGCTTATATGTGACCTCATAGCTACTGAATCACTCTGCTCAGCTTCTCTGACCTAATAGCGAAGGACACCACAAGCTTGCGATTTGGTTTTGAAAATTCATGCAAGTTAAATTATATTTTAAAAGCAGCAGGAAGCTGAAAAGATGCAGGCAGCTGAAAATATTTTCACGATGTTGACAGTTCTCTTCATCAGCATCGGTTCATTGTGAGTTGAACTTGACTAGGCTAAGTTTCTCTGAAGTAGAAGGTAACTAGTGGTGTGCTCATTTCAGCGGCCGGTGGCCAGCAGCGAGGTGCAGCAGTGATTCCCTGGAGGTCATCAGGGGGAAGTGGCGAAGGATGAGCGGTTGGGATTCTGACTACCTCAGCTCCTTCCCTAATGTGCTTTTCGGTACATCACTTTGTACGATTGATTGATTTTATTTTTCAGTATCTTTGTTCATAACAGAACAGCTCAAGCTTCCATTTCCAATTTAAACAGAAACCCATTGAAAAAACAGTGTGATAATTTTTCTCTACACAAAAAGTGTGCTCTCTGTTTAAATTAAGTTATATATCCTTTCCTGAGATATTTATTTTTACCATGTCTTAAAAAGTAGTGCAGTGCCCCCCACCCCCACCTGTAAAACTAACTTTTCGACCTTATAAGAAACTAAGTCATAATTTTATTCCACAAGTATAATTGGTTAGGTACTTTTATAAGCCATCTCCGTTTTTAAGCCATCTCCATTTCAATCCATACGGCATTCAAGCTTCTCGGACAGAATATGTTGTAGGACAGACACCAAAACCCAAACAGAAGGTATTTAGATTGTGTTATGTTCAGAGAATTAGCCATTTGATTGTTAAAGTTCTGTTTATTAAAGACAATAATATATGATCAACAGTGTCCATTTTACTTTTTATTTTATTTCTTTAAAATATATTGATTTTTTACAGAGAGGAAGGGAGAGGGACAGAAAGTGAGAAATATCAGTGAGAGAGAAACATCTATCAGTTGCCTCCTGCACACCTCCTATTGGGGATGTGCCCGCAACCAAGGTACATGCCCTTGACCGGAATCTACCTGGAACCTTTCAGTCCACAGGCCGACGCTCTATCCACTGAGCCAAACCGGTTTTGGCAAACAGTGTCCATTTTAATAAGCCACAGTGAGTGCAAGTAAAATTTAGACTATTTCAGTTAGGTTGGCAGAAAGCATTAAAATAATTTAGTCTTCAGTCACTTAATATTTATTAAACCCCCTGTGAGTTTAAGGCTGTGGTTGCTAAAAAATGCATATCCTATCTTCAAGAAGTTGCCACATTAACAGTGGAGATTCTGTGTGTATAACTATAATACAGTGAGCCACTGTGATAAGGGAATTGATCACACACACACACACACACACACACACACACACACACACACGTTTTGAATGCTACATTTGATTAAGAAACTTGTTAAATTAAAAGTTGCCTTTTGGAAAATCTTACCTTTTGTTACAACATGGATGGACCTGGAGAGCATTATGCTAAGTCAAGTTAGAGAAAGACCAGTACCATATGATTTCACAAAACAAACTAACAACATAGAAAAAGACTCATAGAGAACAGACTGACAGCTGTTAGAGGGGAGGGACATTGTGGGGCTCGGTGAAAAAGGTTAAGGGATTAAGGAAAACCATTTACAGAGATGACAACAGTGGTGATTACCAGAAAGAAGCAGGTTGGAGGTGGGCGGGGGGGGGGGGGTAGTAGAGGAAGGTATGGGAGGGAGGGGTAAATGGTGATGGAAGGAGTTTTGACTTGAGGTGATGAACACACAATGCAATATACAGAAGATGTATTATAGAATTATACACCTGAAACCTATATAATTTTATTAACCAATGCTACTCGAATAAATTCATTAAAAAAGTAAAAAAAAAAATGAGTTGCCTTTTAGGAGAATAAAGAGAACTTTATATAGTAGGGTTTAAAAATTTGGCAATCTAGATTTGTTTTATACTTTGGGGTCGGAGGAGGAGTCAAGGATGATTCCAGAGTTTTTAGCCTAATTCTAAGCCACAGAGGCCAGGCATAGGAACTGCTGCAGTGTTGTCCTTGAAGGGATGGGCACTAGAATCCCTTGGCTCAAATTCCAATTCCAAATCAGTTCCTTCTAGCTGACATTTAATAGCAGTTTTTACATGTGTGAGTCAGGGATTAGTCGTAATTTGCAGGGGGGCTTGTGAGGGTTAAACCAATGAGGGTACCTTCTACTGGGTTTCCAGATCTTTTTTGTGTTTGCTTTTTCTTAAAAGTAACCAGATATCCCTTATGCCTACCAGTCATATTTTGGGGTGTGGCATATACTGCTCCCCTTCAGTTCCGGAAAAGAATGCGATAAAATGAATGGTTGTTGTCAGGGTAGAGAAATAGCTGGGGCAGCACTGGAAAGCCAGCTGGCTGGGACTTTCTGGGTCAAGGTCACCATTCCCATTGTCAAGGTCACCATTCTTGCTTGGTGGTGTCCACACCAGTTTATTAGGTGGGTCAGTGCTGTGTCCACTCCCTGGTTAAGATTTTTGAGCCAGAGAAGCAGTGTGTTGGGACCTTTTATTGTGCAGGGGAAGTATTTGTTAGGTAATCCCTAATTTATTTGTTTTAGGGCTGCTGAAAAAATGACCCTGCTCCCTCTGAGGGCTCTAGGGCAGAATCCACGCTGGCTCTCCCAGCTTCTTAGGGTGGCTGCTGGCACTGCTGGTGGGAGAGATGTCCATCAGATAAAGAATAGACCAGGGGTTTGTTTGTAATGCTTGCTTTTTTAGTTTCAGAGTCCAGGTTTGACTTAGCAATTCATGTGAGAAAGGACCATGGTCAGGTAGTCCCAGTAGAAAGAGTGGGGTGGAGATCCCAGAGCACAAGGGACACGGGACCGTGGGGGAGCCTTCAGGCTTTGGCTGCAGATCGGGCCTGCAGTGGCTGTGACGACCTTGGGCAATTTGCTCATGCACTCAGATCTCCAGTTTCTCCATCTGTAAAACTAGGGTGGTGATATCTGGCTCCGAAGAGTCACGGTGATGAGAGGAAATGGAAATTTCCCACGCAGTGCCAGGCACGTGGTGCTCCTTCAGCTGCCTGTCTGAAGTAGGGGGAGGGGAGGAGAGCAAGAGTGTTATGGAAAGGAACTAATCCAGTTTTCAAAAGAAACACATGACCCCTTGAGAGAGGGTTCGGGGGGAGGGGCCATACGTTATACTTTCAACAATAAAGATTTAATTTAAAAAATTTTTAATCTTTAAAACAAAAGAAACACATGATTGTGGTAAGGAGAGAGAGTAGTTGCCAGGTGTGAACAGACCCCCACATCTGGAGGTGATTTGCTTGGATTTGAGCCCTTCTTCAGAAGGAAATGGGTCAGTAAATGCTTAGAGAGCTTTCTCAGTTCCGCACTCGCCCTCTCCTACATCTAAAACTTGACCGTGTATTTAATTGGGCTAGACACATTCCCATTCCTAATTATTTTAGACACATTTTATTTCAAAGCTGAAAGAGGAGGGGTTTGTTGTTAGGCTGTACATGTCTGATTACATTTATGTGACAAACTGGTGCTAGCGTCTGTGGTGGTTAATTTCCCATTATTCCCATGTCCTACTTTCAGTAGACAGCCGGTGGGAGAACTTGGAACAACTGCGTGGCACTCCTTTCTCATATCTCCCTCTATTGTTGCCTTTATCTTTTGTTTCCCGGAGGGTCATTGTGATGGGAGAAGTGGGCTACTGTATTTCTGAACAGTCTTTCATGTGGAGAACTACGGTTTATACTCTCTGAACATTCTATTGCTGGCCCACTTTTCATATTCTTTACTGTCCAAGGGTTTTTGTTCCTGGAGAGAAGCTCCTTCTACTATGTGCACTTTAGTGCTCAAACTATTGAATTTAGATCTAAAATTGAATTTTAATAATTTTCTTGAATAGTTCTTCAATTTGCTTAAACATGATTATAGACTTAAACTTCTTTTTGACAAGTTAGATGATAATGATGAGTCTTTGGAATGCTCCAGGCCCTGAAAACAGCATCCAGAAGTTTGGTGATTATGAAACACGAGAGGCCCGATGCACAAAGATTCGTGCTGGAATGGGCTTTCCTTTCCCTGGCTGCTGGCACCTCCTTTCCACTCTGGCCCAGCCCCTTTCCGCTCCACCCCGACTTCTCACGCTGCCCAGAGGCCCTGAGAGACCAGGGCTGGCGCAGAATGCCTGCATCGTCACCATGGTGATGATGCAAGCTTCCTGCCCTCCTCACTTGGAGCCTGTGTATGCAAATTAACTGCCATCTTTGTTGGGTTAATTTGAATAGCACTCCTGATTGGCTGGTGGTGTAGCGGAGGTACAATTAATTTACATGTTTGTCTATTATTAGGTAAGGTGAAACACACCTAAACCTATTCTGCAACACTACTGTCCTGAGGGTCCATGTATGGTTCTTAAATTGATTTGTTTACTTTCCTCGGGTCTGTAACATCTATTTCCATAACTTCAAGTGTTAGAGCAGTACACCTTTTAATACTTTCGTAGGGATTCAGTAATACAGCAGTTCAATTCCGTAAGTACAGAAACTCATCAGAGCCAGAAAAACAGCCTATCCTGCTGAGATGGTAGGATCTAATTGTCAGCCTATTGATTTTGAGTTATCTCTGTGTTCATAAAATCCAAGCAGCTGGTCATCTGAGTAGACCTCGTTTTATATTTGTCCCCCATTTGTTACCTCGGTGAATTTGGAGCCATGCTTCCTGGATAGGTCCTCGCTTTCTGAGGCAGGCTGCTCCCCTCAGAACATTTTATTACCCGGATTTTGCTTGGCCAGCATTGTCATGGACCATCGCCCTTATCGCCCTGATGGCTGCCAGGGCTCTTCATCACTGGAATCTTACAAATGCTTTCTGACTCTGACTGCAATTAGCGGGGCCGTCTGAGAGCATCTTCTCCGAGGCTATGGGGGGTGAAGTCTGCAGTTAGTTTACCTTTTAGAACATGACTCATCACCTTGACTCGGTTCCGTTTTCTTCTCCCTCTTCCCCCTCCCCCTGCCCCGGGTATAGAGTCCTAAGAACGTTCCTGTTATCACTAAGCTTTGCCTTTGCTAGGACTAGTATTACTAAGTTCCCTGTGTTCACCCTTCTCTGCTTAAACAGAGAAATAGTTGGAAGAAGCAAACACTGAACACTCTTCCATTTATTGAAATTAAAAAACAAACAGTAAACCTGAACTGATCCTCTCCGTTCTGCATATCCCTGTGTTGTGCACTCTAACTTCCTTGTTTGGTATCATCATGAAGTCATTCCTTTCACACTGGGGTAGTGTCACTGCCTTTGATGCCCATGTTGTGTCATGTTGGCCAGAGACTTGCTCTTTCAACACCCACCACCCCTGAGCTCCTCGAATACCTCCTCCCTTTCCTGCAGTCCCAGCTTGGGCCCTGCCCAGCCGTCATTGTCCTGCCCCAGGACACGTAATTGTTTTCCTTCTAAGAATTCCTGGTTCCTTTCTTTGGGGAGTAGCTTGAAACCAAAGTCTGGATGCTAGTTTTATGTAACAAGTACATAAACGCTATTTCCTATGTGCCAGGTACTGTTCTAAACTCTACAAATATTGTCGCATTCACTTACTGTAACAATCCAGTGACATGGGTACTATTATCCCTATTTAATAGATGAGCAAACTGAAGCCTAGAAAAGTAAGTAATTTGTTCAGGGTCACACAACGAGTAGGTGGCCCAGCCAGAAGGCAGGAAGTGGGGCTCTGAATCCATCTCCCCTGTGTAGGCTGCACGTGGATGTGGCTGGTGTGGCAAGCAGGTGTTGTAGCGATTGAGCTCTATCTAGGCTGGAGCGGGAAAAGTTTTATTTTAAAGTTTATAGGTTTAGTAGATTTTTCCAAGAAATGAACATTTCATTTACTAACCATCGATTTTAGACACTATTCTTTTATGGACTAGTAAACAAAACCAACCAACCACTGCAGACACAACCAAGACACTGTACTCATCATTCCGGGGCTCCCAGGTGACTCCTGAATGGATCGCACACCTCTGTGGCTCTGAGATTTCTTTCCTGTTACGAGGGGAGGCAGTTTCTCCTGCTTTCGCTTGCCATCTGACAGCAGCCCTTCCGCCCATGTATCGGGACAGGATGTGCAGAGCTTTGCCCACTGCTGAGTTTCTTCCTTTCTTAGGTCCCAGGAGGCAGTAGGTTGGAGCATGGCAGGAAAATAGTTGCTTTCATCAAACTCAGTGTCCTGCCCCACGGCTCTGCCTGTGGGCTTTGTGTGCGTCCACATGACCACCTGCGAGTCCACACCGCTTTGTCTCGGTGCTGAACGGGCATAGCCTGCTGGAGCCTCTCGGTGCGCTCTCAGTTCCACGTGAGAGGTGCCAGCAGTGTGCACGCACCCGTGCAAGTGGTGACAATGTGAGCAGTTTTAAGCAATTCAAGTTTGTGTTGTTTCTACACCCTGTTCTTATGATAGGAGTTTCCCTCAACCACTAGACTTTCTATTGCAGGGTGACTCTAGAAAGCAAGAAACACTTTCAGAAATGCGTTAACCTAGTAATTAGGGAACAATTACTGCTGAAGGGAGTACTCCCAAGACCTATTGTTTTATGTTGTTTATCCTCACCCCATTGATGATTTTTAGAGAGAGTGGAAGGCAGGGGGAGAGGAGCATCGATGTCGAGTGGTGGCCTCCTGCATGCTCCCTGACCTGGACCAGGGATCGAGCTGCAACCCAGATGCGTGCCCTTGACCAGAGTCAAACCCTCAGCCCTTCATTCCACCAGCCAGAGCTCTATCCACTGAGCCAAGCCAGCAAGAGCCTAAGTGCTATTTTTGAAAGGCTTCAGTTCTCTTAGCCTTTGCACCCTTCCACTCTCCTTCCCGGCTCCTGCAATGACAGCTAGACACATGCCGGTTTCTTGGTACTTACCAAGTTTGCAAATCTTAAGTAAAGTTGATTGCTAGCCTTTCTTTCTCTCTCTCTCTTTTCTTAGTCTCTCTCTCTCTCTGCCATTGCAAAGGTTTGGGTGGGTAGATATTCTTGATCATTTTTCTATCCAGCTGGATCTGAAAGTGTGCACAGACTTTGTATCCCCGGTGAGTGACAACCGGCTATCGGGCCTACTTGTTACTTAACCAGGATCCATTTTCTCCATCATTGTTGTTTTCCTGCCCTTCCTTCAGATGTCACGGAGGCACTAAAACACAGAGGTTGAGATTACATCAGGTGCAGAAACCTCTGACATCACAGACCTACTTCGGAGAACGAATTGAGATAATATATGCACAATCCTTAACCCAGGGTCTGGAACACAGGAAGGGTGCGATTCTTGTTGGGGCTCTCATGACTGTAATCATTATTTTTATTGCTTAGAATGACAGAGCGACAGTAGGTACAGAACCAATAGAAGAATATTTCCGGATATTTCTTGGACCCAGAGTCTTTCGTCAAGCCCCATTCTCCTTTGAGCGCATTTGGCCACCAACTCGCTTCCACCTCTTCACCAGCTGTTTCTTTCTCAGTCTTGAGCAGTAAAGAGGCTCTCCACCGTGCTGTTGATGGAGGCATCTCTTAGGAAACGAACGTACTCGTTACTTCAGACAGGAGCACCTGGGGTCCTGGCAGTGCCTGAAGTGCGGGGGTCGTGCCGCTTGCCGCTTCGCCAACCTGCTTTTTGTCTTTCCCTGCCTCTTAGCAGGGCTGGGCACCTGTCCTTCGCGTTGCCTTACAAAGTGAACTGTCCACGATGGGTGGGCATCGTGGTTGTGTCCCCCCAAACCCACCAATGCGCTTGTGACGTAAGTGCCCCATGAAAAAGCGGTGCTCGAACATTTAGTCCGATTAGACTCGCTCAGCCTACTTGATGGGGAGATGCTCCTTCGGCAGAGGAGGTAGGTCTGGGTGGGTATCTCTCAACTGGTGTTTCAGATTACGAATAGGTCCTCCATCCACTGTAGACCATTACTGGTTCTGTACCTACTGTCGCTCTGTTATTCTAAGCAATAAGAATAATGATTACAGTCATGAGAGCCCCAACAAGAATTGCACCCTTCCTGTGTTCCAGACCCTGGGTTAAGGATTGTGCATATGTTATCTCAATTCGTTCTCCGAAGTAGGTCTGTGATGTCAGAGGTGTTACCACGTAGATGAGAAGTGAGTCTTACAGGCTAAGTGACTTGTGCAAGGCCGCGGCTAGCAAGGGGAGGTCAGGATGCTGGCCCAGGAGGCCTGCCACCAGGACAGGACTGGGCCACCCCACCCATTGGCTGATTTTGGTCCTCACTGCGCATGTGGGGATGGCTGGGGACGAGTTCTGAGTGTGTGCACTTCGTCGGGAAGACATTCTCATAAATAGTAGCAAAGTATTTTTGCTGTGTATATTTTTTAAAATCCTGAACTAATTTAAAAACGCATGTTTTTTTTTTTTGGTTATTCAGCCCTCTGAATTGGTTTGAGAAGGACCATCTAAAGTGAACAAACCATGGCACATTTACATTATTTCTCATTTGTTTTCTTTTATTATCCTATTTTGTCCTGCTCTTAGAAGCTTGTGTCAGAATGGGTAGCTTATAGAATGTCCCCTTCTTGCCTCCATTAGGAACCAAAGCCTCCTTACACTTGCCCCTCCGGCTTCCAGGGTGAATGATACTCAGGAGCCTCAGGGATGCCTGGGCCAGGGGCTCGGCCTCCTCACAGCCACTTGCCAGGTGCCTTACAGCATGTCAACATAGCAGTCCCCCTATCCACGAGGAATATGTCCCAAGACCCGCAGTGGATCCCTGACACCGTGGGGATAATATCGAACCCTGAATATACTATGTATTTTTCTTATACATACATACCTATGATAAAGTTTAATTTGTAAAGTAGGCACAGTAGGAGATTAACACTAGTAACTATAATAAAACTAGGGGCCGGATGCATGAAATTCGTGCACTGGGGGTGGGTGGTCTCTCAGCCCAACCTGCCTCCTCTTACATGCTGGGAGCCCTCAGGGGATGTCCTACTGATGGCTTACAGAGGCTTTTGGCCTTGGGCAAGGAACCCCCAGCCCCCTGTGATTGCTCTCCGCCCCTGCCCAGGCCTGCCCTCTGGCCGAGGCTTTCAGCCTTAGGCAAGGGACTTCAGCCAGGGTACTCCCAGCCCCCTGTGATCACTGGCTCTGCCCCTACCCAGACTGCCCCTTGGGCAGAGGACCCTCAGCCTTATCAGATTGCTTGCTCCACCCCTGCCCGCTCGGCTCTAATGGTTTACCTCACAGTGACCTGGATGCCAGGATGTTCCTGGGACACAGGCACTGGGTGCCTATGTATGCAAATTAGCCACCATCTTTGTTGAGTTAATTTGCATTCTCACTCTGATTGGCTATGGATGTAGCAGAGGTACAGTCAATTTACATGTTTGTATATTATTAGGTAAGAACAATTATAACACACTGTAATGAAGTTGTGTGAATGTGGTCACTCATTTTAGGCAATCCCTTGCTGAGGTCTTCATATAGGCTCGGTGCTTTCTGGTGCAACACGTTGCAGTCCAGCAGGCATGTTTTCTGTTTAGGTCTTCTACCGACCAGTGCGGTGCCTTTCCCACCTAACTAGCACTTACCATGCACTGGGGCCATATAGCTTTGGTAGTTTGAGGTGTGACCCCAAAACTAGCACTAATTTCTTTTTTCTTCTTTACAATGTCTCTGACAGAAGATTCCTGCTTACCAGAGATTTTAGCAATCTTGGCATGTAATGTCTTCTCCTTATCAAGCTGAGAATTTCCACCTTTTCACTTAAAGGATGCCTACGATGGCTTCTCTTGGGTATATCTTAGTTGTTGGCATCGTTCTTCTCGTGCTTTGGGGCCATTGCTAAGTAAACTAAGGGTTACTTGAGCACAAGCCCTGTGACACCACAGCAGTCAGCTTCATAGCACAGAGGGGCTGCTGAGTGACTGACTAGTGGGTGGCAGTGTCCACAGTGTGGTTGTGCTGGACAAAGACATGAGCCACGTCCCGGGCAGGGTGGGATTTCATCACACTATTCAGAATGGCGGGCAATTTAAGACTTATGAATTGCTTACTTCTGGAGTTTTCCATTTAATATTTTTGAACTGCAGTTGACCTCAGGTAACTGAAACCACAGAAAGTAAATTGGGGATAAGGGGGCACTGCTGTCGTCAGTGACTGGCTAATGTGCATAGGAAGGGTTTCCTTTACCTGTAAGGAATGTGAGGATGTGTCTCACTTGGAGAACAGCTCTGCCCTCTGAATTCAGCGTGGTAGCCTGAAGGTTAAGTGGATGTGTATTACTATGGTTGCACTTTCGTTGAAACGTCCATAAAATGTTTATAATTTTAGAGCAAGAACCACTCACTGGCAGTTCCCGTCAGCACAAAATCATAATTTTACCAAAAAGGCCTCTGTTGTCTAGGGCACAAACTGTCCTTGTTTCTCTTTGGCTTTGGATTTTTTTGTGTGAAACTAGACTGTGAGTTTCAGTATTAGTGATCCTCAGGCTTTTCCTCTAATGCAAGTAATTTAAAAATAGAAATCTGAGAACTAGTTGGATTGGGTGCTGCTAATGGTCATTCCTCCTCCTTGGAGACTCGGTTGGTGCCACGGGGGTCTTAGGGTCCCATTGAATGCTGGAGTTCATGGTGCCACACAGAGCCCTCCACTGCAGCAGGCCTGGGATCTCTGTTTGGTTCTGAGCGAGACACCTGTTAAAAACATACATCAGGTTATTTGGAAAGAGAAGTGATGACCCTGACATTTTGTTGCCTCTAAGTTCGTCGTGTCTTGTGGATACAGGGTTTTCACTAGCCGGAGAAAACCAAGGAGCATGTGTGGGGGAACAAATAATTTTCTTCCCATCTTTCTAAGTTGTTCTGGCTGGACGAATAATCAGATTAACATGAGATAGGTTAACAGGACAAATGTCCAGGTTTATTATGATGTACATACAGAGGTTCCATGAGACTATGAGAACCGAGGGCAGATGGGATAGTTACGTCTTATAGGACATACTGAGAGAAGGAGAAGGAAGGTGATGATTTGGGACTTGAATGAACAGGAAGGCAATTCACATGGAGACAGGAAAGCAAAGTTTGGTAAAAGGATGTTTTCTGGACCATTTTTAACCATGGACACAGAGAGGACTTTGGTCAGGGAGGCCTTGCTAGGCCTAGTTCACACCTACTTCACTCTAGAGTAGCTTTCTTCCTGGAGCAGGTCCTCTAAATTAGGCTGTAAGGGGGAAGGTCAAAGGTTTTTCCTGAGTCTTTTCATTGCTTAATAATAAGCTTAAATAATCAATATTCCTCGGGTGTATGGGTTTAGGTGGTGGCAGCAGGGGGACAGGGGCAGAGGGGTAAGGCCAGAGAGTTTGCTGGAGAGGATGAGCTCTGGGATGTGACTCGGAAAGGATAGCCCAGCACACGGAGAGAGAAGTGTGTGAGCACCGAGCAGTTTGGCCCTCCATCTCTGGAAACAGAATTGGTGAGGTCAGTTCAGCAAGTGGGCAGTGATGCTTTGAAGCCAGAGAGACCTGTTTACATCCTACTTGCAAGGCCTTCCTGAGCCTCTCTTCCCTCTTTGTAAAATCAAAAGGGATGTGAGGATTAGATGAGATGACGTAGGGACGTTGGCCGGCCACATAGGGTATGCTCCGAAGATGTTAGCTGCTTCCCCCAGCATCTTTCCTCTCTTCCCTGAGGAGGAAATCAGTATTCAGAGGAACAAAACTACTTGCCTGAGTGGCGGAATTGGGGCCACACTCGATCTTTTTAGTCCCGCCATCTCTGCCTCCCGGAAAGGCTGTGTATACTTCACAGATATACGGCATAGGCTAGTGCAAGGCTTCTGAGCTTTCTCCTCCATCGGGTCTGGTTGTATTTTTTCCCATACAAATAAAGGCAGTTGATTTGTTTCAGCAAAGCTGGCCTGGCCCTGTGGTCCACTCTGGTGAGTGGTAGAGGTACCCCTATAAAAACTCCTCTAATATACATAGTTGGATGTTTAAAAATACACCCTTTTAAAAGAGAGGTGTGTTGCCTTGGCTGGTGTGGCCCATTTGGTTGGGTGTTGTTGTGTACTGCAAGGTTGCCAGTTCAATTCTGGTCAGGGCACATGCCGGGCCGGATCCCTGGTGTAGGCATGCAGGAGGCAGCTGATCAATGTTTGACTCTCATATCGATGTTTCTCTCCCTCTCCCTCTCCCTGTCTCTCTCTTTAAAGTCAGTAAAAATAAGGAGATGTGTGTGAGGCCTGTTTGTCAATATCTTGTAAATTGAACCTTTTTCCCATCGATGTACATTCTAGTATCTCTCAATTGTGTTGGGGTTTTTTGATCTTCAGTTGTCATGGGCATCTATTACCTTTTCGTTTCTTGCCCTAAGCTCTCTGTCAGGTAGCTAATAAACTATACACATAAAAAGTACACCCAGGAGTATCGAGGGAAGGAATAAAAAAGTCTTTTGTAATATCATGATCTAGTAATCTGTATGTTTAACAATATGTTATACTGCATGCCCCAGTTTCTAAATTAAGGAACAAAATATCACTGTTGATATTGTTATCTTTCCCAGCTCCCCAGAGTGATGCTTTGGTTACAGTTTACCCCTAATTGTGGCCAACCTGCTCTGAGCATTAATCCGAAATCAGGATGCATGCAGAGTCTCCAGTGGCTCCTCGTCGTCTTTCCATTAAAGGTGGACTTTCTAGGGGTTGTCACTTCCATAAAGAGTAAAGAGATATCACTAAGCCACATGCTAAAGTTGATAAATTTTGAAGTTTGCATGAGTGATCCAAGCATCTGATAATATGTTTCAGGAAGTTGTTTAGAGAAATGTGGGTTGATCATGACCAGACAAATTTTTACCTCTAAGTGGCTGCCTTTTGAAGCTCTTCTGCAAGTCCTCCTGTTTTCTAAATTTGGAAAATTCTGTGTATTTGAGCCTTGAAAAAGACAGTCTCTTAGCAACATGGAAGGACAAAGAGGAACAAATTAAGAAGGCTACGATGGTTTTTAAAACACTCACTGTTTTGCAAACCACCCTAAAGGTGGGTATATTTTAGACGTTGATAACATTTAATGAATTTTAAATGTAACAAAAACAAGAGTGTTGTGTTTTTCCTGCTTTGTGCCTTTTTTTCTCTCTCCCAACACTGTATATTTTTGCCTACGTGGAAGACATACATGGCAATTGGTAATTGAGAATTAATTACAGTTGTCTGCATGGAGGACTTTCTGTTCCACAGTTAATTAACATAGAAAACATTGCCCTTGATAAACAGAAGGATCAGTTTGAAAGAGAAAATGGCCCTAGCCAGTTTGGCTCAGTGGATAGAGCACTGGCCTGTGGATGGAAGGGTCCTAGGTTTGATTCTGACCAATGGCATGTTGCCTCAGTTGTAGGCTCGATTCCCCGGTCCCCAGGAGGCAACCAATCCATGGCTCTCTCTGTGTTTCTTTCTCTCCGTCTCTCCTCCTTCCACTCTCTAAAAATCAATGGAAAAAACATATCCTTGAGTGAGGATGAACAACAATATGAGAGAAGAACTTTTGCCCTCATTTTGAATATCTATAATATATTTAACCTTTGAAGCATTTTGCATCAATTATGAATCTGTAGATAAGGAAACGCAGAAGCGGCTGCTGACCCCATTTAAGGGTAATGATGTGTTGTAGCTTAGTTCTTTGCTTGTGAGGAATAGTGAGTGGGGACAGAATGGGCAGATTTATGTGAGGCTGGGCTGAGAAATCCAGCAGGGACCCTGGCTGCTCTGCCACATTCTTCTGGTGAAAGCGAGCCTTCCACTCAGATGGAAGGGTGGAGTGAATTCACCTCTCGGTGGAGGAGTAGCATGCGTACATGCTGGGAGGAATTTCTGGCATCCATATTTGGAATTTTTTTTTACATAAATTAAAGGGGAATTTAGTTATGTCTCGGATACTATATTCTGTCAATTCTCAGGTATATACACTACCCCCACCACCATGTTTTATTATCTCTGAAGTCAGAATGTGTTTACTATGCTGCATCTCATCGCCATTGGCTAGACAGCTTGGTGCAGCACTGCTGGTGCAGATGCGGACCATAGCAATGGTGTTTATGTTGTTGGTAAAAACCAGTGTCCAGGTTAATTACATATGCAAGGCCTTCAAAAATATTAAATCATGATCCAACACTAAAAGTCACAGAATCGGAGCAACAGGATATCAGTGTGATATCAGTGAAGCAAATTTTTATTAGAGGAATGACCCTGGTTTGTATTTTTTTTTTTGCAAAGAAATAACCAAGAGCTTTCCAGAACCTGAGACTGAAGATAAGTAGCTGAAACCGTGTTATAGAGTCACGGCAAAAGTATTGCCTTCCAGATGACAAATTGTGCAGCTTGAGCACTGGAGAGACTGATAAATCGCTTCAAAGAGATGAAAGGAATTTCAAAGCAGTAAGTGGCCGGTGCATCCAGTTCATAAGTTGTGCAGGACCGTTGTTGAGGCGTAGAACACCCATTGATCAAACCGCCTGCCATTTTAGAACGGTGGTAGCTGCTTATTTTCTAGTGATTTGTGATTGGAGTGAAAATTGAATTGAGACAGATAGGAAATGCTGACAAAACCCCAGCATTCCTTAAAAGGCTCTGAAGCTTTTCTGTAACGTTAAAGATGCTACAAAGAGATCAAGGTCATGAACACGCTCTTATGAAAGCAGATGTTGTGATACTTTGTACAATTACTGATGATTGAAAGTTGCAGCTGTAATAATCATAAACTGAAGCAATTCCCAAGAAAGAGTTCTTCCCTAAAGACATTATTGTGCCTGTGCAGCCATGAGTATGGCACATTTAGGCGTCTTGGTTATCTGAAAAAGCCTTCTCTTGTGACATCTGGGAAGAACAAGAAAGCGACAGCCTCTAGACCAGCATTGGAGTATCTGGCAGACCGAAGACTGCCCCAGAGACCACAGAGGAGCATCAGGTGGGACAAGGGGACATCAGCAACTGAGTTAAAGGGAGTCGGAAGAGTCAACATGGCATGTGGAGATGTGTAAGGAGATCTTATCCAGTTGATTTTTATAGAGATACAAGGGAGATATGTGATAAATCCTCCTTCTATAATAAAAGCTAATATGCAAATTGACCAAACTGCAGAACGACCATTTGCTGTGACAGGCACTGACCACCAGGGGGGCAGACGCACAATATAGGAGCTGCCCCCTGATGGTCAGTGAGCCTTCCACTCAGACTGGCGAGTGCAGCAGTGGTGGTGGAAGCCTCTCCCACCTCCACAGCAGTGTTGAGAATGTCCGACAGCTCTAAGGATGCCTGACTCCCACGGGAGTGAGCCTAAGCTGTCAGACATCTCCCGAGGGCTCCCAGACTGTGAGAGTTTGCAGGCCGGGCTGATGGACTCCCCTGAGTGCATGATTTTCATACACTGAGCCTCTAGTCTAATTATAAAGCCTTTTCAATAATTATAAAATAGTTCTGAGTGACAAGAAAGCATTCTGTTATAGTTTACTTGGCAGCATTTTTTCTTAGTGACCTTCAAATGGATGATGGCTCTTTTTTATCATTGATTGTGTCTTAGAATCAATAAATGTGTGCCAGGGACTGAGCCTAAGGTTGCTACTTGCATGGAGTTTCCAGTTTAGGGAACTGGGAGGAGTTATACTCAAGTCCCAGCTTACATTTCAAAATACATTTTCACAGAGAAGGGTGTATATGCACAAAACTATTAGGTACTTAGATGGCTTTTAGAAAAAATAGAGGCCCAGTGCATGAATTCGTGCACAGGTGGGATCCAGCTGGCCCAGCCCCATCGGAGCGGATCAGAGCTGGGTCTGTCAGGAGGAGGATATGGCGGAAGGTTGGCTGGTTGGCGCACCCTGATTGGGGCAATCAGGGCTGGGCTGGCTGGGGGAAGGGGCTGTGGGTGGTGAGCTGGCCTGTCCCATCCACTATTGGGGTGGGGTTGCCAATCTGGGGTCAGTGGCCATGGGAGAGGCCGTGGGAGGTTGGCCAGCCAGCCCCACCCCTGATTGGTGTAGGGGGCTGCTAATCTGGGGTGGAGCTGGGTGGGAGGAGAGGCTCCAGGAGGTTGGCCAGTGGGTCCCGCACTATATTGGGATGGGGAGCAATCAGGGGCGGGGCTGGCTGGGGGGAGGGGCTGCAGGCAGTTGGCTGCCGACCCTGCTCCCTGTTGGGGTGGGGTCTGCCAGGGGGAGGGGCTGTGGGCCAATAGGGGTTGGACGGGCCGATGTGGGGCAGGGTTGGCTGGGGGCAAGGGCCGCAGGGGGTTTGGCTGGCACTCTGCCCTTGATTGGGATGGGAGAGGCTGATCCATGGGAGGTTTGCAGGCTGGCCCCACTCCCTGATCTGGCGGGTTCGCTGGCTGCAGTGGGTGTCATAGTGACTGGTTGTTCTGGTCGTTATGGCATTCTGGTCACTGGCGCTCTCTCTCTCTCTCTCTCTCTCTCTCTCTCTCTCTCTCTCTCTCTCTGTATATATATATACACACACACACACACACATACACACACACACACACGCACATCCATACATACATATATATATATATATATAGGCTCCAAGTTCCAAATAGCCCCATTTTAACGGTATTAAGTGTTAGATTTATTTTCTATATATTCCTCAATAATCAATAATTTCTGAGGGTATTGTACAGATTCCATGAGTAATTATTAAAATATTCAAAATCAAAGTCAGGTGTGAAATTTTTAATTGTGAATGAGTGTTAACTTTTCGGAAGCTGCTAAAACTCATTCTGATTTTCACAACAATGCCTGCAGATGGTAAATGCTCAAAAACATTTTATTTTTTAGAACAATTTTAGGCTCACAGCATAATTGAGAGGAAAGTACAGAGATTTCCCATATACCCCCTGCAAACATGGATAGCCTCTTCCATTATCAACATCCCCTACCCTAGTGGTACATTTGTTACAACGTGATGAATGTGCATGGACACAACACTGTCACCTAAAGTCCATAATTTGCATAGGGCTTGCTCTTGGTGATGTACAATCTGTGAGTTTTGGCAATTGTATAAAGACATGCAGCCACCATGATAGTGTTATGCAGAAGAGCTTCACCGCCTTTAAAGCTCGCTCTGCTCTGCTGATTCACTCCTCCCTACTCCCTAGCCCCTGACGACCACTGATTTTTTTTTTACTACCATATAGTTGGAATAATTCAATATGTAGCCTTTTCAGACTGACGTCTTTCACTTAAGGTTCCTTCCTCCATGTTTTTCATTGTTGGGTAGTGCATTTCTTTTTAGCACTGAATGATACTCCATTGTCTGAATGTACCCATAGTTTATCCACTCACTTACTGAAGGGCATCTTGGTGGCTTCCACTATTGACAGTTACGAATAAAACTGCAGTAAGCATCCATGTGTAGGTTTCTAGGTGGGCATATGTTTTCAACTCTACTTAAGGTGCCAAGGTTTGTGACTGCTGGATTGTATGGTTAGAGTATGTTTAGTTTTATAAGAAGCCACCCAGTGGTCTTCCAGATTGGCAGTACCACTTTGCATTCCCACCAATAATGAGTGAGCGTTCCTGTTGCTCCCCATTCTCACCAGCATTTGGTGGTGGTAGTGTTCAGGACTTTGGCCATTCTAATAAGTATAGTATCTTCTCATAGTTATTTTAATTTGCATTTCCCAGATGGCTCATGATGTGGAGCACTTTTTAAAAATGTTTTCATTTTATTTTTAGAGAGTGATGAAGGGAGAGGGATAGAGGGATAGAAACATCAACGAGAGAGAAACATCAATCCGTGCAATCCCGGCGTGTGACGTGATAGGGAATCAAACCGTTCACCTCTGGTTCATGGGTCGACGCTCAACCACTGAGCCACACCGGTCAGGAAGGAGCACTTTTATATGTTTATTTGTATATAATTCATTGGTGAGTTGAGTGTTAAGGTCTTTGGCCCATTTTTTAAAATCAGGCTGTTTATTTTTTTAGTATTGAATTTTAAGAACTCCTTGTATATTTTGGATAACAGTCTTATATCAGATATGTCTTTTGCAAATATTTTCTCCCAGTCTGTGGTTTTTCTTCCAGTTCTCTTGACAGTGCCTTTTGGGGAGCAGGAATTTTCAATTTTAATGAAATTCAGCTTATCCATTCTTTATTTCATGGATTTTGCTAAATTCAAGGTCATCTAGATTTTTCTCCTATGTTAATTCTAGGAATTCTACAGTTTTGTATTTTACATTCATGTCTTTGATCCATTTTGAGTTAATTTTGGTGACGGGTGTAAATTCATTTTCGTGAAGGGTGCCCATTCATGTTTTTGGCATGTGGACCTGTGGCTGTTCCAGCACCAGTTGTTGAAAAGAGAACCTTTGCTCCATCGTTTTGCCTTTGTCCCTTTGTTAAAGATCAGCTGGCTAGGTGTTACTAAGTTAGAGTGTCTGACCAGTTTGATTCCAGAAGGGGTCTTACCTGGATGCAGGTTCGCTTCCCATCCCCTATTGGGCATGTGCGGGAGGAGACTACTAGTCCATGTTTCTCTCTCTCTTTCCTCCTCTCTCCCTTCCTTCCACTCTCCCTGAAAAGCAATGGGAAAAAATATTCTCGGGTGAGGATTAACCACAACAGCAAGGTCAGCTGGCTATATTTAAGGCATCTCTTTTTGAGCTGTCTATTCTGTTCCATTAATCTGTTTGCCTCTTCTTTTGCCAGTACAACACTGATTTATTGCTGTAGATTTATAGTAAGTCTTGAAGTCACCTTATATTCATCCTCCAATTTTGTTTTTCCACTTCGATATTGTGTTGGCTATTTCGGATCTTCTTCTCCATATAAACTTTAGAATCATTTTGTCTATGACCACAAAAATAGTTTGCTGAGATTTTTATTTTGATGGAATCTATAGATCAAATTTGGAAGAGCTGACATCTTGACAATAATGAGTCTTCAATATTGAAAACCTTTTGATTTTTGAAATTCTGAAATTCTGACTTCAGAATGGATATGGATTGAGGCTGCATGTGGCCAGGCAGCCAATTCCTGTCAACAGTTTGGGCCATGGTTTCTAAAGAGGCGCTGCTAGAGAGTCTGGATAGTTTAGTTTGAAAATCATGGGCGTAGGTTACTACAAACCCTTACTGAACTCCATTGACCTTCCCGGAGAATGCAGGCCCTGGCATCCTATTGTGGATTTCTACTACTGGCTGTAGGTGTCACCTTGCATGACTTACAAGACTTGAGGCAAATGAACTCTTAGTTGTGAAGTGGAATTAACCTGAGGATTAAATGAAATAATCAAGTAAATGCTTCAGAAGTTATTTGTAAATCCTGATTCTACTTCCTTATATTCCATTCTGTCCTTTCTCCACCCTTTTTCCTTCCTAACTTGCTTCTCGAAACTCCTTTTCATAATGTCACCAGTGACTACCATCTTGCAAAATGCAGTGGTCCCTACATGACTTCTTACTTAGCATTTGGTGGCTCAGTGACGCCTTCGTCCTTGAAACATTCTGTTCTTGCATTGCCTTCTCCGGTAATGGCCTCCGGGTTTTCTTGTCCCTTACAGGGATGCTGCCCACAAAATCTCCTTTGCTGGCTCTCCCTCTTTGGTTTGGTCAACCAGGTTTGGGTTCTAGATTCCAGACTTCGTGCTCCATTGTCTTTAGATACCACTCATTTGCCAATGACCGCTCTACTTGGCTTCCTCCTCATCAAGGACAGAACTCAGTTTCCAGTGTCTCTGAACCCTTTCTTTAAACCGGGTTCCTCCTTCAGTACACATTTCAGTAAATGGCATCACCATCCACCCAGATCATCACGTGACATATTCTGGCATTGTGCGCTATCCTTCTTTCCCTAAAACCCCTGCCCCCTGCCCACCAACACATTCTTTTGTCTGTAGTTTTTTAATATGTCCCATAACCATGCCCTTCTCCCCATCCTCACTGTGTTCCACATCCCCCTTCTGGACCCCTAACATAGCATCCTAGTTGGTTGCCTGCATCCCCTCCTACCACCCTTTCTTCATAAAGCTCCCAGAATCAGCTTTATCCACGTTAATAAGATTGTCACTCTTGCTTGAAAGCCCATCCGCCAGTGGCTGCCAGGTCTCCTGTGTTATGCCCCTGACAACCTCCGAGGCTCACAGGCTCAGTCACACTGGCCTCTCTTGTGTCCTCTGACCACATGGGCCTTGCCTCTACCTTAGGCCTCTGGGTGGCCATCCGTTCAGCCTGGACCTCACTTTCCTTGTCTTGCAGGTATCAGTTCAGATGTCCTCTTCTTGGCCCCCCATGGCCACCATGTGCAGTCAGCACCACTCTCCCCTCCTCCCGGTGCGAGCACATCTCCCGGCATTGTCTTCGCTGCACACGCCACTATTTGAAATCACCTTGCTCATTGATTCGTGGACTTATTGTCTGTTTTCTCATAAATAGGATGAACACTGTGAGAGCAGGGTCCTTGCTTGTCTCATTCAGTGCCCTGTTATCCATACCTAGAACAACTTAGCATTTAAAAGTAGATGCTCAATAAATATTTTTTGAGATAATAAATAATGAAATAAGACTCCTAGCACAGTGCCTGGCACATTAGTAAATGCTTAGTAAGCACTAGCCATTATCACTTTGGTTGTATGTCTGTTTCTCTAGCCTGGTTAGCTTCCAAAGAGTTTGCTGGACCACATTTTAGACCCTTTTGTATTCCAGAATCTAGTACCGTAATTGGTACATGGTAGGTGTTTAATGAAGATTTGTTGAGTGAGCGAACTTTTGGAGCTGCCCTTTTGTTAATTGGAAACAGGCTATACAACTCCATAATGACCCCTTCACCTTGTTTATTTTCTGCCTTCATCTTAGTCTGTCTGGAAATTCGTTCTGTTCCCTCATGTCTGCTGAGTGAGAAATGTGGCACCTCCCTCATTCTTCTTGTACACAGCACTTCCCTGCGTTCTCCTCTCTTTGGCCAGTTCAGTGTGTTACTGCCTGCCTCCCCATAGGGTACACCTTCCTTATGTCTGGCTCAGACAGCCACCTTTAGATAATCAGACTGGTCTTCCCATCTTTCTCCTCCAATCTACTAAAGGGTTAACCTTCCCTTTCTAAATGCCAGTGTGTGTGATCTCAAATCAAAACCACCACAACAAACCCTCTGTTTCAGCAGTTGCTGGCCTTGCTGATCTTTCTCTGCTTCTTGGTCTACATGTGTGGAATTGGTGAAGATTGGAAAATCCCAAATATTCTGTATGGTACAATTATTGAAAACATTGCTATGATGAAATATTTGTGGTGAAAATTTTTTTTGAAATATTTTGCTCACCCTAATTTGTCACTTCTTATAAAATTTTTGGGGAGGGAACTTCGAGAAGTTTTATGAATTAGCTGTTTTTGTTTGACAGTTCTAATAACATCTTATAGCCAGCAGCTTTAGAAAATGAGATTTTAGAAATAAAAGCTCAGATCTAGTAAAAGAAAAAAAAAACGAAAATGAGATTTTATGCATTGCTAAATATCCCTGTGCAAGGGAATGTAGACAACGTATTACAGAGTAACTAATGCTTTTGGTAATGTTATTGTTCAATTTCTGTTGTTTATTGTTTAAAAAAATACAGTACTTCTCTAACCCTATAATTTTAATCAGACCCACTCAGTTATGTGAAATTGTATGTATCCAAAATATACAAGATAACTTGGATTAGTAACACATTGCCCTTTGCTGGCATAGTACACATGATTTTGTTTGTTAACTACCAAAGGTATTATCTTCAGTTCAGAGATTTGGCACTGATAAGTTATATAGAGACACATTGTATGGACACATGTGTATAATGTGTTGCTTGCTTGATAAAGATAGTAATGATGATAGAATATCAAGAGCCATATAAGATATGAAGGTCCAGAGACAATGGTGGTGAAACATAAAAGAAACTAGGCTAAAAATATAGTTCATTAATGAGAAGCTTTTAAAGTTGAAGTAAATATCAACTATAGATGTATAGTAGACTTTTTACATAGCCACTTTGTGAGGGTGATTGTTAAATTCAGGACCATTCACCTTTATTTGAAGGTAAAGAAGTAGTATGTGGCACTCTGTAATTCTTATCCCAATAATTTTATTTGATTTGGAACTTTATAGAAGTTGTATAGCCCTGGCGTAATGATTTCCCTTTTGGTAAATTCAACACAACAACATAGGCCAGAGAACATGATACTACGGATTTGCAAATTGCTACATTATTTCAAAGTGTATCATTTTTATTCCATATTTTTAAGTTCTTCCTTTTGGAATACAGAATAATTGCAAAGGTACTTCAGAGTTTTCATATTTCCCCTATTGTAAACATCTTACGTAATTTGATACAGTTACCAAAATTAAGAAACTAACATTGGTACCTATGGTGGCCTCAAGGTTCCTGGCTGCTGGTGTACATTCTGGTGTCATCATCCCCTTTCCTTGAGTGTGGGTAGGACTTGTGACTATGTTGGGATAACATGCTGTGATTAGGGCACGTTAGAGGGCAGAAAGGATTTTGCAGGTGTGACTAAGGTCCCTAATTTATTGACTTCAGGCATTCAAATGGGATATTTAATATCCTAGGTGGGCCTGACCTAATCAGATGAGCCGTAAGGGCATTTAAGCAGAAATACTCTCGCTGGCCTAGAAGAAAGCCAACATGTCTGTTGTGAACTGCCTGTGAAGGGGGCCATGTGGCTAGGACCTGAAAGTGACCTCTAGGAGCTAAAACCAACAGCCAACAAGAAAACAGGGACCTCAGTCCTACAGCCACAAGGAACTGAGTTCTGCCAACAGTGAGCTTGGAAGCAGACCCCGATCTCCAGAGGAGAACCACAGAGTACAGCAACTTGATTTCAGCCTTGCAAGATCCAGCAACACTGTGCCTGCACTTCTGACAACAGAAACTCAAAGATAATAATTACGTGTTTAAAAATTTCTAAAAAAGTGCTTTGCTCTGTAATAATTTGTGATGTAGCGATAGAAAACAAATACAATGCCATAGTTAACTAAAGTATAGGTTTTGTTTGGATTTCGCCAGTTTTCTGCTAACGTTACTTTTTCTGTTTTGGGATCTAATCCAAACATGTGATTCTTTAATGCTCTCATTCCTAACAAGTCAAGATAAGTTCCTCTTAACGTTTCATGATAAGCAACCAACTTGTGCAAATCAGGTGTCTTTAAGGGATTTCATCTCACTAATTGGGGGGAGGGGGCATAATCTCAGTATTCGACTTTGTCACATTAACATTGAGTGTGGCTTGGTGTTCTTTTATTGGTTAGGCCCCATCTTTTGTCAAAACGTGTGTCCTTCCAGGTGTCAGGAGAATGCAGAGCAGCAAGAGGATGCTGAGAGTTTAAGAAATAGGCGTCTGGCTCTGCTGTCTTTTTCCTCTTCTGACTGCACGGGATCCAGCTGTCTGAGAAAATGCAATTATGTGAAGAAATGCCCCTGGCTGGTCTCATTCCTGGGCTTTGAGTTGTTGGTTGGGGGCCTGGCAAGATACTTGCAGATGCTCAAACTGCCATATAATCATGCAGTGACCCTATACTCGGTGCAGTCACTTCACAGGTGGCAGAGTGGAGACTGTCAGGTTAAAGATGTTCGAGGGCCTGTGGTTGCCATGATGGGCCTCTAGGCCTTGTTTCTGGTATGCTGCTCATGCAGTCAGTCTTTTCCAACATGGACTATTGTCTTGCTTATGTCAGGGATCAGAGATGGATTTGGGTACTGTTTTGGTGGAATGTATCCAAGAAATGCCCTGCCAGTCCCCCTACCCCACTGGGCTGCTCTCGAGCATAGGAATCAGAATTCCGCTTGATTAGAATCTTCAGAGGCATCCAGTGTCCTAGCACTGAGTCAGAATACAGGGCATTGGCTCCGGTTCACATGTCTGGACCAGCCCAGGCAGGTGTGACTGTGGAGGGCGGTGGCAGAGCTCCCCCAGGGGGCTTGTCTCCTTCTACCCACCCAGCTACATGGAACTAGAAGTAATAAGTGGGATGGAGACGGTACTGGTTCAGCTGGGAGTCATGCTTGCCTGCCTCAGACCTGCTGGCGCCAGCACTGGTGATGTGCCCTATCATTGTCCCTGCTCAGAGGGAATGGATCAGCGGGTCTCCCCTCTGCTTGTCTGGAGGGGAGCTGGAGTGGAGGCAGGGAGAAGTGAGCCCGATGAACAAGAAGGTGGCACTACAACTTCCTTTATTCTGCAGTGCCAAGGTGATAGAACAAACAAAAAAACAGTTCCTGACTCGAAGTATACCTTTTAGTGAATAAATAAATAAATATACATACATTCTCTCTGAGGGATAAAGTGAAGAATTCCACAGAAGATTTATTTAGGTTCAGCGTTAGAGGATAAAAAGGCATTTGCCAAACAGATGGAGCTGGGGATTTGTGGGGTTGGGGTGGAGGGTGAGCGTGCCAGGCAGTAGAACCTCATGTGCAAAGGCACTGAGGGATAAAATTGCGTGGTGGGTATGTCTGTGTGCGAGTTTATGAAATTGTTCCGTATTTATACAGAACTTTAAAAATAGAAGTGACGTCAGACTCGCATTTCTAAAATCAACTATTTTTTTTCTATTACAAAAATGTCAGAAAACTACAAAGAAGAGGAGGCTTACTCTACAGCTGATGCCTGATCAGGAGGGGGCGGAAGGGATGGAATTGAGGGCTCTGAGCCGAGCGATCACACGTGCCCTCGGGTAGTCAGTGTGTCCCCTCACTTGCACGAGGTGCCTTTTCTGTGCTGTCCCCAGGCGGGACTGCAAGCTCACATGCCAGGGGGCTGGCTCTAGCATGGCGGGTAAACCCCTGATCCAAACCTGAGGCTTAGAGAAGGCCTCGCAGGGGAAATCACACAAGTGCAGCTCTCTGGGCTGGTAGGAAATTGCCAAATGAAGAAAGAACCTAATACCCTTGTCTCCCCAACCCCAGTCAAACTTGATCTTTGCAAATTTATTTTTTTACCTCTTTACAACAATGTTTCATAGTGCAGTCTGCTCTCTACTGGGAAGATGTCTGTTTGATACTGAAGTACACCATTCAAGTTATATCACAGGTGTATTGTGGATATATAATTATTGTGTGCCTGTGTAGAAATTGTTCCATCTAAACCACTTTTTCTCTCTAATTTTATCTAGGATCATGCTTAATTTAGAGTAAAATTTATTGTATTCTCCAAAGTCCATTTTTAAAGTTGATAGGTTCTAGAAGATTAGGAGCTTCAGTAATAGTTTCACAGTCCTGTGACATTCGCTTCTAAAAGAGACACTTGAGAATCAATGTCTCTAACCCAAGTTACCCCCTGGCTTCCTATCACAGGCATCGGAGGCATTCTTCAGAAACACCCAGGAGGGGACCCCACTTCCCAGAGAATCCAGTTTCACTGGTCTGCAGAGGAGCCTGGCCATCAATACAATTTTTAAAAAATATATTTTTATAAGAAGGGAGAGAAAGAGATATAGAAACATCAGTGAGAGAAACTTCTATTGGCTGCCTCCTGCACGCCCTCTGCTGAGGACTGAGCCCACAACCCAGGCACGTGTCCTGACCTGGAATCGAACCTGCGACAACCTGGTGTGTAGGATGATGCCCAACCAACTGACCCACACTGGCTGGGCCATCAATACCATCTTTAAGCACCATAGAAGATTGTAGTGTGCAGCCAAGGTTTTGAACCCCTGGTTTAGTCATAGCATTGATATCTGTTTTAGGCAGAGGGAGACAAGACCCACCACAGCCTCTGAGGAGCACAGGGAAGGAAATCAGTACAAGAAACACTTCCTCCTAAATGGTGACTCATCAGAGCGTCCGTTCTCGGGGCTCCCTGCCAAGAGGACGGGAAGCTGGTGCAGGTGGACTAGGTGAAGCCCGGCCAGTGGAGGTTCGCTGGGGGATAAGGTCGGCTTCCTACAGAACAGAGCGGATTGCCGTCGAAGGTGATAGATAGCATGAGAGAGAATATGCCTGTCTCACAAAGACCTTTCAAGTTGTGGTTTTCAGTTTCTTTGTTTTGTTTTAAACAGCAGTACCATTTGTTTTAAAACAGTTTTTTTTTTCTTACCTTTACCCTCTAACCTTTACCCTCCAGCCACCACTCTCCCATGAGGCCCTTCTTAAGAACACTAGGGTTTCTCAAAAACGGTTTAAAAGCCAAAACTACTTCTGTCTTACTATATTTATATATATATTTTTTTATTGACCTCGAAGAGGAAGGGAGAGGGAGATAGAAACATCAAAGATGAGAGAGAATCATTGATCGGCTGCCTCCTGCACCCCCCAAAGCAGGGATTGAGCCTGAAACCCTACATATGCCCTGATGGGGAATCGAACTCACCCTCTTCGACCTCCTGATTCATAGTTGACGCTCAACCACTGGGCCACGTCAGCTGGGTGATACTTCTGTCTTGAGTAGAAGCAAAAATAGCATCAAATTGAAACCAGCTGCTCCATAGACTGTGGCCTATTATTTCCTCCTGAGGTTTTCCCTCCAGTAGAGCCCTGAGTGTCTTTCCATCTCAGCGGTATGTGACCACCCTCCTCCCTCCACCACCTATCAGCTGGAGACCATTTTTCTCTTCTCAGCCTGGGTAACATTTTTAAACAGGGAAAAAATACCGGAAGCTAAATAAAATTTCATTTTAGACATCAAAATGGAGTGCATCAGACTTACTCCTTCCTTCCTTCCTTCCTTCTTTATTTAAGATGTATGAGCTGGCATCCCTGCAAAGACAAAATAATAGTGATCACTCTCTGGTCTCCGCCGGGAGTTTCATGTCTAGTAGAGCAAGCCTCCGTGAACCATGCTTGTGTGCGCTGTGCGGATTCACTCTTGGGACGTGGGTGCGGCATCTCTTCCCCCAGGAGGTGCACCAGGTGCAGGAGCAGATGGGGTGCTTTCGGGTCGCAGGTACCCTGGGTTCTGAGGCTGGATCTGCGCTAGGCACTCAGCGACAGCGTGGCCTTAGGCATCCTCCCCGAGACTCCCTCGCTTCATCTCAAAATGAGATGGTCATAGGTGTCTCACGGGGAGTTGGGGAAATTAGAGGAGACAGTTCATGTCATGTGTTTAGAGGAGGGCCTGGCACATGGTAAGCTCAACGGACATAAGTTACTATTATTATTCGGCACCTTGGAATAAGATGTTTTCTGTCTTCCAGGAGCTGAGCAAGTGGACATTATTTGTGCATGCTGTAAATATTGATAGTCTGCTCTGGTCCAGGGAAGCCTTGGTTCCAGTGGAACAGACACCTGGGGAGTATAGAAGCGGGTGGGACATGTTGGCATCGGGGAGATGGCTTGTGAGCTGGGCCCCTCAATAGGATCAAGGAAAGGGGCAGGAGAGGCATAACCAAAGGCACCGAGGAGTCAGAGTTCATGAAAGGAACATCTACAAACAGATCAGTAGTGAGAGATGAGGCTGGAGAGGCAGCTCGGGCAGTGATGGAAGCTGATGCTGAGGGTGTTGGCCACCCTGTGGCTGAGGGACAGCCTTCCTCTGCAGAAATGCTTCTTGCCTCACTGAGAGCACCTCCTGGCCTTTGTTCAGTAACCAGGAAGCCCCATGCATGCGTGGACACTACCGCCATGGAAACGGCCCATAATAGCAGGCTGCTCACACGGTACGTAAGTCCAGGGAGGAAGACACAGCCAAGATTTGGCCAAGCATATGCCTCCAGAGTGGTTGTCTCAGACTGAGCATCGACCATATTTCTAATCAGAGCAAAATATACATAGTCTAGGACAGGGAACACCATCCATCTGTTTCTGAGATAAGAGACTAAGAAATAAGCTTTGCGACAGCATGTTTGTAGGAGTGGAAAGAACTTAACTCTTACTGAAGATGGGCGTACGGTGGATCGGAGCTCGTCTTGATACTGTGCTAAAGGAAAGTCATAGCATGTGAGGGTGTGCTTTAAAAAGGGGGGCGAGGTGGCAGTTATATCATCAGACTTGCTGCCTGCAGACAACAGGGCACAATTTAGGAACTAGTCACTCAACTTACGTAACAGAATGCCATGTTTGCAAGGGACTCTGACAGGTGTCCAAACCGAACCAGTCTTTTCTACATTATTCAAGTGGCACCCAGATCCCATTAGAACCCTCATACACAGGTGAGGTCCTTCACCCCATTTCACCTCAGACCACTGGCTTCTGATCCTACAGGTGGTTCTTCCGTTTGGAGACATACGGGTGAGACCTGTGTAATCCTCAACCATGTGACCGCGTATCATTCTAGGACAGCTCTCCTGCTTGTGTTTCCTTTTTTTTTTTTTTTTGTAACATGTTTTTTAAAAAAATATGTTTTTATTAATTTTTAGAGAGAGGGAAAGGGAGGGGGAGAGAGAGGGCAAAAACAGCAACTAGATGCCCCCTCCCTGCCCAAAACCCAGGCATGTGCCCCGACTGAGAAATCGAACCGCTCACCTCTTGGTTCACGGGTCAGCGCTCAGCCAGCGGGGCGTTGTGTATCTTTTTCCTGAGTAGAACATCCTTGTGGAACGCGGTTTTAAGTCTTGTCATCATCTTAATTGCTTGCCGCCATACATTAATTTTTTTCCTATTCCTTGTATGGATGGATGTTTTAGCTCAGGCTGCTGTAACAAAAATACCAAACTGGATCGTTTGAACAGTAAAAATTCATGCCTCACAATTTGGGAGGCTGGGGTGTCCAAGGTTAAAGCTCCAGCAGATTCTATGCCAGGTGAGATCCTACTTCCTAGTTCACAAACAGCCGTCTGTCTTTTCACTCTGTCTGGCTGTGGAGGAAGGAGCAGGGGAGCTCTTAGAGATCTCTTTGATCAAGGAACGGATTCAGTGAACAAGGCTGCACCCTCATGGTCTAATCCCCTCCCACGGCCCGCCTCCAAATATCAGCACACTGGCTGATAGGCTTTCCACATAGGAATTTTAGAGGGGCACAGATACTCAGTCTGCAGCAATAGTATAAAGCACTGAATGCATCATTCAACAAGTGCTCTGATTTTCCTTGATCTTCCTAAACCTTGTTGGTTACTGGGGCGATTTTGGTACCTAGCATATTGAGATCTGTCTTCTAAGACCTGTAGAGGTGGTTTAGTTTTGTTTCTTGATTGTTTTACTAGTATCTCCTGTGTTTCTGCTCTTCTCCCTGTATTTGTACTTTTTGTATTTAACAACCCAAGTTCAGACCTTTTATTGATTCCTTTTTTAGCTTGCCAGCTTGTAAAGATGGTCGTATCCTGATTCAGTGGGACAGGAAATTCACCCTCACCCCTGCCCTCTCCCAACAATATAGGTAATAACTTTGCCTTCTGTGTTGCTCTCTAATCAAAGATCATTTGATCAGACTGAGTGAAGAATGAGTCTCCCTCTCCAGCCACGTGCTCATCAGCATGCTTCGGACGTGCTCATTTGTTAAATAGTTGTGCCCCAATTGACCCTCTGGTCTGAATGTCATGAGAATCTTCTCAGAGGCCTTAGGGAAGCCAACAGTGAATCAGCAATAACATTTGTGAGTTGTTGGAAATAAAGGAAAACACCAGGTGACTTGAACCCATTTTGATCCAGCTCTTTTACAGTCTTTTTATTCATCTTGGACTTCATCCTACCTTAGCAATGTTCACTTATTCTGTCTGAAGAATTTTTATTTAAAGAAGCCAATTATAAGTTCCATTGACTCCCAAGTACCAGAAATACCCATTCCTCAATTTTGCTACCTAAAAATAAGATCCTATGTAATAAAAGCGTAATACACAAATCGAATGGTGGAATGACCAGTGGTGGGGAGTGGGCGGGGCCAATGAATAGGCAGCCAGGCCAGCCAAGGCACTTACCAGCGGGCAGAGGGAGGGAATGGTGATGGGGAGCAGGGGGTCTATGGGGGGTGGTGGCACCATCCCCTGATGGGCCCATCTGGTCACCTCCCACAGAGGGAGGCCAGGTGGCAGTGGCGGGCGGGATGAATGAGGCGGCACAGATCCCTGATCGCCTGTGCGGTTGCCTCCTGCAGAAGGAGGCTGGGTAGCAATGGTGGGTGATGGGGACAGCACCATCCCCTGATCACCCACCCATCTGGTCGCCTCCTGCAGAGGGAGGCCAGACTGTAGCTTAGGCCATCAGGAAGACATCCCCTGAGGACTTCCAGACTGTGAGAGGGCACAAGGCCCGGCTGAGGGACACCCACCCTCCCCCATGCACGAAAATGTGTGCTCCGGGCCTCTAGTATTTTAATAAGAGCCCACCCCTAAAAAATTTAATTTTGTTGTATGTAAAATTTTTGAAATTCCCAGTTTGGATTCTTTTTGTTTTGTTTTCAAATCATAAGAGAAAGTCACAGAGGTAGTAGAAGTGAGCAGCTGGGTGGCAGAGGCTCAAGAAACAAGTTAGAGAAGCAAAAGAAGGGCCCTTCAAGCTTAGGAGAGAGAAAGGCGAAGGTAACACGCCTGGGAGAAGAGGAGGGGAAGGGAAATTTTGTGCTCCGTGGAGGGAGAGCGCGCCTGGCCTTTGGATTCCTGACTGAACATTCCTGCCATCCTCTGTGCTTACCTTACATGCTTTTCTTTCAAGGTATTGCCTTTGGTCCTGTGCCTGCCTGCCTTTTAGCGTGGCTGTTTAAAAGCAACACCCTCCGGTTTCCATAGCAACACTCACTTTTCTTCTCATTAGCATTTTTTGGGGGGGGATTGCGTAATCAGAGCGTCTAGACTTTATGAACACTCTTCTGTTTTAGAATTTCATGCCCTAGAGCAGCGATTTTCAATCAACATGCCGCAGGAATTTTTAAAACATGCAATATCTGACTATTTAGTTAGGGGCTCTGACTTCTTTTCCCTTAAATTGTCAGACAAACAAACAAAAATGACAAAGGCCAACACAATAGTCATCTGGTATGAATGAATCAAAATTTCATAACTATATATATATGAAAAAATATATATATATTGTCAGGTCAGCAAAACATATTTTTTTGGTGTGCCACAGAATTTTAGTAATTAGTTTATGTATGCCATGAGACGAAAAAGGTGGCAATCACTGCCCTAGAGTCATGTTTGTGCTGTCTGAGCACTTCCAACCTAAGCTTTCTCCTCATTGAGCTTACTTCCAAACTTACTTTGGAAGTAAGTCTCACATTACTTCCAAAGTGGTTGCCTCACAGCAAGACTTCTCCCAGGCCTGGATCTGTATGTAAATAAAAAGTGAGGGTCCCACCAATGCTTGGGGACTCAGTGGCATCACCTGCCCTGGGGCACTGCCTGTGGGAACTTAGCTGTGGCTCTTAAGACCTTGCCCTTCTGTAGGGGACTGATAGTGGAATAGTTGGCATTTGGCTGTGAGCTTTTGTGACTCTCCTTACTCCTACGTGTCCTTTGCACTCCTCAGTTCTCTTCATGGAGACACCCCAGGGTGACTGTTCAAGTGTTATACAATTCAGTATTAGGACTGAAAATGGCAAAGCAGTTTATTTTCATTCCTAAAGTAACATAAGGCAAGAAGCTGCATAAATGTTTTCATGGTTTTCCTAAGATAATGTCATCTTTTTTTTTTTTTAAGAGATAGACATGCTTATATAGATGAGAATGTCTGTCAGTGTTGGTCTTGGACTTTCCTAAACAGGAAATAAACCATCCCTGACCTTGGGCAATGGTTCTTAGCAGCCTTGCGCGTTAGTTATGTCCTCGTTTCTCAGGTCCCAAGGCTTGGTGATGGCTTAGAAAGGTCATTGCAGAATGTCAGGGTGTGCCTTCTGTATTTGGCTCGAAATAATATGGAGACAGCTAATCATATTAAAGGTAGCCAGCTGCCACCAGCAGCTGGAGAATGTGACCGTCTCTTCACTTCAGGTTTATGTCCTGCCTTTAAAATTTATTTGAGGTTAAGATGAGATCCAGTTCCCTGTCCTTTGGATTTGCCCACCAAGCCTTATTCTCTTTTCACAGTCACTTCTCTTCGTTTCACCTTACTTCCACAGTCTAAGTGGTCACCCTGCTATCATTTTTGTCTCCCTCATTCATTTTTCTGGACTGGACAACAGCCAAAATGACCCTCTAA
Organism: Antrozous pallidus; assembly: GCA_027563665.1. NCBI lineage: Eukaryota > Metazoa > Chordata > Mammalia > Chiroptera > Vespertilionidae > Antrozous > Antrozous pallidus. Next base: position 57,461,136 of record CM050513.1, read on the forward strand.
AATTGCAGGCCAGATCACAGAATTCCCCTGCCTCGATGCATACACATTCCCTTGAATGCATACCTATTACATTTGGGATAAAACCCCAAATTCCCTATACTGAGAGCGAGGCCTGTGACGTATCTCTGGAATATCTCTTCAGTCATATCTCCTAACACACGACCCCTCTTCCAAGTTGTTTTCTGCCTCAGGGCCTTGGCACGTGTTTCCTCTGTAAGGACTACTCTTCTCCTTCCCTTCTCACCTGGCTGCCTTCCTGCCTTAAGTTAAATGTAACTTCCTCCAAGAAGTTTGCTCTAACATTCTCTTTTTTTTTTTAAAGCTTATTTTCACTATGTCAGATGTCCCCATTTCCTCTCCTCCACCCCTTTGCCCTCCCGCACCCAGCCCTCTTCCACCCTTCCTCTGGCCATCACCACACTGTTTTTGTCTATATGCTAATCCCTTCACCTTCTTTCATCCAGTCCCTTTTCTCCCCTCCCCTGGTAAGATTCTTGTTAGTTAGGGCTCCTTGTTACATTCTCTCATAGCTCTTGATTATTTTCCTTCTCGGCAGTTATGGAAATTTGTAGTTATCTCCTTAAATCTATGTCCTCACAGACTGTCAGGTATATGGGAGCTAGAGATATGTTTGTTGTGCTTTCTACTCTAGTCCCCACAACCTGCCACACAGCCCGATGTAAACTACGTGCTTCAATATTTGTCCAGTGAATATATAGATGGGTAGATTAGTGCTATGTTATCTTACTAGACAGGGTGAAATGGCAGGTCCCTGAAATAACAATAGAAGTAAGTGGATTCTAGGCCCTGTTCTGGCTTTTAGTAGTTTTGCTCCATTTGCCTTTTGTTTAAATTGGAGATAACGATATTGACCTACCTACTTTGGGGAGATATTACAAAGATCAAATAAGTCATTTTGGAGGTGAAAGTATTTGGTAACAGCAAGGAAGAGTGCGTTTTGTTCTTAATGTCATTGCCTTGCAAATGGTTAACAAAAGATAATGAGAACTGAAGGACCTGGAACTGGGCCAGGGCAAAAGCCTAGGGACAGAACGGCGCCAGTCTGGGGGTGGGTTGGGAGTGGAGGTGGAAGTTGGGTGAAGGAGGAGGTGGAGGAGGTGGAGGAGGTGGAGGAGGTGGAGGTGGTGGAGGTGGTTGAGCTGGAGATGGTGATGGTGGAGGTGGGGGAGGTAGAGATGGTGATGGTGGTGGGGGAGTTAGGGGAGGGCTGGAGGTGAAGGTGGTGGAGATGGTGGTGGAGCTGGTGGTGGAGCTGGAGTTGGTGGTTGTGGTAGTAGTGGAGGTGGTGGTGGTAGTAGTGGAGGTGGTGGTGGTGGTGGTAGTGGAGATGGTAGAGCTGGAGGTGGTGGTGGTAGTAGTGGAGGTGGTGGAGCTGGAGGTGGTGGTGGTAGTAGTGGAGGTGGTAGAGGTGGTGGTGGGGTGGAGGTGGTGGTGATGGTGATGGTGGAGGTGGTGGAGGTGGTAGAGATGGTGGAGCTGGAGAGGGTGGAGGTTATGGTGGAGGTGGTGGAGCTGGAGAGGGTGATGGTGATGGTGGAGGTGGTGGAGCTTGAAATGGTGGTGGAGGTGGTAGAGCTGGAGATGGTTATGGTGATGGTGATGGTGGAGGTGGTGGATTTGGTAGAGGTGGTAGAGCTGGAGGTGGTGGTGGTAGTAGTGGAGGTGGTAGAGGTGGTGGTGGGATGGAGGTGGTGGAGGTGGAGTTGGAGATGGTGGGTGTGGGGGTGGAGAAGGCGGTGATGGTGGTGGTGGTGGTGTGAGTGTATGTGTGGTAGAAGAGGATGTACAGAGCTGCGTGGGGTCATCCCAGTGAAGGTTTTCTTTGGCAGAGCACGTGTGGGATGTGAGATGGGTGGGTACTTTTAGTTTTACCAGTTGTCATCCTGTTTCCACTTAGAGGCTGTGTGCCTGGGTCCCAAGAGGAGAGGTCTTGAAATACAGTCCTGACTCTGCCACTGAGCAGGTCTGTGGACTTAGAAAGACATTGGACCTCTATTTCTTTGCCTCCTTAACTAAGAAAGAGATTGGTAAGGAAAATGTAACTATTTTTATTTTTCAGAGGGTTGTTATCAGGAAGGATTGAATAAAATAATGTATGTAAATGTGCTTTGGAAATGTATAAGGTATTATATGCAGAAAGTAGTGTCTAAATTTTGAATTGTGGAAGGGTCCCTTTAATAACTGTCTAAAGTCCCTCTTTTGCATGTATTTTATATGTAAATTCTGTGTATACATATTAAGTGAGTAATTAATTTCATTTGCAGTTAGGTATACTTAGGAACGCAGCAACTATTATATGTGACTTTTTAGGTCCCTTTGGGAAAAGAATGTCTATATTTTCTGATTGTTCTAAGGGCAGTATATTTTGACCAACAGCTCCTAGCAGAAGAGGAGTTCTTACTATTTTTGCATGGCGACTGCTAAAATGTATGCAATGTGTGTTTGTTTGTTTTTTTTTCAGTACAGAGAAATTATGAATGTAGGGCATAAAATATCTGGTAGAGAGATTGAGCTCACACCATTTGAGTAGACTACCTGTTGACATCCATCGATTTTAAATTGTACCAAATTTGGGCAGCAATAGTACAGACAAATGTTGCAGTGTGTTTAGAGGCCTGAAGTAACAAGAAAATAAAAAAATATATAAATCTTGCTATGTTTAAAGAAATGAAAAAAAAGACCTGAGATTAGAATCAGAGGGAGCACTCCTGAGGCTGCTGAGGGAGACAGAGACAGCTCATAAAGGGTTTCGTTCAGGTTAAGGAACTTTAGATTTTATCCCAAGTACATTGAGATGCCTTTGAAAGGATTTGGAGCAGGAGAGAGGATTCTGTCATGTTTGGTTTAAATTAGGATATCTCCAAGGGACCTCCCATTAATGATTGTTTTGGAGGGCAAAACAGCTAAAAATGCACCAGAGAGGTAATGTTGGGTAGTGGTTGAGAGGGGACTTGGAAGTCTCAGAGCCTGCATTCAAATCCTGTCTCTGTTAGTCAGCTTCTCAGTGCCTCAATTTACACGTCCATAAAATGGGGCCATTGACATTACATGTCCCTTTGAATTAGTAATATGCATAAAGCATTTAGAACAAATTTTGGCATGAATCATCAAATAAATGTCATGTTACTACTATTGAAAGTAAAAGATTTGAAAAGAATGACTTCAGTGACAACTACCAAAACATTAGTTGTAATATAGAACAATCCTGTATAATAAAAGCCTAAGTGGCATTGCGCGACGTCATCACAAGATGGCCAGCATGGGGGAGAGGGCAGTTAGGGGTGATCGGGCCCGCAGGGGAGCAGTTAGGCATAAATCAGGCTGGCAGGGGAGCAGTTAGGAGCCAGCAATCCCAAATTGTAAGAGGGATGTCTGATGTACTGGCAGTTGGACATCCCCCAAGGTGTCTCAGATTGGAGAGGGTGCAGGCCAGGCTGACGGACACCCCTCTACTTCCTACCCCCCCTCCACCCCCACCCCCCCGCACAAATTTCATGCACTGGCGGTCTAGTAGACAATAAGATGTAAACACAATATAAATTCCTAGGATAAATGCTACGAATATGATTACTTTCATTTCATTGTGCTGTATACCCTTGTTTTTAATATCTAAAGCCAAATAGCGTGGTGGTGAAAGTGTGTACAAAATTGTGTGCTGTGAGGTACGGCCAGGGGCTCCTGTCACACTGTTCTGTGTGACCACATGGACTCTGTGGCCGGAATAGAATATGTACAGCGAGCATTTGGGGGGGGGGGGGTTGGGGGCTGGGAGTCATTCACACCTGGCCTTGATCCAAGTCCTGTTTATTTTAAACTGTGTGAACTTTGGCAAGATTTGCAGGCGGAGGGAAGCTCAGCCCTGTGTTAAGAAATGTGGAACTTTTTAGGACCTTTGAGTGTGCTACACAATAATATGCAAAAAGCACTTTGCATGGCATTTGCCCAACGCGGACACTCTCACATATGGAAGTGGCTTCTGCTGTTTATTTTTTATCATCTCTGGTGCAATTCTTTTTCCTGTTTGCATTTCCCATAGCTCCAGTTCTGCATCTTCCCCTGTACATGGCAGTTTTAATGGAACCGTAAATAGTATTTGTAAGTTAAAAATTCAAGCTCATTCATTATCTGCTGAGATTAGTTGATACAGAAACAGTGAATGTTTGGCAGCTGTCAGTAAGTTGGAACCTTGAATGGTTGCTCTTTGGGGTTCCCCGTGAGTGAAATATGGACATATTACACAGCTTGTTGGAACTCAGGGAGAAGCAGTGGATTTTGCTTCTAACACTGCCCTTTGGACATCATCAGCAAATTCTGAGAGAATGCTTGCCTTCATTGCTGGATAAATGTACTCATAGGCCTTTCCAGAAGGGGAAGCTGGTTTAAGTAATTGTATCGGCTATGTTGATGTCATAGAATGTTTTGTTTTCCTGGAGCTATATTTAGCACCATTGTGGGGTCATTGTGGGTCAAAGTGGGGTCCTGGTAAGAGGGCAAAACAACCCAAAGGGAAAGTTGAGGATAAAAAGTTTGAAGGCCCTGCCTGGGTTTGGTGTAAAGTAGAATTTTCCCTGCTTCTACTGTGGAGCAAGTGACTGATTGATGGGAGCACTGTGGAGATGAAGGCAGCAGAGCGAGGACTTAGCATTAAATTAGCACAGATGGATTAACAGTCTGAGCCAAACTTAATGCTCCAGAGTCAGAGCCTATATTCAGTAATAAACCGTGCATAAAATCAGGAGGCAGTTTGCAAATTACCGTGCCCTGCCTCACGTTCTGTGAGCCCTCGAGGATGGACTCAGCCTTTTGGTGCATTTTTCTGGGATGTGCATAAGCCGCAGGCAAGGCTTGACCAGCAGGCATTTCTTGTATAAACATGTGTGGAAAGCCCACTGTGTGTGCAGCCCCGAGGCAGGAGAGGGAATGTTGCAGAGAGAACTGGGAAACACTGGTTAAGACTGGCCTCAAAGGAGCTTGTCTCTTGGGGGTGAGCGTCATGGATTGATTTCTAAGGGATTGTATAGAGAAAGGAGGAGAGTGCCATTTTATTTATTGCTGTGCAACGCAGTCTGCCCATCTTAGTGACTTAAAACACACACTTATTCTCTCACATTGTTTCTGGAGGCCAAGAATCCGGGAGCCGTGTATCCAGGGGCTTCTGGCCGAGTCTCATGCGTTGCATATTCAGAGTATGTTTCTCAGAACTACTCAGAATTACCCATAGTGCATCTGCATGCATAAATCTGTTTCACTGTTACGTGATCATTTTTGTTTTAGGGAAGGTTACTTTGAGAATTTTTTTCTCAATAGGAAAAGAAGTTAAGGGCTAAAGAGATCGAGATTTACAGAATTTTCCTCTGTGGATTTCAATAAGAAAAAATTTAAATTTAAGTATATTTTGTCATTGCAAAATAAAAATAAATTCATCTAAAATGTTAAGAACATGCTAAATATCATCAAAGGCCTAACGAGCATATGGAACCTCATAAAACCAGCAAATGTTTATAACAAATGCTAATCATATACCTGAGGATGTTTGCTGAGTAGCCAGCTGCTCTAGTTTCACATTATCTTATTTCTTCAGGCATGATACCTGTTTCTGATTTTTTTTTTTTTTTGGTGTGTGTGTGTGTGTTTGTTTTTTGGTTTTTTTTGTGTTTTTTTTTTGTTTGTTTTTTTTTACCAATATTGGCTCTTGTCTTCCAAATCACCGTATTTCAGACTGTAGTGCCATATCCAACTTTCTTAATGCAAACCTGCTCTGCAGAAGAAATGCTGCCTTCTTGTATTGCTTCTAGACCAGGGTTTCTCAACCTTGACACTGGGGGAGGGATGACTCTTTGTTGTGGGGAGGTGTCTTTTGCACTGTGGAGTGTTCAACAGGATGCTCGGCCTCTACCCACTAAGGGCCTGCAGCATCCCCTCATCTGGCTGCTACAGCCAAAGTATCTCCCGACAGCACCAAATGTCCCCTGGAATGGAACCACTCAAAGTGAAGAGTCAGTGCTGGCAGGAGAGTGGAAAATTAGATAATATTGATGTGTATGAATGGAGCAAGAAAAGGTCCTTGTGCCCAAAATTAGGTGTACATATTATTTTGCCAATTTTAAAAATATATTTTTTATTGATTTTTTTACAGAAAGGAAGGGAGAGGGATAGAGAGTTAGAAACATCAATGAGAGAGACACTGATTCAGCTGCCTCCTGCACACCTAATACTGGGGAACTGCCCACAACCAAGGTACATGCCCCTGACCGGAATCGAACCTGGGATCTTTCAGTTCGCAGGCAGACGCTCTATCTACTGAGCCTAACCTGTTAGGGCTGTTTTGCCAATTTTTATCAGGAGCCTCAATAAGGGAAAAGCTTTGGGAATGAATTTTATTATTTTAAAATATATTTTTTATTGATTTCAGAGAGGAAAGGAAGAAGGAGAGAAAGATAGAAACATCAGTGAGGAGAGAATCGTTGATCAGTTGCCTCCTGCACGCCCCACACCAGGACTCGAGCCTGCAACCCAGGCATGGGCCCTGACCAGGAATTGAACCCTGACCTCCCGATTCATAGGTCGATGCTCAACCACTGAGCCATGCTGGCTGGGTGGGAATGAATTTAGATCCCTAAATCATGTTGGCTAATTGGCGAATGACCTTTGTCAATCTTCTGTGACTCTCTTTTCTGTCTCTGTCAAAAACATTTTTCAGCTTTAAAATTAAACTTCTTTCTTTCCCCAAATCTGTTTGCCCTTTTACTTCACTTTGAAACTATGGCTTAAATCAATAATAAGAACAGCAGTAATAATCTTATATTGCTGGATTAATATTTACTTAAGCAAATCTAAAGATTTCCACTGTTTCATTCATAGAGAATGGCAACATCATTTTCACACGTTTGCTTTCTTTAGGAGTACGTTATATAATTGATACATTTCCTTAAAAATGAAGTCAAAGCAGTCGAGACTTTGATAACATGAGTACATACAACTGGCAAGCGAGCCACAGAATCAGAACGCTTGAGCGTTTTAAATAAATATCTCTCAGTAGGAATATCTGGGTTGTGATGTTCTGAATAACAGAGGTTAAAGCTGTAATTATTTTTATTTTTTTAAATATATTTTTATTTTGTTACAGAGAAGAAGGGAGAGGTATAGAGAGTTAGATGTTTCTCTCTCATTGATGTTTCTATCAGCTGCCTCCTGCACACCCCCTACTGGCGTTGTGCCCACAACCAAGGTACATGCCCTTGACCGGGAACCATCCTGGGACCCTTGAGTCCACAGGCCGACATTCTATCCACTGAGACAAACCAGTTAAGGCTGTAATTATTTTTATTTAAATAGCTCTGTAGGTGGAATCCATTTTGTATCATGGAATTTCAATTAACTTAAAACTTTAAGTAATTCTTAGGATTGTATGATACTATTCTATCTGGGAGAACCAAAAAATAAAATGAAATAAAACCCAAAACCCTTTATTAAGAAAACTATTGAATTTCCACTAAAACACTTTAAAAAAAAATTGAAATGATGTCCGTATTTCCCGCCATATAAGATGACCCCCAACTTTTCCAGTTAAAATATAGAGTTTGGGATATACTCGCCATATAAGACTACCCCTCTTGCAATGCACACCAAATAAAAATTTAAAAAACATCATATTTGATTTCAACCCCCAACTTCTGAGAAGATTTTCCTGGGTTAAAATGTCATCTTATACATCGGAAAATACGGTATGTTAAACTAAACAATAAAGGGTAAATGGGTGCTTTACTATGTCTCTGCCTTTTATATAGGAATAATTGAAATCTCTAATGGATTTTCTCAAAACACTTTTTAAAGTTGATTATTCTGAGTCACATTTCTAAAATACTAAAGTGGCTGACTTTCTTTACTATCACTAGATTTATTTCATTAGAACAGGTAGCTGTTTGTACATATTTATAAAAGCTGAATGTATGTCAAGCTTGCTAAGGTTTCTTTGCATTTATATTCTTTCCAAGCTGTTTTCAATTTTGCCTTTAGTAATGTGTTTTAAAAGGCATGAGTTGTTTCATCAAAAACAAAGTCTTTGAAAGAAGCCTAAAGATCATACATCATTCATGCACCTGCCAGCCTTGAAGTATGGGGAATAGGGCTCCGAGCTATTACATTAGTTTGTCACTAGCAGACAGTCAAGCTCATTTAGAACAGAGCACTGATTTATCACCCAAAGCCCTTGTATCTGTGCTTTTGTGCATAAACCTCCCTGGAAGGTCTTCTCTTTCAACTACTGACACTTACAGGTCTTGTAATCACTATTACCCTCTGACCACCAGACTCCCTGCCTTTCCCGGGGCAGCACGCATGGCCAGCAGCTGTCTTACAGCTGGAAATCCCTGGTTCCCAGTGAATTCTGTTGAGTTTATTCTTTTTATCTCAGTAGCCCTCTCTCTAGGCCTGTCATGATCTCTGCTCTCTGACCACCTTTCCAGGTGGAAAATTCCAGAGCAAGGTTTCTCTCTAGGTTAGTAGATCGTATCTCCGAAGTCTTTAAGGTAACAATGGGGAACGTTGGTGACCCATGGACCACACTTGCTCCTAAGTGTATGTTATTTGGCCCATAAGTGTATGTTTTTAAAATTGAGAAAATTTTCATAATATAAATTCTTGGCTTCTTTTAAAATGCCAGGGGGCTTTGCAATACTGCGCCATATTCCCATCATCAGCTGGGGCTGGGTTGCGGCTCCCCCTTAAAGGGACATGCGCTCTTCAATTTGCCGCTAGCACTACTGTACCCTAGATATGACCTCCTGGGCCAGGATGCTCGAAGGAAAACCAAGGCCTTCCTCCCAGGAAGTTGTAGCAGTGAGGAGTCACTTCCTGGTCTGCCACTTTCTCTACAATCAAATGCTTCTCCTCTGGAATGAAACTATATACTGCTTGGAGTGAAATAAAGAGTGATGAGATACGTATTTGAAAACAACTTGCAAAAAGTAGTCACAAAGTCAGCACAGCAGGGAGCAATTAAACAGAGAAGGGGAAGCAACAAATGGCAGCTGTTGGCAACTCCATGTCTGAAGGTTTTGTAGTTTAAATAGAAGTTATATTATCCAGGTACGGTTTCCAGGACTGGAACTTAATCTGTTAGAATTATTCCTTTTAGTGCTTTATAATGACAACAGGCATTCAGTGAGAGACGACTGCTGCCCAAGGCACTTTGCAAAAAAATTCTAGCTAATCCTCATAAAAGCTTGGAAGCAGGGAGGTTTGTCTCAAGTCAGAGGAGAGAAACAAGGTTCATCACTTATTTTGCTAATAAGGGGACAAGGTGGGGTGTAACAAGTCTTTCCATGTCTGAGTTGATGCTGTTGGTAGCCAACCTCACCACCTGTCTCAGTAAATTTCCAAGGTCATTTTATTCACTGTGTTTTCCTTGGGACTAGGAAGGCCTGGGGCTCAGTTTGCTTACCTGGAGAAGTGGAGGTGTCAGGTTACTCTCCCCGCTCAGGATTGGTGGCCTGTGAGTGGAGCCGATGCCTGTGGAAGTGTTGGATTAAGGACAGAACTAAATAACCGAAGAGGCACAACCCACCTTCCCACCTGCGAGTTCACATTGGCTGGTGTCCTGGCCAGTTCACCTCACAGCAGCAATGGGAACTGCTGTACGTGGGAGAAGAGGATGTTGGAACACAACCCTCTGGAAGTGGAGGTTATGGCTTTGTTGGAAGTTTAATCTTTACTCTTAGAAGGAGAAGGAGCCCTGGCTGGTTTGGCTCAGTGGACAGAGCATCAACCTGTGGACTGAAGGTCCCAGGTTCGATTCCGGTCAAGGGCACATGGCCAGGGTGTGGGCTCGATTTCCAGTGGGGGACATGCAAGAGGCAGAAGAGGCAGCCGATCAGTGATTCTCAATTATCATTGATGTTTCTATCTCTCCCTCTCCCTTCCTCTCTGAAATATATAAATATATATATATATATATATATATATATATATATATATATATATATATTAGAAAGGAGAAGGACAAGGCCTGCCACATCTTTCAGCAGTAAATCCTGGGCACAGCATCAGACAGGGATTCCATACTTTCTAATTAGGTTATCGCCAAGTGACCTTCAACAACTCGGACAATTTTCTGTAATTCAGCTTTCTCATCTGAAAGTTGAAATGGTTCATCCAAACTGATTTTGAAGTCCCAGCTCTGATTTTCTACAGTCGTCTGTGTTAGGCACATTGAATTGTGGGCCTCTTTTGTTAGTTTCCTTTTTCTTTGTATTGATTATGGTGAATATTTATCCATGTTTTAAGCCTTGTAAGGAATGCTTCCAAAAGCATCAATTGGTTCAGCACCCCCACTCCTCTTCTCAAAGGACAAACACGGACTTGCCACCTTCTCTTCCAGCCACCTGTGCTTATGACAACTTCTTGTTAGCACAGCCGTTATTCTTTGTTAAATTTTGGACTGTCGTCTAGTAAGTGGAATTGAACCCTATGGGGGAAACCAAGGCCCGAGGTAGGGCTTTGTGTCTTGGGAATTGAGGAGCCGGGTGCCGAGTTTGGGTGTCGTGATAGCTTTTTTATTCTCTTCATTCAGTTTATCTGCTTTCTGACTTCATAGGAATGCAAAGCATTGAAGGCTTTAAAAGGATTTTTTTATTGTTGACAGAGTTTTTTCATCTGCTATTGTTCCATGAGACAATGAGCAGTATGAATTTAGAAGAGGAATGAGGCCACTACTTGCTCAGCTGATGGGAATGAGCAAGCTATTCAGAGCTCAGATTCCTTGTGGCAGATGTGAAATGATCTTTTTTTGTCATTCACTGAGACAATTAACTTCCTCCCAAACGGGGCCAGTGCAGTTATTAAAGATGATGCATCATGCTGTTTAAAATGCGAGTCGCCACAGAGTTCATTTTGAAAATAGAAGCTTTAGTGTCTCCGTTGAACCTGTTAGAGCAGCAAGAGGGACAGAAATGTGAACCAACGGCTGATTCCAGAACTAGTTGTGATTGTGACCAGCATATATTTGGAGATCAGACCTTGCTTTTTGTACCCTGTCTCCACTAGCACCCTCTCCACCCCCAACGCATGTTTTCCGGTTGAATGTTAATGAGGAACTGGAATTGACGATCACATGCTTTCTGGAAGCTTGTTTCTTAATTGAGTCACTTCCTTAAAAGGCACCTCCAGCACCTCTTCCAGGGATATATTTCCCCCACAGTAATTACCAGCTTAGCTTTGACTTGATACAGTTTTAACCAATTTGTATTTATATATAATTCGAGGCAAATAATGAGACATTCATGACACCTCTTTATGCGTGCAGATTAGAGGTAAGGAAGACATGAAGTCCTTAAACTGGCTTTTAGATGATATCCTCTTGGAAATCCTATTAATGAAAAAAAAAATACTTTTTGCTCTCTTGCTGCCCATCATCTCTATCTGGAGGGAGGGTGGGGGTGGCTAGTATTTAAAGTTAAAGCACCTCTGTTTTACCAAAGCAGTGAAATTATAAAGGTGTTACTGCTGGGTCATAAAACTGCCAACAAGCGTTGAAGCATGTAGTATCATCCACCCTTATTTCCTTATTTGTTTAAGGCCTCAAGAAGACTTAGATGAACAGCATTTCACTTTTCCTTTCAATTGGGTAGTAGACACAGAGCAAACTGAGATTAGAAGAGTTTTATTTATTTTTAATCCTCACCTGAGGTTATTTTTTTTATTGACTTTTAGAGAGAGTGGAAGGAAGGGGAAGAGAGAGAGAAAAACATCTATGTGAGAGAGACACATTGATTGGTTGCCTCCCGAATGAGCGTGCCCTTGATTGGAATCAAACCAGGGACCCTTCAGTTCACAGGCCAATCCTCTCTCCCCTGAGCCACACCAGCCCTGGCTAGAAGAGTTAGCTTTAAACGGTGAGCAAACCTGGCTGGAAGCTGGAGGAATGGCCTAAGGGAGCGGGGTAGCGGGCAGAGAAATGTTGCGTTGACAGATGGTCTCTGAAAAGCAAACCTTTACAAGGAATGTTGTGTAGTCAGTTATGAAAAACAAAGCTTTTCCACTTCACAGTGATACGTAATGAACACGCCCACGCTGGCTGGTTGTGAAAGAGACTCTAGGGAAAGGGCCTGCTTATCTCTCTGTTTGCTCACACCTGTTTACCAGTCTCTGGGCCTCATCCTGTGGGCCTCAGTCAGGACTGAGTTCCTACTCTTGGGGCTTTGGTCAGTCTGTGAGGGTAGAAAGATAACCTGAATATCCTATCTAATAAAAGAGTAATATGCAAAATGACCACCATTCCAGCACACAAGATGGCTTCTCCCATGTGGACACAAGATGGCTGCCACAAGATGGCTGGCAAGGGAGGACAGTTGTGGGCAATCAGGCTAGCAGGGAAGGGCAGTTGGCGGGGAGGGGGATCAGGCCTGCAGGAGAAGGCAGTTAGGGACAACCAGGCCTGCAGGGAAGGGCAGTTAGGGGTGACCAAGCTGGCAAGGGAGAGCAGTGAGGGGTTACCGGGCCAGCAGGGAAGGGCAGTTAGGGGCAATTGGGCCAGCAGGGGAGCAGTTAAGCATTTATCAGGCTGGCAGGGGAGTGGTTAGAGAGTGATCAGGCTGGCAGGCAGAAGCAGTTAGGGGCAATCAGGCAGGCAGATAAGTGAGTGGTTGGGAGCCAGCAGTCCTGGATTGTGAGAGGGGTCCCAGATTCGAGAGGGTGCAGGCAAGGTGCACAAAATTCATACACCCCCCAACCCCCATGTATGAATTTTGTGCACCAGGTCTCTAGTGTAATTATAATACATAGTAGTCTGTGGTGCCTCTGAGTCAGAAAATCAATGGGAAGTACCAGCGAGAGAGAAACTGGGACAGGGCTTTGTGAAGTGGTTTTAAGTTGGCCTTGAAGAAAGGGTGAGTCTTGATGCTTAGGAATTCACCTTTTTTATATATAGTGCATGTTAAATATATTTGATTACTAAGTGTTGTTCCTGTTACCAAAACTGAGATTTTGAATAGTATTAAACACATTAGTGTATTTTTTATATCATGCATTCTCAATGGGATGATAAAACTGCGGTGGAGGCAAAAATTGGTTCTTGGGGGCAAAAGGTTTTGGAGTCTCCTCCAAAGAGCAACTCTCCCTGAAAAATCTTTTTCCTTACTGTTCAATTGCTCTTATTGGGAATAACTGAAATGTAATGTTTTTAAGGAAAACATTAGTGAAAAGATGGAGAAACCCTGCTTTAGCTAATCATTGCCTCTCATGCATACACAATAAATGTCACTTTCTTTCACACATCACTACTTTTGTAATAAATAATAGTGTTCATAATGGTGTCACATGTGAAACAGTTTGTTTCTTTTCACTCTTTAGCATCATCTTTCTTATCATAAAACATTTGATGAGATGCATATGGTGTGGGATTAAAAACAGTGCCTGGTGAATGCTGTATAAAAGATTCTACATCCTAGCCGGTTGGGCTCAGTGGATAGAGCGTCGGCCTGTGGACTGAAAGGTCCCAGGTTCGATTCCGGTCAAGGGCATGTACCTTGGTTGCAAGCACATCCCGAGTGGGGCATGTGCAGGAGGCAGCTGATAGATGTTTCTCTCTCATTGATGTTTCTCTCTGTCTCTCTCCCTTCCTCTCTGTAAAAAATCAATAAAAATATATTTATTAAAAAAAAGATTCTACAAAGACTATTGGTCCATTTGGATATGTTGTGCTTCATACTTGGTGAGGAAGGAAAATCACAGAACTGCTTCTGTTTGTGCTTTTGAAGTATATGCCATAACTTTGGGAGAGTGAAAACGTTTCTAAAAGATGGGGACTGAGGAATTTGCAGTTTGTTGTACTTTTTTATTTTAATAATTAATTTAAAAGATTGATTTTTTTTTACATGAGGGTAATGGTCCTGGGGATCTAAAGATAGGTTGAATGAGAGCCAGGAAAGGAGCTTGAAGGCTCATGACAAATGGATGAGGTTGTAGATGCTTTACTTATGCAAAGCATGCTAGGTGACGGCCTGCCCTGGTGCAAGCCTCCTGAGAGGGCTGAGGTGCATTGCCATAGAACAGTAGGATGCAGGTGCACCGTGTATGTTCTGTATAGATTCAGGGAGGTGAGGAGGAACGTGCCAGGAGCAAGCAAAGTGGTCTAATTTGGAGAAGAGAAGTTGAGGAAGACATAATAAAATGAGTTTGAACTTCAGCATGAAGGACATAGAAACAAAAAAGAGGCTCCATGCAATGAGCATTGAATCCAGACCACAAATGGCTGGATCTGTGTTCCTGAGGCTTCACAAGAGTTTTCAGTTTGGAGCCACTTTATAAAGAGCCTCTTTCATGACCTGATTTTATCTCTTCAGGATGATTTATAGTCTTTATCTATTTTGGAATAGGTAGGGAAATAAAATAATTTTTAAACACACAACTAGGAGTATTTGGGTAACAACTTCGAAACCAGTTGTCTTCACTGTCATTGAACACCGGCCACTATTCATCTTCCCTTTGTTCTTAACCAAACCAGGAGAAGGAAGTTATGCATCTGACAAAAATTCCTTAGGACCATTGAAAGTATATATATATTACACAACTATTAAAGTAGTAGCATCTTTTAATTCCTTTATTTGTTAAATATTGGATGCTGTCTTTCATCATTCTTTTTGCTAAGTGCTAGGGATGCTGTGGTAAATAAGACACTTCTTCCCCTTCTTTCTCCACCCCAATCCCACCACTCCACCACTCCATGCACATGAGTTCACATGCCCGAACACATATTAAGCTTGTTTCTTCTCTGAAGTTGGAGGCAGTAGGGGTTATTTGATTTTATAGGACTTTTTCACATCTTTGAGCCAATGGGTAAATTGCTCTTCTGATCACATCGACATGTTAGATCATGTATGGCCACTTAAAGACGGTGTGCAGGAGGCAGCCGATCAGTAATTCTCATCATTGATGGTTCTATCTCTCTCACCCTCTCCCTTCTTCTCTGAAATCAATTTTTAAAAAAGTTTCTTAAAAAAAGACAACAGGATTCATAGGTAATTTAGTACTTTAGCATAGTCTGGAAGATAAAATCGATTATTGTGATGAAATACCATGTTTTACATTAAGAGCAAGTAGACTACAGTCCTGGTTTATAGGAATTGAGGAGATAGGACTTTGAGGGCTAATCTGGGACAGCTGGTCCCCCTATTTTAGCCTACTTATTCTACTACTGACTTGAATCAGTTTATTTTTTATCATGCAGGGATATTTTCCAGGAACATCCTACCACAGTAGCTTTTGTTGACCTTCCTTCTCTGGATAGTGATGGCTCAGAGGAAGCTGCATTCGCCCAGCGGATGCCTGATCTCTGAAGCATATGCAGAGCCTGTTATGGTCAAAATATACAGCAAGTTAATCAGTCATCTTATTCACAAACTTCCTGGACTGTAGCCCTTCAGAAATGCATTAGTAAGTTAGAAAGTCTTTTGGAAAGGTAGGATGTAAGAATTTTGCACTATTTTTATTATTTGCTGATGAATTCATACTTTGTGTCAATGCAGAGAGGTTATGTTGCAACCAGCAGACAAAAATACATGCCATTTAATGAAATGAAAATTGGGCTCATGACCCTTCTTATGACGAAAAACTCTTCCTCCTCATTTCCTCTGTCACGGTCCTGGTTCCGCTGTTAAAATTCATTCTCGGCCATTTACAGCCTATTTCTGACGACAGCCAGGATTCTGGAACGGTGGGACATTTTATTCTCTAGATTGAAATTCAGTAAGGAAGGTAAACAGCTCTGGAATTTCCAACAATTTCTGAGATTTAGGAAGGTCCCTCTATACCCCCGGGTCATGGTTGGGGGAGTAGTGAGTAGTCCGCCTCAATTGCTAAATTTGTAACAACTGTGTCTTTCACTCTCTCCTGATGGTGAGCTTCAGAAATACTTCCCTACAGTAATTTAACATGTATTCCTATAGATATAGCTTTTTAAAATCCTCCCAGCAAACATTAGCTCAATTGATAACAAGTCAGAGATATTCAGGGGACTAAATATGTCTGACCGTCATCACTCAGAAGTATATCTTAGGGCCTCTTGTCATAACTGTGAAATTTTTGCTACCTTAAAAAGGAAAAAAAAAAGTGTTTCTTTTACTGCTTAGGACATGTATTGAGAGATTCTTGAGCCTGTGATAGAATTTTAACCCCAAGTTACTCTTTCTTCCCTGAGGTCAGCATTTCATTCAGTATTTGCGTGCTATATGTCAGGCACTATACCAGTCTCTGAGAACACAAAATCAAATAAGAGTCTGTCTCTGCCTTCAGGTACTTTTATTACTATAATAGTGCAAAGGAGCATGTATGAGAGTTGGGTGTTGTTAGACTCAACCAGAAATTGATAGCCACCCAAGGAGAGTTTGTTATATGATGTTGGGTTTGTCCAGACATTTCAAGGGTAAATAGGTCTTGGAAAGAGTTGGAATTAGGGTAGGGACTCAGACTCCACTTAGATTCTCTTGGTTTCTAATCTGTACTCTTCTCTTACATAATCTGCTTCATTTCTGTTTTGTTTCTGTCTCTCTCTCTTCCCTACCTTTTTCTTTCATTTTCTATGGAACAGCCTAATTGGCTCAGCTAGGGTCAGCTGGCTATTTCTAGCTCAATCAGCTAAACAGGGAACAACTGTTTGAGTGGGATGGCAGAGGATAGGAGGGAAAGACAATACCTACAAGAAAGTCTGGACAGATAAAACACGTATGTCTCTGCAAGGTCTTCGCTAAACAGTTCACATTCACTTGTTCTCTGAATCTACATATTGTCCGATTTTATGGCTCAAGGAACGGGGTTTTAGGAATTAACATATCCAAGTCATATAATTAGTAAGTGGCAGAGCTAGAAAACCAGTCCACGTCTCTGGTCATCTTCCTCAGTGTCACCACTAACTACCTAAGGTTACTCTGCAGTGTTTAAAAACCACCGTGAAGCCACCTGAAGACAATGTGGTACTTACACTGAGCATTCAAGAACCTGGGACACTTGTCAGACAAGAGGAAGTTAGATTGTTCCCAGGCCTGAGTGAGAGAACTGTGGTGGATAGAGATGCTGCTTTCCATACACCACAGGCTGTGTTTTATGCTGAGAATAGAGGGTATGAGGAGAATGGATGGGGAGGCTGAGGATGTGGAAAGGGGCCAGATCATGAAGACATTTTTATGGCAAGTTAAGGAGTTTACATTTTATTCTGGAACTACAGGAGTCTGTTGGAAGGAATTTGAGTGTGGGAGAGACATGGCCATATTTATGGTTGGGAAAGGTCAGTCTGGCCACACTGTACAGACTTCTGGAGAGGTGGGCAGCTAGGTAGGTGGTTTATGCAGCGATGTGTGGAGGAGGTGATGAAGGCCTGAATAAGGCTCAGGAAGTGGGGGATTTTAGTCATGGTTGTGAAGTGGAACGTACTGACTGGGAGACTGGATGTGGGTGAGAAGAAGAGGCTAGGAGGACAGGGATGTTCCTTGGAATGCTTGGTCCACTAAGGCAAGAACACCGGAAGGAGGACCATGTTTGAAACAGAGGTGTAGCGAGCAGGAGGCAGGGAACAAGAGTATGCATTTGGGCGGCTTGATTTTGTGCAATATGCAAATGCGGACATTCTGAAGGCAATCAGAAAGGCAGGCCAGACACCCCAGAGACCTGCCTGGAGATCTGACTATGGAAGGGCTCAGTGCTGAGGTCTTCAATGCAGCCTTGGGAATAGAGAACTCCCAGGGCAAGTAGAGTAGGAAGAAAACAAGCCAGACTGGGAGCCCCAGGGAACAGCAGCATTTGAGGCTCACTTGCAGCCCCCACATTAAAGGCTGGTTGAGATAGGGAGTTTCAGTTAATCATATTTCCATTTCAATTTGCTGTATGTCAAGTATGATTTACCAGGTGTCAGAGAATTATCTTAGCAAGACAAGCGCCGCTCTAAAGCCACATTCCATGTAAATTAATCTTAGCTCTGAAAGAAGTTGAGTTTTTGTATTAACTGGAGGCGGGTGGGGACAGTTATAGACTCAACAGCTGGAAAAAAATCCTTAGAACCTTCTTGTCAATGCAGGGAGCTCGGAGTACTCATGAAGGTGACAAAGCCACTTTTGGACATTTTCAGTAAAGAGAATTCCCACTTTCTGAAGTGATTCATTGCTTTGCTGTGCAGCTTAATCTGATGATGTCAGAATCGCCTGTCTGCCACCTCTGGATCCCCCATTGGCCTTGGAATTGCCCTTCTGCACAGCAGTGTTTCTGGGTTGAGCGAGCATGACCCTGGCCCATCACGCCCATTTTGCTGGGTTTGTCAGTATTAGTAGAACACTATTGAGTGAGCTTATTAGAAGGCAGAAGGTGGTGCTCAGGTGAAGATTCTCCTAGAGATGCGCTAGTCTCTGACTTCAGCAGCCATTGCTCTGCTGCCTATGTTTGGGGCTCACTTTACATGTCCTGTTCCCACATTCACTAGTGCCTACTATTCAATATACTTTTTTCTTTGGAACACTGACTTATTTTTCTTGAAGCCAATAGACACGCCAATAAAAATATTTTATGTTTTAAAAAACAAATAGGTAGGCTTAGAACTCAGTCATTATCCTCGTGTCCCCTATGGGACATAATGGAGGGCATGAGTTCATTTGTTCACTCAGCCAGCATTTATTGAGTTCCCACCCCCTGCCGTGTGACTTGAAAGTGCATAAAGCATAACCAAAATCAACAAATAGCATCATGGAGCAAATCTATGTTTAACTAATTGAGATATATTGGGAGCCCACTTTGTCCTGTTATTTAAGGACTAGAGGCCCAGTACATGTGGGGTCCCTTGGCCTTGGCCTGGCTTATGAGGATTGGGCCAAAACCAGCTCTCTGACATCCCCCAAGGGGTCCTGGATTGCAAGAGAGTGGTTCTCTGGTGACACACCCTGGAATCAGGCTCCCTGCTTTCTGGTTCCATGTGTGTCACCTGAGAACCACAGCTGTGTTGAGCAGCTGCCCCTGGTGATCAGTGCGTGTCATAGCTATCTGTAGGAGCGTCTGCCTCCTGCATGTTATAACTACTGGTTGGGTGGTCAGACCGTTGGATGATCACTTAGGTTTTTATATATATAGATTAGTGGCCCAGTGCATGAAACTCATGCACAGGGCATGGTGTCCTTCAGCCTGGCCTGCACCCTTTCCAATCTGGGGCCCCTCAGGGGCTGGTTGATTGGGCCTAAATTGGCAGTCAGACATCCTTCTCGCAATCCAGGACCACTAGCTCCTAACCACTCACCCTGCCTGGCCTACCTGATTGTCCCTAACCACTCTGCCTGCTGGCCTTCTCGCCCCAAACTGCCCCCTCTTGCTGGCCTAATCGCCCCCAACTGGCCCCTTAACCGATCTGCTTGCCGCCCCCCCCCCCCCCCCCCCAGCCTCATTACTCCCAACTGCCCTCCCCTCCTGGCCTGATCCTCACTATCCTCCTCTGCCTCTGCTCTGCCCTGGCTTTGTCCGGAAGGTCTCCCAGTCTAATTAGCATATTACCTTTGTATTGGTATAGATAATATTGGGCATCCAGTTAGAAATAGTTTACATTCTTGTCAAGGATTTGTCTCATTGTACTTTCTAGCTTTTTGAGGCTGGAGACATCAATTTGCCTAAAATGGAACCCAGATTGGCCTTTCTGGGGCCTCAGTTTGAACTAGCATGTTCTTTCCCCTGTACATTGGGAGACCTGAAGTGTTCACTGAGATTTGGGCCCTGGGTTGGGCCCAAAAATAAAATAATGTTAGATCAAATAACAATCAGCTTATCAAAGGGTTACAGTTTATATTGTTCAGGCTTTAATCTGGAAATAAACAGACTTTCTCTACAAGTTAGTGTTGAGGAGGGTGAAGATTTTCCAAAGCAGACTGTTTTCAGTTAAAGTCTGTGTTTTTGCTTAAAAACAAAAAAGACTAAAGTAATGAGGGGAAAATTAATTTTTGCTCTTAGCATACATACCCTTGCAGTAATGCCGTGTTTGCCTCAGAAAAAGCGTGTTGGAGTGCTGAAATCATGTGACATGTCACAAGTCCTTCTTACAATACCTGTGTTGTATTTATGGCCTGTTGTGCAACTAATTACAAGAGCAAGGGAAGAGCTCTGATTATATGGGGTTTTTGAAAAATCTGCTGATTAAAAATGAATTTATTTTATATCTTTTGAATTAGAGCACTTTTATCTTTTGGTTTTATTTTATTAGTTCCAGGCATTTTAAAGTTCACACTTTTAAATTACACACTTGAAATTGGCTCTCACTTTGCTTTAAAAAAGTCATTTCTCTCACATTTCTAATGGTATGGATACATCTGGTGAATAAAGAAAGGAAACCTTATCTTTAGAAATATACTAGCTTCAAGCACATTACTCCACCCCCCCCTTTAATTGCCAACAGAAGTTAGCAGTAGTATATATATATATATATATATATATATATATATATATATATATATATATATATATTCTAAACCTGCAAAAGATATTTTTCTGCTTTATTTAAGGTAAAACTACCAAACTTAAAATCTTTGGGGGGAAGGTCTTTATTTTTATCTCACTTGGCCCCAACAGAGTAGCCTGTGGCTTTGTGTGGGAATTTCTCCAGTCTCTGGCCAAGCACAGACTTCCTTATTTAAATACGGAAGTTGGACTTTGGTGATGTTAATGGTTTTTACCAGAGGACCCATAGAATAACTGAAAGGAAGTATCCAAAGGCAGCTTTTTTATTTTTATCTTTACTGTGTTAAAAGTTCATTTCTAAACAGCCAGTACAAAGATATCTGTGTGGAGAGATCTGCAGGGCAACACCATATCTTCTTTTGATCATTTTAATCCTCAGTTATTTAATTACATTGGTGAGATGGATAGATGCTGACGATGGCCATCAAATGCTAGCAGCAATGGATATCCAAAGCTGATGTTACTAATAACATCAAGATGCACATTAAATTCAATCCAAGCCTACATCTCCTTCCTTTGCTTCACTTACACATCATGTATAATCATATGAAATTTTCAGCCTTTGACTTACAGTTCCAGAGGGTACAGACTAATAGTTAAGTTCAAGGGTCAGCACACATTTTCTGTAAAGGTGCAGATAGTATGTAGTACAGGTTTTGGGGGCGCAAGACAACCTCTCAAGACTTTTAACTCTGCCACCGTAGCGTATGTGAACAAATGAATGTGGTTGTGTCCCAATAAAACTGTATGGACACTGAAATGTGAATTTCATACACTTTCTACATGTCACGAAATGTTCTTCTGATTCCTCCCTTCCCCTAACAATTCAAAAATGAAAGAACCATTCTTAGCAGTGACTTGGATTTGGCCCACGTGCCATAGTTTGCCCACTTGGTTAAGTTGAAGTTGTCTACCACTGCCTTTGCCTCATCCCACAGAACTCTGCACCACCTTTAAGCCTTGTTTCATTTTCTCATCTCCCTTTATAGTCGGTGTTCCTCTTTTGGTTCCTTCTGCCAGTAGAAACCTGAGAGTCACCCTCTTTGCTCCTCTGTCTTCCGCCACCCACATGCATTCATTCGCCTCCTCTCAAACCCTCTCTGCCCCTCCACACAGAGCCATTGATGGGTCTACAGCCTCTTGGTCACCAGGACTATTATTAGAGACGCTACTGACCTCTTTGCTTTTGTCATTGATCCTCTATACTCCATTGGGCCACTGTTCTTATTCTCCTAAGTAATTTTGATTCTACCAGTCCTGTGTTTAAGCATTCTTAGATTCTTCCCATTGGACATGAGCTCAACAGGATAAAGTTCCCACAGGATTTCCTGATCTGGTTCTGATGTAGGTCACTGACCAAGCCTACACTTGGGCCACATCCAGCCCCTCTTTGAAAGCCCACATCGCCCTATTTTTACTGGCTGCTCCTTTGCTTGGAGTGCCTTTTCTTGTCTTTCCTATCAATTTCCTCCCTCATTCTACACGACTGAGCCCCCTGCTACCTTATCTGGGACACTTTCCCTCCCTCTTCTTTTGCAGAATTGTCTTCCCCTCTGCTTTCTCAGATCCCCTGTGACATGAACCTCGAGAATGGCATCAACCAGAGCAAATTGTGGTTATTTATAAGAAGGTCTCCCTATTACCAATGACTGTGGGGCTCCTTAAAGCAGAAAGCATGTCCTAGTCTTGGTTTATCCCTATTTGGTTACACAATAAATATTTTAAAGTAATTATTTCGGTCAATATGGTGAATATATACTGTCCATCTAATTGTTGTCTTGGTTTATTTATGAAGTCACAGAGATCTATTTCAGGGTTGCAGAGTCAATGCTTTTGGGGCCAGGTTGGTGCAGAGGTGGACAGCGTGAAGTCTGGGTTGAGCTAGTGAAGACATGTCCCATCTCTTGGGACTGCCTCGCCTCCCCTCACATCCAGCTAAATGTTGTCACACAAGAGTTTGTCGGGTGTTTAGCCAGATGCATTAGTTGTCAAGATAAATGGGAAATTTTAAGATTTTTAAATGTAAATATCCCGATTTTTAAATGTTGACAACTAATTCACCTTTAAAAAAAATTGGCTGGTGTGGCTCAGTGATTGAGCGTCAGCATGAACCAGGAAGTCATGCTTCAGTTCCAGGTCAGGACACATGTTCGCATTTGGGGCTTGATCCCCAGTAGAAGGCTTACAGGCAGCAGCTGATCTATGATTCTCTCTCATCATTGATGTTTCTATCTCTCCCTCCCCCTTCCTCTCTCTGAAATCAATAAAACATATTAAAGCAGCAAGAACAAAAACACTTTGTAGGCAAAAATTTAAAAATAGCTGCCGGAACGTGAGTCCCAGGACCCCAGTTTGTAACTCCTTGATTAGTCACATCTCGCCATAAATGGGGCCTGGGAACCGGAGAGTCCGTGATGGGAGAAGACCTGCAGGCGTGTGTTTATCTTGCCTTCTCAACCATGCTCTGTCCTCCATGTGTTGGCACTTACTAGTAGTCATCTTCCAAAATGCGAAAGCCAAACACTAGGAAATTCCATTCCATACTGTGCTTTTTCCTCCCTGGTAACACTCAACTGACTGTTCACTGAATGGGCGGGAGGGCCTCTGTTTCCCCTCTGCCCAGGGTGGCAGAGGCTGTCTGGGAGAAGCTGTTATTCTTGATGAAATGCTGGCTACTTTTTCTGAGGCTTAGTTTCCTAGTCAGAGCCTTGCTTTTCCAGTACAATCGAGGAGTGGTTATTTGCTCCCTTGGAGCTAGGAATTCATTTGTCCTTATGTTCCAGCTTATCTGGGGGGTCAGGAACCACCTAAGAGAATCACAGGAAGCATTGCCCAAGAGGTTACCTAAAAGAGGGTTTTAATAATGGATAGCTGTATTTGGTCTTCCATAAAGGATTCATTTACACCCCTCTCCCTACAGCCTTTTTCTGTCTGCTTCTGTTGTTCCTGAATCCGCACCGTCTTACCTCACGCAATGGCCTTTATAGAACACTTCCTTTCTTACCTAGTGCAGTCGCTGCCTGCTTAGAAGTGTTAACACTTAGTGTCAACTTTTTAGCCTAAACTGTTCAGGTCCTTCTTCTCTTTAAAAAACAAAACAATATAACAACAACAACAACACAACCCAAATGAAACCAAGGTTGGTCTTTTTCTGTAGACCTGGGACCAGAGCTCTGGAATCCAGGAGCCCTGGGGCCAGAGACGAATCTGTGGGCAGGTCCGGGTGGGAATCGAGCAGCGGCTTGTTCATAACTGTGAGAGGGCTCACCTGTGTGCATGTCATCGTCACATGTGTGGCTTGAGTGTTGCAATAACTTTGAGGAGAGGACTCAGAGGAGCGGGTGGCCTGCTCAGGGTCCCTGTTCTGGGAAGTGTCATGCCAAGCAGGTGAAGGCTCTGTGGGCTGGAGGCGGCAGAGGGCTGCTGATGGAGAGGGGAGGGGGAGATGCTCTTTACACTAGCATGGTTGGATCAAGTCCCCTGGGCCCAACGGAACAGATGGATAGCTTTGTATTTGACTTCTTATGCCCAGAGCAGTTACTTCTTACAACGCTTACGAATAGAAGTGACTTACCATCCCCATGGTAACGTGGGCAGTGACACACAGCCAGAGCTAATAGTTTGTGGAAACCAAGTTTGGACTAGGTCTGTATGACTGTTGTCCTTGTTTGTGCTTCTGCACTCTGCCATGTACCTTATGGAAGGACTTGGCACCCATCAGATGTTTGCATATACATGACATATGGGAGTCCTTGGAAACATGTCAACTGTGACTGGCCTTTGTTGATGGACTGTGTTTTGTAAATCCTTTTGAAAACCATTCCACTGTGAGTTCTCTGGACCAGTGGCCTCTGTGACAGGGCTCATTGCTGATAATGCTTCAGAGTATTCACTTGTCTCTCTTTATTAATAGGGACCTGTTCTATGTGTCATTATCAGATGAGTGTTTTGAGCAGATGAAAAGGCAAATAACCTGATAACTTAATAATTGCAATTAAAGGCAGGACTTTCTTGCCCTGGCTGGTGTTGCTCAGTGACTAGTGTTGGCCTTCTCACCAAAGGGTTGCTGGTTCCATTCAGAGTCAAGGACACGTACCTGGGTTGCAGGTTCCATCTCTGGCGCCAGTCAGGGCACTTTTTTTTTAAGTTAGTATGTTGGTGAGTACAACTCTCTTTAAAATATATATTTTTTTAATTTTTTTTACAGTAAGGGAGGGAGAGGGATAGAAAGTCAGAAACATCGATCAGAGAAAAGCATCAATCAGCTGCCTCTTGCGCACCCCCTACTGGGGATGTGCCCACAGCCAAGGTACTTGCCCTTGACCTGAATCGAACCTGGGACCCATCAGTCCCCAGGCTGATGCTCTATCCACTGAGCCAAACTGGTTTCGGCGTTTCTCTCACATTGATGTTTCTCTGTCTCCCTCCTTCCCTCCCTTCCACTCTCTCTAAAAAATCAAAGGAACCCAGTGGGTGTGGCTCAGTGGTTGAGCATTGACCTATGAACCAGAAGATCATGGTTTGATTCCCCCATCAGGGCACATGCCCAGATTGTAGGCTCGATCCCCAGTGTGGGGTGGGGAAGGCATGCAGGAGGCAGCCTATCAACGGTTCTCATTATTGATGTTTCTGTCTCTATTTCCCTTCCTCTTTGAAACCAATAAAATATTTTTTAAAGACAGAGCCTGTTTTTAAAAAAAATCAAAGGAAAAAAATGCCTTCTGGTGAGGCTAAATAAATAAATAAAAATTAAAGGAGGATTTTTTTCTGCTAAAATACAGGTGGACTTGATATTTTAAAAATGTGTGGCTAGAGTATTTCACAAGTAGAAAGGAGGAAACATGTTTTCCAAATGTATGCCAGTAGCATAGAATGAATGACTTGCTCTTTCTCAATAGGTTCTGCTATTGCTCTGATTCAAAGATCATGGTCTCATTCATTCCTGGCATCCAGGTGGTAGCTGCAAGCTCTCTCTGATATACAGAGCATTTTTTACTTCCAAGTACTTAAAATTCTGTGCTTACCTGATTTTATAAGAGGAAAAAAATCTAGGTGCTTGGGTTCAATTCAGTACAGGCTAGAAGGTTAATGCACTCCATAAATGAGTTTAACTTGTGCATCTCTTCATGATCTTAGAAGAGTTGAAAGACCTGACTAGATATTATCTTTCCGTATTTATCCTCTTCACCCTCTAATATATATCCCACATGAATTTTAATCCTAAATACAAAATTACCTTATTCTTAATTTTACATGACTAAAATCCTCCTCCTCAACGCGTGTGGACACACACACACACACACACACACACGTGTGAGCACACGTGTACACACACATACACCTATTTTAGCAACTCCCAGCATGTAATCCATGAAGTACTGCTGAGGAACTGAGGTTTCCTGAGTTATTTGAGCAAATGCTCTGCCTTCCACTAGCTGCAACTTATCATTAAAAAGGGAAGAATAGTGGTGACTAACAGCGTTGACGAGAATGAAGTGAGTTAGTTTCTAAATGCTAACAGCAGTTCACATAGTTCTCAACAAATGTAAGTCACTACAATGACTCCATATCTATCATTATCCAATTTCCTACAAAGCAGGAAAATGGCTTCCTTGACATTAAACTGAAAGTAACAAAGCATAGTAGTAAAGAACACAAGCATGGTTTGTGGTCTACCAGCATTTTGTTTTAATGTCTTAAAATTAAGCATCTTGGTAGGTATTGTTCAGATAAAACATGCGTATCCAGCCCTGGCCAGTGCGGCTCGGTTGGGCACTGTCCCGTGCTCTGAAAGGTGAAAGGTTGCCATTTTGATTCCCGGTCAGGGCACATGCCTGGGTTGCAGGCTTGGTACCCTGGTGGGGGGCATGCAGGAGGCAGCCCATTGGTGTTTTGGGTATATTGCTCTCACGTGGATGTTTCTCTCTCTCTCTCTCTCTCTCTCTCTCTCTCTCTCTCTCTCTCTCTCTCTCTCTCTCTCTCTCCCCCTCCCTCCCTCCCTCCCCTCCCCTCCCTCCCTCCCTTCCTACTTTCCCCTCTCCATTCCTCTCTCTAAAAATCAATAAGTCCTTTTTTTTTTTTTTAAAGAATGCACATTTAATAGTCCTTCTGGTTTGTCTCAAGACACAAGACAGTGCTGACTTTATGCTGGAGCATAGGAAGAGAAGGGAGCTAGCTACTGATACAGCTGCCTCCATTTACAGACAAAGCTGTTAACAGCATGATACTCCTTAGCTTGGAAACAAGGCTTTTCTCGATTTACACTTAACTAAAAGTTTCATTTACATTTAGTAAGTAAAGTATTTGCCTTTGAACAAAATCCAATAGTTAAGTTGATAGAGGTCAAGATCTTTAAAGCAAAGTAAATTGAGAAGAATCAGGACTTTCTCCGAAGTCTGTATGGAGTAAGGAATTTGAAATAATATAAAATATGGGATAAGAGCTCTATTTTGTATTTATTGAAATATATTTTTATTGATTTCAGAGAAGGGGGGGAGAGAGAGAGAGAGAGAGAGAGAGAGAGAGAGAGAGAGAGAGAGAAGATGAAGAGTCTCTGATCAGCTGCCTCCTGCATGCCCCACACCTGGGATCAGGCCCCCACCCTGGGCATGTGCCCTGACCTGGAATCAGACCGAGATCTCCTGGTTCATAGATCTACATTCAACCACTGAGCCAGACCAAGAGTCGTATTTTTTTAAGAAGTCAGTGGCTTTCATTTAACATGACCTTAGCATTTGAAGAATCTGGTTACATCCGATTATGCTTCGGGGTTGGGGCTGCTCCCTTCCCACCGGCTGCCATTTCTGACTTTGTGATATTTCATTGGTGTCATTCACAGGCTGTATTCAACATAAAAGAGCCAATTAAGGCCACCCGTGACTATTCTTTCCTAGTTTCCCCAGCTTTGATGAGTCATTCATTACAATA
Source organism: Antrozous pallidus (assembly GCA_027563665.1). Lineage (NCBI taxonomy): Eukaryota > Metazoa > Chordata > Mammalia > Chiroptera > Vespertilionidae > Antrozous > Antrozous pallidus. The sequence continues at coordinate 57,488,553 of CM050513.1, forward strand.
CAGCCCTCTGAACCAGGGGCTGATAAGAATAGAGACACAAGAGGAACATAATGCCACTGAGAGCTGCAGCGGAAAGTGCTGGGAGCTCATACGGGTGCTCACAGCTGTGCTGTCTGCAGCTGTATGGCCATGCACAAGACTCCGCCTTTCAGGGCCCCGGGCTTCTCCTGCATAAAATAAAGTTTCTAGGGTCCCTTGCTGAGGTTCAGTCAACCTTGGAGTTTAATATCCGCCAAGAAATAGGAGATAAGCGCTTTCAGGGACAGTGCTTCGTGATTTGTGTGATTATAGTAGCTTTGCTGGCTGTTGGAAACCTGGCTGAGTCAGCCTGGCATATAGCTATTGGAGATCAGTGATGCTCTTCTTGTTGAAGAAAAGGAAAAAAGAAAAACCTGACTACCGCATAAGTTTAGGAGCCAGTGGTCAGGGTGACGCCAAGTTTTAGAAATAGCAGTGAGGCTATTACAGAGGACAGTATGCAGGGACCGTTGTCACCAACTGGTTTTCCCCGCCACACTTCCACTTCAGCTGTCCTATTAGGGAAGGCACTCACGTGGGAGGCCATGGGGTGTGACATCCCCATTCAATAAACAGCCCACTGCACATGTTGCCTGGGATTCACCACCAGTGACAGGGAAGTGGCAGGTGGTATTTTTGAACCTCCTTCTTCTGCCTGATTTTGTTCTCTAAGGATGGGCATAAAGGAAACTCCAGTCAAATGTATGTTCTCTTATGAGTTCCAGCTGCAAACCCCGGAATGAAACCTGGGTTTCTGTACAGATGAACAGATCTATCTACCCATCCTTCCTCCTTCTTCTGGGCCCCGTCTTGGACTCCTCCCATGGCCAGAGGAGAGAAGAGAAAATCCCCTTTCTCGCATGGCTGGGCCTGAGCCTGCCTGTCTGCTGACCCCATGCTTCCCCACATGTCGGCTTGGCTGACACAGCAGATGTGAGTCCCACATGTAATAGGAAGAGGTTGGGTTGGGGGTCAAGGCAGGGCTCATTCTGAATCCCAGCTGTGCCACTTCCTGGCTCTGGGCCCTGGGCTGAGTCATTTGGCTCGGGTAATAAGTGTGGTAATATTAATAGTCATCAAGCAAGTAGCTTCACTGTGACTTCTAGAACCACGTTGTATTCTTCAACTGTATGCAAGTGCCTCCTCCTTAGACACAGTGAAAGTGGGCTAGAAACTAGACCTTGGACTCCTCTTCCCCCATCTTTTCATCCTCAAGAGGTTCTCGGCTCCAGAGGCAGAGCTGACTCACAGAAATGGGCAAGGATCCCCACTTCTTACACATGCTGCCCCCCACTAACAAAGGTTTTCAAACTCTGTAAGCAATAATCTACTTTTTTAAAAAATATTACATGAAAATGTAAACTGAGTACAAGTAGGCTTTTGTTTTAAAAAATATGGTTAAGTTGAAATCCTATCTAAAGAGTAATGTGCAAATTGACAATCACACCAAGACAAGATGGCTGCCCCCATGTGGTCAAAGATGGCTGCCCCTATGTGGCCTGCAGAGGAGGGCAGTTGGGAGCCAGCAGCCCTGGATTGTGAGAGGGATGTTCAACCACCCGTTTAGGCCTGATCCTAGTGGACATTGGACATCCCTCAAGGGGTCCTAGATTGGAGAGGGTGCAAACTGGGCTGAGGGATGCCCCTTCCTCCCTCCCCCTCACTAATTGTGTGCACCGGGCCTGTAGTTTATAATAAACCTATTAGGAATGATGATGCAGTTTTGATTAATATAGACATTTGAAATACGGGAGATAATAGATGACTGATATGGTCATTTCCCTCGAACATATAGGTAAGTACAGTTGTACCTCAGTATCCGGGATGGGGAGGATTAGTTCCAGGACCCCAGCAGATACAAAATCTGTGGTTGCTCCAGTCCCTTATTATACAAAACGGGGAAGAACAAGGCACACCGTTGACCCTGTGCATCCACAGACTCCCAACCACATATTGAAAATACTGTTTTCGACCCAGGGTTGGTTGAATCCAAGGTTGCAAAATTCATGAATATTGGGAAAGTGGGGGAGACTAAATTTGCAAAACAGCTCTCCTTTCAGTCAAGTGATACTTGTCAGTGGAAGAAGATAGAATATGCCAAGACTACCAACAGCATATAAACCAGCACATGTCTGTTCGTGCGTGACAGATAGGAATGAATTTTTGAATTGTTGCCTTTCCCCCCAAAATGCTTATACATGTAAAAAAAGAAATTTAAAGTAAATATTAAAATGTATAAGACACCTCCATCGAACCCCGAGGTTCGGCAGAAGAGTGCTTGAACCCTGCTCCCTTAGAGCTGTGGCACTCACATCTCAATTTGCTTTCCGTTTCCCGTTTGGTTGGGTGTGGGTGTGTGTGTGTGTGTGTGTGTGTGTTGGCTTACAGAGATATATACAGTTTTCAAAACTCAAGACCATTTTGTATAAATGTGGTGAAATTTGAATGAGATCTGCAGTCTGGTTGAGTTTTGTGTAGTCAATGGCTTGTATTGACATTGCACTGTAGCTATGTAAAATGTTACCTCTTGAGGAAGTTGGATGAAGGTTATATCTAGCACTGTTTTTGCAATTTTCTCTGCATTTGTAATTATTGCATAATGTAAACATTAAAAAGTTGTTTGAAAACAGTTGTCCTGTAGTTGTTGGAAAGGAGCACAACCAGATTAATAGAGCAGTGTACACACCACACTTACAGAGGGGATTTCCATGATCAGACCTTCAAAAAGAATGTCCTTTCTTTCCTTGCCACTGAGTTCTGTATCCTCCACACTCTGTCACAACTGTGACACTGTCAGAAAGAAAATAGCCCCTGGCACATGAAGGAGAGCTCTTTGGGAAAATCCAGTGTAGCAGTGCTTAATTACTCGATAAGAAAATGACACTGACATGCAAGTGCTCCATCTGCAGTCACCTGATACAGAAGGTATGTGGGTAATGCAGCATGCTTTGGAAGGCGTTCCTATGCTTAGCACATTTAGTAATTAGGCCAAAGAGTATCAACATGCCATGATACCTTGATGTGGCCACGTGTACACGTCAGCGCCCTGAAGCCCGGTGCGGTGATGCACGATGATGAGGATTCTCCAGGAGGGAAGGTGGAGGGGTAACAGTGATTTAAAAAGAGGAAACCTTTGATCCCCTCACTTCTCTGTGTGTAGAGGGAACGTGAGGAGTGAGACAGTGAACTGTGGTTCTGTTTCCCTGGATTTTACAGCATGTTGTCAATGACTTGCTTGGTTTTTTATAAGATCGATGGTGGTAGTGTTTTTTATCACTTGGAGAAACGCAACAGAATTCCCTGAGCATCTTTCCAGATCTGGCTTCCTTGTTTTTGTCAAGAGAGTGATTATTTTGTCTGCTTTGACTCTAATGAATAAGTGGGGTTGATCACATCTGTCAGACTCCTATGAAGGTGAGCTGCGCTCAGGACAGTGCTTTGGTTAATGTGTTCGTGTGTGCTAATAGAATGTTTTTATTTTTGTTTTATTTTTTTGAATATATATTTGTATTGATTTCAGAGAGGAAGGGAGAGGGGGAGAGAGAAATATCAGTGATAAAAGAGAAACGGTGATCAGCTGCCTCCTGCATGCCCCACACTGGGGAGTGAGCCTGCACTCTGGGCGTGTGCCCTGACCGGGAATAGAACTGTGACCTTCTGGTTCATAGGTCAACGCTCAACCACTGAGCAACACCAGCCAGACTATAATTTGTTTTTTAAAAATCGGTTCATTCAGATAACAAAAGTCCTTTGCATTAAGCGGGGGTGTTAGTTTGGGGCCAGGTGTGGAGATGCCCTGGCTGACTCTGGAGACAAAACCCTCAGCTTTTCCCAAAATCACTCTGTCTGACCAGCTCTTCTGGCTTCTTCTCAGGGTTATCAATGCTGGGAAGAGCACACACAACGAAGACCAGGCCAGCTGCGAAGTGCTCACCGTGAAGAAGAAAGTGGGGGCCATTGCCTCCACCCCCAACAAGAATTCCACCAGGAGACGGTCCTCCCTTCCCAATGGGGAGGGGCTGCAACTGAAGGAGAATGCGGTAAGACCCCCGCAGCCCCCAGGTCCGGGGAGGGAAACACACACACGCCAGTTCTAGCTGAGAGCAGTCTGTCATGGACAGGAGAAAGGCAGTCCCCAAGGTTAGTGAAGTGGGGGGGTCTCTGCTCAGGCTACCAGTCAGAGCTGAAGGCGACATCTATATGAAGAAGTGGTGTGTAGGTTTTTAAGCTTTAAAGTAAATAAAACACCCAAATCATACATAGATTTTCTTGCAAGAATTAGTATGTGGGACATTTGATGGTTTTAAGGTAGCCACTACAAGGTTTTTGTGAAGAAGCTAGTTTGGCAGCTGCTCACAAGGGGTGGAAATAACTGTTGCCATTGACTTGTAGCCCTGCTAAGATCGTGCTCCTTTCTCCCCTTTCCTGTCCCTTGGAGTTGTCCAGCTGGAGCCTGTGTCCATTGGTTTCACTTCCACCAGAGCCCTTGCACCACATGGATGGCCCTGCAAACAAACTACAGAGCATTTCTCCTCCCTCCAGTTTCAGGAGAAAGTGGTCATCCTCCGAAAATTCAGAAAAGACAGGGAACAGTTGGCATTGTGTCCATCAGCAGGTCCTGTAGTACTGCAGAGGAGAGACATCGAATGGATGACCCAAATGTGACTACTTCTTTTGACAAATATGTACATAATTTTTTGTATTGCGATGTCTACAAGATTGCAAAGGATCTAAGATGTTTTTCTTAGACTGAGAAATGGTGTCTCGATGCATTTACATTTAAGGAATAGGAATACTGATTTATTTTGATAGTATTACTTCAGCTCGGAGTTAGGAAACAGAGTGACCCATGGAGACTATCAGTTGTGTTCCAGATCATTGCAAAGACCCTGAGAGAGGGACGGCCTGGCATTTTAAAGCACCAGCAAGAGACTCGTGGCGGAGCAGAGAGAGTTGTCAGAAAGGTCATGAGAATGGAGTGAGATGCCCTGGCAGGACCTGACCGGCCCATTATCAGGACTTTGGCTTCCACTCTAAATGAACAATTTATTAGCAGAGGACTCTGGATACACTGCTTAATGAGGCCAGTGATTTTTCTCATCTAAAGACATCCCTTACCTCAGACATGGTGATGCTTAGGAAAGGGTAATGACATAGGACCCTGAGCAAGAAAACATCCTTAGAAGACAGGTAATGTGGGTCTACCCCTCTTCCTCCCCCAAGAACCATCTCCTTTTTGTTTGTTTTTTGTTTATCCTCGCCTGAGGATATATCCTCCCTCTCCCTATCGTTTTTCAGAAAAAGTGGAAGGAAGGGAAGGAGGAGAGAGATATAAATATCTATGTGAGAGACACATCACTGGTTCCCTCCCACACGCGCACCCATCCAGGTTAGAAATACTGTTCTGGAACTCAGGAGCAGTATGAAGACCAAAGTTCTAACTACTTAGCAATATCGGCCAGGGCTGAATCTATTTCTTCATTCAACAAACGTGTTGAGCACTGAGTCTGCACACTAGGCTTGGGGATAGGCAATGAATTCAGTAAAGTTCCTACAGCTGAGCGGAGGAGGCAGAAAGAGGCAACAAGCAGCAGGACTAGAGAGGAGTGATTTTTAGGAGAAAGATGAAGAGTTGAAATGGTATGGAAGCCTAAGTCAGGTTGAGCATTGGTGGTTTGGTAAACCACGGAGGAGAGGGATAGGTTGGGTTACAGAAGGCTTCCTAGAGAAAGTGACATTTGAGAAAAGTGAATAGGAATTAACCAAGCCGATAAGAGAGAGAGGAGTTTCTGACAAGGAA